>CM076579.1:63544753-63650002 GCA_034641835.2 Pinus albicaulis
TTGGCTTTGTTGATCTCTTATGTTTTTAATATTTTTCCCTTGGTTTCCCCAATTCCTTTGGTTTATAATATTAAACCCTTGGGTTTATTAGTTCTTTTGGTTTCTAATATTAATAATCCCTTCTGTTTATTAATTAGTTGATTTTAAAATATTGATTCTTATGGTTTTTTAATTTCTTAGGCTTTTGAATTTAAAATATTTATTCTTAGGGTTTGTTACCCTCTTCTATTTTTAATATTGAACCCTTGGCCTCATTGATAACTTATGTTTTTAATAATTTTCCCTTAGGTTCACCAATTCCTTTGGTTTATAATATTAAACCCTTGCGTTTATTATTTCTTTTTGTTTATATTATTAATAGTCCCTCGGCTTTATTAATATCTTCAGTTTAAAATATTAAATACTATCGTTATTAAATTCTTAGATTTTGTGTTTAAAGTATGTTAATTTCAATGTTATTTTTTTGGTTTATGTAACTGCATGGAATCCACGTGAAATACATCATCGCAATATAATGGTTCCAAGAAGTCTCAATGACAACCCTTGCCTATTGAATACTGATAAGATTTTCTCTTGCAATCCTCATAATGATTATGAAGAATTGTTGAACCGTGTCACGAGAGGCACAAAAATCACAAGGCCGAGACACACTCAACTATGCTAGACAGGCTGTATGGACAATAATAAATAATACATATGCATAAATTTGAATAAACAAATACTCTATGGCCATGCATTTCATTTCACTGGGTAGTGCTTCGCTAATTTGTTGTTCGCGTGCAGTTGGAAGCTAATATTTCTGCGTATCTTAAAGAGGCAGAGTGGATCTCCACTGGTTACCTTCCAACGTTTCAGGAGTACTTCGAGAACGGGAAAGTTAGTTTTGGTCATCGCACAGCGACATTGCAACCGATACTCACATTGGACATTCCCTTTCCTGAACATATCCTGCAGGAAATTGACTTTCCGTCCAAGTTCAACGACTATGCATGTTCCATCCTTAGATTACGAGGTGATACGCGGTGTTACCAGGTAATACTAAACCACCTCCTACGTTATATGAAATGCCAATGCCAGATACTCCTATCGCATTTTCCTGCTGCTTTCAGATCACACACCATTTTTGGTCTTAAATTGAATGATTTATGATGCTGGCATGGCCAACGCAGGCAGACAGTGCTCGCGGAGAAGAATCTTCCTGTATATCCTGCTATATGAAATATAATCCTGGATCAACAGAGGAAGATGCTTTCCATCATATCAATGGCATGATCGAAGACATGATGAATGGCAATGGCGGCAACAGAATGCAATATTTTCGTAATCCAGTGTCTGGGTCTAGACAAAGTCATTTATCTTGAGATTGATTTGGTCTGGAAGTCCTTTGCTCAAATCCAACTCCGCACATATTCTGGCATATGTGTAGAGACCTTTATTTTCCCGCCAGTAATCTCCCATAATGAAACTGCGCAAGGTGTTGCCTATAGCTTTATAGACTGCAAAGTGCCATAAGTGGGCAGGTAAGTTAGGAAGCCTGATCCACACAGGTGTCATGGTAATGGCTGCAGTTGCTGGATCAAAATCTGGAAACCAAGGAGTCAAGAAGAGCCCTGCAGTTCCCATGAACCAAGGGCCTTCTTCTAAAGCCTTTTCATAATGCTTATTGTCATCAAATAGAACAATGAAATACCGTTTTGAATAGAAACTGATCTTACAATGATGAGTCCAGTTTGCATGGACCCATGCATAAAGATCCTGAGATCATGGCCACAGTCCGTTAAATCTGCAAATTCTTGAAGTTGGTTTGCAAGACCCTCGTGGGTGAGTTCAACAGAGGGGACTTCCTCTATCTTGTCAACCAAGAAGGGCTTAGGTTTAAGAGCTTCTGGGGGTTTGGGGCTCTGAGAGTGTACTGCATATTTGTAAGAGAAGGGAGGAGCAGAGGACGACTGTCCCGCTACACCTCCTCTCAAACGAAGGGGTAAGACCAAAGAGTTGTTTCTGGAAATGTTGTAAGTATAGAGGGGAAGAAGGTCTTCAAGTTGTTTACCTTGAAAGAGAAGTCTATGAAGGCCTAAAGGTATCCCAATCCGCCGTTCTAGATCTAGTTTGAGATCCAGCACTAAATCTAAAGAATTGACCCATTGCAGGATGGTTCTGCATGTAGGTTGAGAGATTTGGATGTGAAAGGAGTCAAAGAGGTGCCTAGACATAGTGCCAGGGCCTCTTGTGCGTCCTAGAGCAAAGCTTCCATGGCGATGATAGGGAGGGGATTTCTCCTGCGAAAATGGCCGGTCACTTGAAAACAGAGACAGATCCATGTCCAGATTCACCAGTTTTTGAACATTTACCAAAGCTGGACAAGGAGCCCATTCGCTGACGTTGTGTACTACTAGCCTTAATGCCTCTACAAGCATATCTGGCGAGTTCGAGAAGCCGATCCGCTGCTTGCTTGCAGCAGAGATGAACTCTGATGGATGTTTAGAGTAGATCTTGTTTGCTTTGTGAGCAACCGTGAAGACGGCGGCATTAAAGCAGTCTGTAGCCTTTGCAAGGAATGTAGCCATCTAGCTGGCAGCACCATCGATGCTAAGGAAAACCCTATACAGAGGCTTGCAAACCTGGCGGTTCAAATCTGCATCCCGGTCGATGTGTATTGCCAATAGTGGTACCTCTGTAGGCCGATCTGGCAGATCCGAAAGGCAGATCCGTTGCTGCCAAGCTACAGAGGTAAAATCTGTGGGATCTCCAGAGAGGGACTTAATGGCATTGTGAACAACTGTGAAGGCAGTGGTGTCAAAGCATTCTGGATCAAATACAGGGCATGCAGCCACCCAGACGGCGGCATCAACAACTCCGTGGAAAGCCCTGTGTAGAGGCTTACAGTCCCGCGGATTCAAGTATGCAATCTGGCACTTGAGCGGAAGGCGGCCAACTCTTGGAGCGGCTGAGCCGGCGCAAACCAGAAAAGCCAAGCCACAAACCCTAGACTCTCCTTTCGCCATCGCTTGATCCCTTTTTCGCCTTTCTAGTATAGGGACAAAAACTTTGTAGTAACACAATTAAACAGAAGGGACTATTAATATAACTTATATTTTTAATAATTTTCCCTTGGGCTCACCAATTCCTTTGGTTTATAATATTAAACCCTTGGGTTTATTATTTCTTTTTGTTTATATTATTAATAGTCCCTCGGCTTTATTAATCTCTTCAGTTTAAAATATTAAAGACTATCGTTTATTAAATTCTTAGGATTTGTGTTTAAAGTATGTTAATTTCAATGTTATTTTTTTGGTTTAATAGTGTTCCCTTCGCCTTATTGGTCCCTTGGGTTATTAATATTTTTCCCTTGGGTTCACCGGTTCCTTTGTTTTCTAATATTAAACCCTTGGGTTATTACTTCTTTTGGTTTATAATATGAATAATACACTAGGTTAATTATTACTGTTTATTAATTTCTTTGGTTTTTATATTTTTTTTATTAATTTTATTGATCCTTCGACTTTGTTAATCACTTAATTCTGTTAATAATTTTTATTTCTAATACTAATTTGTTGGGTAATGGTTTTCCCTTAGGTTCACCAATTCCTTTGGTTTATAATAGTAAACCCTTGGGTTTATTAGTTCTTTTGGTTTATAATATGAATAATCGATCAATGTCATCCATGATCAAATGTCACATTCTCACAAATATTGTCTCAATATGAAAATCACCCATGGCCAACCATGGTTATAGTTGGTCCAACGTCGCATTGTGACAAAAATCGTATCAATGTTTAAATCAAGCATGGTAAACCATGTTTATTGCCCTCGGTTTATAATATTAATAATCATGTGACTTTACTAATTTTTTTTTTGTTTTTTATAGGTATCCCTTGGCTTTGTTGATATCTTATGTTTTTAATATTTTTCCCTTGGTTTCCCCAATTCCTTTGGTTTATAATATTAAACCCTTGGGTTTATTAGTTCTTTTGGTTTCTAATATTAATAATCCCTTCTGTTTATTAATTAATTGATTTTAAAATATTGATTCTTATGGTTTTTTAATTTCTTAGGCTTTTGAATTTAAAATATTTATTCTTAGGGTTTGTTACCCTCTTCTATTTTTAATATTGAACCCTTGGCCTCATTGATAACTTATGTTTTTAATAATTTTCCCTTAGGTTCACCAATTCCTTTGGTTTATAATATTAAACCCTTGCGTTTATTATTTCTTTTTGTTTATATTATTAATAGTCCCTCGGCTTTATTAATCTCTTCAGTTTAAAATATTAAATACTATCGTTATTAAATTCTTAGATTTTGTGTTTAAAGTATGTTAATTTCAATGTTATTTTTTTGGTTTATGTAACTGCATGGAATCCACGTGAAATACATCGTCGCAATATAATGGTTCCAAGAAGTCTCAATGACAACCCTTGCCTATTGAATACTGATAAGATTTTATCTTGCAATCCTCATAATGATTATGAAGAATTGTTGAACCGTGTCCAAAGGCACACAAAGTGTAGTGTAGATTCTTGTTTGTGCAAAAAGGGCATTATTCTCGCTTGTCGGTACAATGCCCCATGGGATCTTTCTGAGGAATCAGGATTGTTCATAGATGATCAAGGAAGAAAAAAATATGACCCAGCAAGAAATGATGATAGGCTCAATGTACATAACATTGACCTTCTAAAAATATGGCGTGCAAATGTTGATTGCCAACCATTGCTTTCTCGACATGCTATCCTGAAATATATTGCTAAGTATGCATCAAAAGTAGAGAGAAGGTCTGAAATTTATCATGATATGTTAACTAGAATTTCAAATTCTATTTCCTCTGAGGATCATGCTTTATGTGCTTACAAGAGGTTTCTTGCATAAACAATTGTTGAACGTGACATTGGAGCACAAGAAACATGCCATATGTTGCTTAAGCTACCTCTTGTTGTTTGTAGTCGACAATTTGTTTCATTAAATGTCGGAAGAAAGGTTTTCAGGAAAATTTCAAGGGATGGCATGCAATGTTCATCTGAAAATACTTTTGTTCAACATTATCAGAAGAGGCCTTCTTTCCTTGAACATCTATCTTTGATAGAAACAACAAGATCTTGGACATTTGATAACAAGCGTAAAAAAGATCCCTGGAAGCCTAGAGATGTTCATGCGATTGTTCAGGTCTGGCCACAGTTTTATTCTATTCCTAGTGAAGGTTCAGAGGAATTTGAAACCTTTTGCTAGATATAATTTCTCTTGTACAAGCCATTTCATGACATTTCTGCAGAGATTGGGCTTCCAGCTGAAATTATTATTGAAAATTGGAGGAATTTCCGATATCGAGCATGGCATGCTGATCGAAATCCATCAATTGATGAAAATATTGAAGATGGAGAAGATGGTGATTTTGCTAACTAGGAAATGAATCTTGAAGATGATTTTCAAGAGTGGCAAATTTTCTCTCGCTTGGTTCCACCAACTAATGTCAATGTTTCTGATCTTGACACCCTTGGTCGAAAGGATTTTGATATATCCTTTGACTGGCAAAGTACAACTATTTCTGATGATGTGGCCGAAGAAGCTATTAATTTTATAAGGAATGGAATATCAAGGGGTGACATTGTTGACCTTTCAAATAGAACATTTGCCTCTCCAGATTCATTGGCAGAAAAAGAAGGACTTGCTTTTGAAATCGTTTTAAGGCATTTTGCTGAATATGAGATTCGTGAAGCTCTTCTTATGATTGTTCAGGGCACTGCAAGCTCTGGCAAGTCTTTTCTTATCCATTGTATTTCTGAAAATCTTTCTAATCTGTCAAGTAATGGAAAAATTCATTTTCTTCTTCTTGCCCCAACAGGAATAGCTGCTTTCAATATACATGAAAAAAAAATACACTCTGCTTTGAAAATCACGATTAGAGATATGAAACCACTACAAGGTCAATCATTGGCACTATTCCAAGAAGAAATGAGGCACATTCGATATATATTGATTGATGAAATGAGATTTTTAGGATCAAGGTTATTCATGCAAATAGATGCTCGATTACGAGAAGAATTTCCAGATAAAAAGAATTGTCCTTTTGCTGGTAGATCCATCATCCTTGTGGGTGACCTTGGCCAGCTACCTCCTATGAGAGATAAGCCTTTGTATGCAGGTAATATAGCAGGGAAATTCTTGTGGAAAAAATTCAACATTGTTGTCACTCTTGAAATAATATTTCGCCAGCAAGGGAGTAATGAGAAACAATCTTGTTTTCGTAGAGTCCTCAATAACATAAGAAATTCAGAACCTGTTCTTGATGATTGGGAGTTTCTTATGTCACAGGCTGATATCAAGTTGCATCCTAGAGAAAGGGATTTATTTAATGTAGCAGTTCACATGTTTCCAACAAATAATTTGGTCTCCTTCCATAACAAGCATATGTTGAAATCATTAAATTCTCCAATTGCACGACATATTCCTGTGAATTCAAGGCGTTCAAAAATCAGTGGTGCCGATGATGATCAACTGGATCGTGAAGTTTTATGGTGTCGTGGCCAGCGTGTTATGTTGACATGTAATTTGTGGGTTGAAGTTGGTTTGGTGAATGGTGCACTTGGGTATGTGAAGGAAATATTTTATATGCCTACCTCTAAGCCACCTGAGCTTCCAATGTTCACAACTGTTATTTTTCATAAGTATGTTGGTATTCCGTTTGATGAAAGCAGTCCAAACATTGTACCTATCACACTAGTGATAAGAGGAAATCGAAAACAAATTCCTTTAAAGATGGCATGGGCTCTTACAATTCACAAGTCACAAGGTTTGAATTTAGAACGAGCATCAATTGATATCGGGAATAAAGAACAACAAGGCCAGACCTTCACAGCCATATCAAGAGTGAAATCAATATATGGTTTACGCATTGCACCGCCTTTCTCTTATCAGCGTTATGACAAGATGAATAATAGTGCGCATGTTACAATTAGGAAGAAAGAAGAGGAGAGGTTAAAGTTCATATCATTATGATATGAAACTATTAATATAATAATAATGCTTTTGATATATTAATGAGATGAGTACATTCATCAAATTCATAGTAGTATTTTGGAATGTTGTTTACATCGTTTTTTCTGTTGTTTAATTTTCTTGTTTTTTTAATGTGGTTTTTGTTATTTTTCTTACAATGAACCATTTAGAGATAAAAAAATTAGTTATATGAGCCAATCATTAAAAATCAAGATGGAATTCAATATCACTGTGACATGTAACTAATAGTATTTTGACATATTTATATAATGTTTTTTAATTTTTTTTTTATTGTTGTCTCTTTTTTCATTTAGTATAATAATTATTTTCATGTATTAATTAAATGAATACATTCATGAGATGCAATATAGTAATATATGAGAAATTTCTTACATCGCTTTTCGTGTTGTTCAATTTAACTCCTTTTTTTAGTCGCTATTGTTCTTTTGTTTACAATAAACCATTCACAAATATATAGCCAGTTATATTAGCCAATCATTAAAAATCAAGATTGAAGTCCATATCCCTATTACATGAAACTAAAAATATTTATCAATGTGGTTTGCTAAATATGTTGTGGTCTGGTTTAATGACAAGATATTTATATTTGATAATAATATTAAACTAAAAGTAATATATACATTGACATTAATTTAAATACAAATATTGAACTACTAACATTATTAATATTTCATTTTAAACATTAAGTTTAAAATTTTGTGCTTTCTTGTTGATTATTGTAATAGGGGTCATATCACTCATTTAATTTTATCACTCATTTCATGTGTGCAATATGTATTTCTAATGAAGTTTATAGCATGACGTTTTTAAGATTAAGTTTTTTAACAAAAATACAAATGGGGTGTTCTATTATATATATATATATATCTGCCTAGATGTTTCTATCTCTTTGTGTATTAATTTTTATTTGGTCGTTTTTCCTTTCAAATGCAGGTATGGATAATAATGATGGCATCTATTATAATCAAGCGGTGGCAAATATTTCTAGACTCATCAGTCTTGTTTCTTATATTCAGAACAAGCTCGATAAAAACATGGCTTCCATCCTGCTTTTATTGATGAGCATCTTCGTGTGGTAGATGAAATGAAAATGAATGTAAAATACTTGTTGCATGTGCACATGAGGGAGGCTGGGAGAAAAACAAGAAGGGATTGGTTGGAAAGCGTTAAGTATCGTGATCATTATCTTGTTGATTTGAATTGGTGTTCCTTTTTTGGTCGGTCTGGTTGTGTTCTCGAAGAGGCTATTTGATAAATGACCTTTGATGGAGAGTTTTGAGTCCATTTTTGTGGTGGAATTTATTTATGTAAAGACAAAAAAAAAACATATCTTAATTTCGATGTTTTTTTTTTGGTTTCACTAATGGGAGAATTGAGTTTCAGTTTAGTTTATTTATTTAGTCGGTTTATAATATTAACAATCAGTAACGTTGATTGATCACTTGCGGTTTATAATAATAATATTCATGTGACTTTAAAATTCTTCTCTATTTAAAATATTGGGTCGTATTCTTTATTAAGCTATTGTGTTTTCAATATTGTTCCCTTTGCCTTAATGGTCCCTTGGGTTATTAATATTTTTCCCTTGGGTTCACCAATTCCTTTGGTTTATGATATTAAACCCTTGGGTTTATTAGTTCTTTTGGTTTATAATATGAATAATCCCTTGGGTTAATTATTTGTGTTTATTAATTTCTTCAACTTGAGTATTTTTTTATTAATTTTATTGATCCTTCATCTATATTAATGACTTGAGTTTATTAATAATATTTGTTTCTAATACTAATTTGTTGGGTTTATAATATTAATAATCCCTTCTGTTAATTGATGTTCTTTTTTATAATATTAATAGTCCCTTTGCTTTATTGATGTTTTATGTTTATAATATTAATATTTCACTGTATTTGTTGATCAATTGGGTTTATAACATTGATTCATTAATTTTTTGGATTATTTCGGTTCATAATATTATTCCCTTCACATTATTAAATCCAGATATTGGGGTTTTAATATTAGTCCTAGAGTTTAATACTAATTCATTGTCCAATTTCACATTATGAAAAACACTCACTCAACTTAATATAAACAGAAGGGACTATTAATATAACTTATGTTTTTAATAATTTTCCCTTGGGTTCACCAATTCCTTTGGTTTATAATATTAAACCCTTGGGTTTATTATTTCTTTTTGCTTATATTATTAATTGTCCCTCGACTTTATTAATCTCTTCAGTTTAAAATATTAAATACTATCGTTTATTAAATTCTTAGGATTTGTGTTTAAAGTATGTTAATTTAAATGTTATTGTTTTGGTGTAATATTGTTCCCTTCACCTTATTGGTCCCTTGGGTTATTAATATTTTTCCCTTGGGTTCACCAGTTCCTTTGTTTTCTAGTATTAAACCCTTGGGTTATTACTTCTTTTGGTTTATAATATGAATAATACGTTGGGTTAATTATTATTGTTTATTAATTTCTTTGGTTTTTATATATTTTTTAATTAATTCTATTGATCCTTCGACTTTGTTAATCACTTTGTTAATAATTTTTATTTCTAATACTAATTTGTTGGGTAATGGTTTTCCCTTGGGTTCACCAATTCCTTTGGTTTATAATATTAAACCCTTGGGTTTATTAGTTCTTTTGGTTTATAATATGAATAATCGATCAATGTCATCCATGATCAAATGTCACATTCTCAAAAATATTGTCTCAATATGAAAATCACCCATGGCCAACCATGGTCATAATTGGTCCAACGTCGCATTGTGACAACAATCGTCTCAATGTTTAAATCAAGCATGGTAAACCATGTTTATTCCCCTCAATTTATAATATAAATAATCATGTGACTTTACTATTTTATTTTTGTTTTTTATAGGTATCCCTTGGCTTTGTTGATCTCTTATGTTTTTATTATTTTTCCCTTGGGTTCCCCAATTCCTTTGTTTTATAATATTAAACCCTTGGGTTTATTAGTTCTTTTGGTTTATAATATTAATAATCCATTTTGTTTATTAATTAGTTGATTTTAAAATATTGATTCTTATGGCTTTTTAATTTCTTAGGCTTTTGAATTTAAAATATTTATTCTTAGGGTTTCTTACCCTCTTCTGTTTTTAATATTGATCCATTGGCCTTATTGATAACTTATGTTTTTAATAATTTTCCCTTGGATTCACCAATTCCTTTGGTTTATAATATTAAACCCTTGGGTTTATTATTTATTTTTGTTTATATTATTAATAGTCCCTCGGCTTTATTAATCTCTTCAGTTTAAAATATTAAATACTATCGTTTATTAAATTCTTAGGTTTTGTGTTTAAAGTATGTTAATTTCAATGTTATTTTTTTTGTTTAATATTGTTCCCCTCGCCTTATTTGTCCCTTAGGTTATTAATATTTTTCCCTTGGGTTCACCAATTCCTTTGTTTTCTAATATTAAACCCTTGGGTTATTACTTCTTTTGGTTTATAATATGAATAATACATTGGGTTAGTTATTATTGTTTATTAATTTATTTCATTTTTATTTTTTTTAATTAATTTTATTGATCCTTCGACTTTATTAATCACTTAAGTTTATTAATGATTTTTATTTCTAATACTAATTTGTTGGGTAATGGTTTTCCCTTGGGTTCACCAATTCCTTTGGTTTATAATATTAAACCCTTGGGTTTATTAGTTCTTTTAGTTTATAATATGAATAATCGATCAATGTCATCCATGATCAAATGTCACATTCTCACAAATATTGTCTCAATATGAAAATCACCCATGGCCAACCATGGCCATAGTTGGTCCAATGTCGCATTGTGACAACAATTGCCTCAATGTTTAAATCAATTCCCTTGGGTTCACCAATTCCTTTGGTTTATAATATTAAACCCTTGGGTTTATTAGTTCTTTTGGTTTATAATATGAATAATTGATCAATTTCATCCATGATCAAATGTCACATTATGAAAAATATTGTCTCTATATGAAAATCACCCATGGCCAACCATGGTCATAGTTGGTCCAACGTCGCATTGTGACAACAATTGTCTCAATGTTTAAATCAATTCCCTTGGGTTCACCAATTCCTTTGGTTTATAACATTAAACCCTTGGGTTTATTAGTTCTTTTGGTTTATAATATGAATAATCGATCAATTTCATCCATGATCAAATGTCACATTCTGACAAATATTGTCTCAATATGAAAATCACCCATGGCCAACCATGGTCATAGTTGGTTCAACGTCGCATTGTGACAACAATTGTCTCAATGTTTAAATCAATTCCCTTGGGTTCACCAATTCCTTTGGTTTATAATATTAAACCCTTGGGTTTATTAGTTCTTTTGGTTTATAATATGAATAATCGATCAATGTCATCCATGATCAAATATTACATTCTGACAAATATTGTCTCAATATGAAAATCACCCATGGCCAACCATGGTCATAGTTGGTCTAACGTCGCATTGTGACAACAATTGTCTCAATGTTTAAATCAATTACCTTGGGTTCACCAATTCCTTTGGTTTATAATATTAAACCCTTCGGTTTATTAGTTCTTTTGATTTATAATATGAACAATCCATTGGGTTAATTATTATTTTTTATTAATTTCTTCAACTTGAGTATTTTATTATTAATTTTATTGATCCTTTGCCTTATTGGTCCCTTAGGTTATTAATATTTTTCCCTTGTGTTCACCAATTCCTTTGGTTTCTAATATTAAACCCTTGGGTTATTAGTTCTTTTGGTTTATAATATGAATAGTACGTTGGGATGATTATTAGTGTTTATTAATTTCTTTAGCCATAGTCGATCAATGTCATCCATGATCAAATGTCACATTCTGACAAATATTGTCTCAATATGAAAATCACCTATGGCCAACCATGGTCATAGTTGGTCCAACGTCGCATTATGACAACAATTGTCTCAATGTTTAAATCAATTCCCTTGGGTTCACCAATTCCTTTGGTTTATAATATTAAACCCTTGGGTTTATTAGTTCTTTTGGTTTATAATATGAATAATCCCTTGGGTTTATTAATCTATTGAGTTTAAAATATTATTTCATATGCTTTTTTAATTTCTTAGGTTTTTTATTTTAAAATATTAATTATTAGGTTTTATTAATCTCTATTTTTTTTAATATTTCCCTTAGCCTTATTGATCCCTTAGGTTTTTAATATTTATCCCTTGGGTTCACCGATTCCTTTGGTTTATAATATTAAACCCTTGGGTTTATTAGTTCTTTTGGTTTATAATGTTAATCACACATTGGGTTTATTACTGTCTTGAGTTTAAAATATTAATTCTTAGGCTTTATTAATTTCTTAGATTTTTCAGTTTAAAATATTAATTCTTAGGGTTTATTAATCTCTATTGTTTTTAATATTCATCCATTAGGTTTATAATATTTATCCCTTGGGTTCGCTGATTCCTTTGGTTTATAATATTAAACCCTTGGGTTTATTAGTTCTTTTGGTTTATAATGTTAATAATCTCGTTGGTTTATTAATATCTTATGTTTAAAATACTGATTCTTATGGTTTATTAATTTATTAGGTTTTTTAGTTTAAAATATCAATTCTTAGGGTTTATTAATCTCTTGTGTTTATAATATTGATCCCTAATGTAATATTAATATTTATCCTTTGCTTCACCAATTACTTTGGTTTATAATATTAAACCCTTGGGTTTATTAGTTCTTTTGGTGTAAAATATTAATAATCCCTTGAGATATTGGTAAGAGATATAAACTTATTATAATATTAATAAAATATTATTATTATGTTATAATAGAATTATATTATAGTTTGAGTTAAAAATATTAATGTATTGAAATAATTTAATAATATATTTTTATTATATATTTTACTATTAAATAATATAATATTATATATTCTAATATTTTATATTCTCATATATATATATATATATATATATATATCTCAAGTTAATATTATTAATATATTATAAGTAAAGATATAAAATATTTTGGTGATTTTAATCATAAATATATAATATTTACTTTGGTGAAATATATGTGTTGGGTAGTGGATATAGGCCTATCGGCATATATCAACCACATTGGTGAATGTGGTTGTAAATCTTTTTCATATAAGCCTATCGGTGTATATCAATCATATTGGTAAATGTGATTGTGCTAGTTATGGATATACTGTGTTTGTGAGTATCCGCATTTTATTATTAAATCTCTCATCTAATTTCCTCAATCATATAAGCAATGGGCATTTCCTTGTAGTTATTATTACTATTAGATTTTTAAGTTTATTAAGACGTATTTTTTATTCTTTTAGTTTTGAATTTATGGCTTTTAAGAAAAATCGCATTATACCCACTAAAAATACTGTATTAATAGTTACATTCATTGCCCTATTGATACCAGATGTATTACAACACTTCAAAGATCAAATGGGGTAATTTTCCGCTCCTTCCAATCATACAGAGTGGCATATAATAAGCGTTCTTAATTTGTTTCGAGCTTCCCTCATTGCTTTTCCGGAGGAAAAATTTATGGGAGAGGCTGAAATATTTTCTACTACATGTTTAAAAGAAGCCCTAGAGACGATTCCAGCCTCCAGTCTTTCACGAGAAGTGAGGTAGTAGTACTAATATCACATTGGCTTCTTTACATCGTATGATTTTTATTTCTATCTGAGTTGATCCAATATGTTTGTTTCAATCTGGCTCATAGTTTCAATTTTGTAATGACAGATACAGTACGTTCTTGAATATCGTTGGCATGCAAATTCATGCAGATTGGAAGCTAGGAGACACATCGACATCCTTGGAGAGAATTCTCTAACTGGGTAAGGCACATTATTTGAAGTACAACTGAACTGCTTTGAAATCAAATCGAATTGAGTAAAATAATAATAATAATAATAATAAAACTTATCAATGAATAAACTAATAGATTTTTTTTATTGTTAAATTTTATTATTTATTTTTTCTAAGTTTGACTACTATTATATCATATAAAACAGAAGGGTTTGGCAAGCCAAATCTAGAGGGAAGTTTCATCAGTTTTCCAACAGAAATTGCACTACCTCAGCTAGGAAAGGAGCCCTCAAAAACCATAGTGACATTGCTGCCCATAGCCAGAAACCAACAGATTTAGTGGCAAAAAATAAACAAGAGTCATATAGCAGACATTGCGAGAACATGAGCAGACTAGAGAGCATAGAAAACCTGAAACTAGGGAAAACCTTCATCCTTTTTACCGGAGGTGGGAGTTTTATCTTCAATCATGCAAACATAGAACTCGTCATCGTTCTCCTTGCTCAGCGCGTGGAGTGAAGTCTGGGGACGTGGCGACGCGGGAGAGTCGAGCTTCTTAGAGGAGGTAGCTTGCAGACCAGAGTGCTCTATCTTGTTATTTTCCTCATAATATGAGCTGCTACCATCACTGTTGCTGGTGTTCTTGCTGTCGCTTGAGGAACTTTGCACTGGGAGAGCCTTCATCTTGCGAGGGATGAAAGGTGGCTTGGGCAAAATGGTTCATTTGCGCTGCCTCTTCTTGCTGCAGGAGCTCGATGGTGCCATAGGAGGAACAGGAAGCTGCAAGGATAGCTGGGTAGTCAGATTGACAGGGGCATTCATGTTCTGCATTAATTTTTTTTATTAAAAGTGTAATTAGATCTAGTTTAATTATTGATCTATCAAGTGCCAAGAGAGATCAAATCTCTGGAGATGCAAACCTTTTCTCCAGAGAATCAATGCAATTAGCGCAAGATATCAAATATAGTTACAAATCAACATCTAAATTGAAATTAATGAATCTATTGAAAGCAATCATATAGGATTAGAAATCACCATCTACACTTAAATCAATGCATTTAGTGCAAGCAATCAAATACAATTAGAAATAACCTACACTGAAATCAATGCATCTAGTGCAAGTAATCAAATATCACTAGAAATCAATGCATATAGTGCAAACAATCAAATAGGATTGGAAATCACCATCTACACTTAAATCAATGCATCTAATGCAAGAAATATTCTTCCCTCTTGCCCCCCCTTCCATATATATCCATATCTCCTTCCATCTCTCCTTCTTTGTCTCTTTATCTCACCCCCACAAACACACACACACTCTTTCACTCCATATCTATCAAACTCTTTGACCCTCCTCTATCTCCATCTCTCTCTCTCTTCTTTCTCTTTACCTTCCACCTATATATTTATCTCCCTCTCTCTCTCTATATCAAACCCAAAACATACACTCTCTTTCTCCAATATATCTATCTATAACTACCTCCTCTGCTCCCTCTCTCTCTCCCTCTCTTCCCCTTCCCTCCCTCCCCACCACTTCTATCTCTCTTCCCTCCTGGTGTCCTCTCTCCCTCTCTCTCCACCTTTCTCTCTCTATGCCTTTCTTATTACCTCCCTCTTTCTCCCCCTCTATCTCCATCTCTGTTTCTCTACCTCTCTCCACTCTCTCACTCTCTCTCTCTCTCCACCTTCCAACTTTGTTATTATATGCCTCTCTCTCTCTCCTTCTCTCCCCCCTTATCTCCATCTCTCCTTCTTTGTCTCTTAATCTCACCCCCAAACATACACACTCTCCCTCCACCTCTCACATGTCACTCCCTCTCCCTCTCCACTTCTCACTCTCTATGTCTTTCTTCTTCCTTCCCTCTGTCCCCTTCCAAATCCATCTCTATATCCCTCCCTATCTCCTCCTCTCTCTCAAGTCCCCTCTCTTGTCCTTTCTCTCTCCCCCTTTCTCTCCTACCTCCCTCTCTCTTCCCCCACCACTCTCTCTCTCTCTATCTCTCTCTCCAATCCTCTCTCTTCGCCCATCAATCTCTTCCTCTCTCTCCCTTTCTCTCCTTCCTCCCTATATCTTCCCCCAACCTGCAATCTCTCTCTCTAATCCTCTCTCTGCCCCCATCACTCTATCTCTCTCTCCAACTATGTTACTACATCCCTCCCTTTCTCCTTTTGTCTCCTTATCTCCCCCCTTGTCTTCATCTCACCTTCTATGTCTCTTTATCTCACCTCTATCTCACCTTCTATGTCTCTTTATCTCGCCTCTAAACATACACAATCTCTCCCCATATCTCCCCTTCTCTCCCTATTTTTCTTCATCTCTCCTTCTATATCTCTTTATCTCACCCCTAAACATACACACTCTCTCTCCATCTCTCCCTTGTCACTCCCTCTCTCTCCACTTCTCACTCTCTATGTTTTTATTCTTCCCTCCCTCTCTCCTCCTCCAACTACATCTATCTATCCCTCCCTCTCTCTTCCTCCTCTCATCCATCCTCTTTATCCCTTTCTCTCCTACCTCCCTCTCTCTTCCCCCTTCTCTGTCTCTCCTTCTCTCTACCCTCCAATCCTCACTCCTTCTCCCTCCCTCTCTCCTTCTCTCTCTCCCACCTCCATATTTATGTCTCCCTCTCCCTCTCTCACCCTTTTCTAACTCTCTCACTCCTCTCCATCTCTTACCCTTCTCTACCTCTTTCACTCCTCTCCCTCTCTCTCTCTTCATTCCTCCTCTCCCCTCTCCTCTAGTTTATCTCCATCTCTCCCTTATGAGTAGCTCTATTTCTCCACATGTTCATATGTCTTTGTTTTCCCTCCCATATATATCTAGAATATATATATATATATATATATATATATATATATATAAGGATATATTAATATATATTATAATAAAAAAAATTAATATTGTATTAAAACAAAGTTATTAAATTTAATAATATTAATATTGTAATATATTAATATGAATATTAGATTTAATAATATTAATATTAATATTAGGGTTAATTATATTTTTTTTCATGGTATTAATAATAATTTGGTGCATGGTATTTGGTCCATTGGCTTGGTATATTATTATATGTTGATTTCTAATCCTATTTGTTATATTTTTATTTATTTACGTTACATCTTTCTACGTCTTTTGTATTTATTTATTTTCCATACCTCTTTTATAAATATGGTATTTGGCCCATGGTATTTGTCCCATGGTATTTGGCACATAGGCTTCGCCTAAATAAAACCTCCTTTTTGAGTTTTTATAAATATAAAAAGGTTTATGGAGTAAATATAAAAAGAGGTTTTACTTTTTTACCATACCTTTAGTTAATTTATATTTTTTATTTTTTTACCATATTTTTTATTTATTTATATAAAAATAGGTTTCATTTATTTACCATACCTCTCGTTTATTTATATATTTATTTATTTACCATATATATTTTATGAGTGCTCCTAAACCTCTTCATATTTGAAATCTATATTGTTTATTTATTTATTTTTTAGTTTTTTTTATTTTGGCTGACATTGGTGAAATTTCATTCAGAAAAACTTACACATGCGTCTCAGGGAAATGGTTTAATAAAAAATAGGGGCAACGGTTTAATAAAACTTAGTAGATTATTTTATATCAACATAGATCTATCTTAAATATAGATCTAATATTAGTGGAGAGGATCAAATTTGTTAACTGCAAAATACAATGTGTAATTTGTTTTCATTGTTCAATTTTTTTTTTTTAATGCTATATAAAGTATATATAAGAACAAATAAAGTTTTAAGTACAAAAAAAAAATATTATTGTTCAACCAAAATAAAAAAAATAAAAAAATCATGTTCTAATTACTTTATAACATATTATTTTTCTTTATTATAAGAGACACTGTATTTCTAGTTAAAATATAATTTATTTTTATTTTAAAGGAGCAAGTATGAATTAGAGAAAAAGACAAACAAACTTACACATTCCCTTGTATTGGACTATAAAATAAGCTCAAGTTTTTGTGCTTTCTTTATAAATGATATTTTTTTTCAAAATTTTATTTTATTATAAAAAAATAGAATTTACATGCAATATTCAGCTTTTTCTTTTCTTTTAAGAAGCTTTACTTTTTCTTTTCTTTTAAGAAACTTAAAAGATAAAACATAATTTCTTACTATAACTCTGAAATATTACTTATTGATGAACCTTCTCTGAGAATTCATAAGTTAAATTGGCTTCCAAATTCTATCATTCTTATGTGATGTCCAAAGGAATCTCATCAGTTGTGGGATAGAAGGACTACCGAGTCCTCCATTACTGCTGAACATTACCAATAGATCCATTATTTGAAGTACCTTATTCTTCTTAATCAAACTGGTTTGGAATCAAATTGAATTCTATAAAATTATAGAACAATTTTATCAGTAAATAATAGAATAATTTTCACAACTTTGTTAAATTTAATTATTAAATATGCAAAAATTTAATAAAAGAAAATAGACTAATTTATTAAAGTTATTAATGTAAAATTTGCATTATAGAGTTTAGAAGTGTTCGTTTATTAAAAAAAATTAAACATAAAGCATTATAGAGTTATATAAAGCATTATAGAGTGTAGAAGTGTTCGTTTATTAAAAAAATTAAATATATAGCATTATAGAGCTTAGAAGTGTTTGTTTATTTTGTTTGTTTGGTTTTTTTTTTCCTTAAAATTATATAGCAATTTTTTTAGTGGTTTGCTACTAGAGAAATGGTTTAATTGAAAAAATAAAATTATGCAATGTAACTTATTAGTGTCAAGAATGTAACACCCTTTGCAAAATTGGCTTAGGTGCAAAGTTCACATCTCTGGTTTTCTGCAGTCATCAACGGGCTCCAACACAACACGCAACACTATAGCCAACGGGATGTCGGCAAAGTTGTACACTAGCCAGATAATTTAATAATTTTTTTTCAATAAATTATAAAAAAATCTATTTTAATTATTAAATTAAAAATACCTCTTAAAATATATTATTATTCATTTATTTTATCCTATTTATTTTATAATTAGGAAAATCTCTCTCTATATATATTAATTTGTTATATATTTTATTAATTAAAAAGTATTCAATATTTAGCTTTCCCTTAATAAATGGAAAACTTCATTTAAGATATTCCTTATCTTTTTATTTTATTATTTGCATAATGATTTGCACAAGTAAATTAAATTAATGTAAAATAGTTAGAGGATTTCGTCACAATGACACTCAGTTTTCCTAACATGGTTCTAATAACCATTCTATTTGAATAACATGATTTTGCTAATTTAATGAAATATTGCATATATCCTTTGTGTTTTGAGAAACGAATGCAATGGGAAAATGGCTATTTTACTGGGTGAGTAAAATTGCGAGGATGAAGTACCTCTACAGAAAAAAGCTCAAGTGTCTCCATCCCTTTTTCAAGATATATCATGGCAAACTTCGTGAATGAAATTGTGTCCAAACCTCTGTTATATTGGTGGTAATTCCATTAACTTATATTATCCTTCGTTTTCCGTGAATTAATTAGTCCACTTGACGAGTGGGAGTTGGTATCATGATTTTCTAGATTCTATCAAAGAAATCTGCTTTTTAGTATCTTCCATTTTAAATTTTGAATCGACTCTGCTTGCATTTGCTTTCAGAATGCGTGATGTGAACACCAAGAAACTTTTAGAACTTGCGAAAATGGAGTTCAATATCTTCCACTTTGTACAACAGAGAGAGCTCCAATGTCTCTCGAGGTGATAATCTCGTCATTTTATATATTTCTCATTGTCGAAATGGATTCGAGTGATGAATGAAGTAAAATGCATGTAATTTGTATGTGTAGATGGTGGAAAGTATCGGGTTCCCCTGAACTAACCTTCACTCGACATCGTTACCTGGAATTCTAAGCTTTGGCGTGTGGCGTTGACATGGAGCCTAAACATGCCACATTCGGACTCGGCTTTGTCAAAATGTGTAATCTTGTCACGACTCTGGATGACATTTACGACACCTTCGGAACAATGGACGAGCTCCAACTCTTCACAGCCGCCGTTAAGAGGTGGTGATGATCCACAATTCAATGATTAAAAAAAAAATACCTGGCAATGTATTTGCATGAATTACAAAACTGACCCAATTGACAAAACATTAAATATTGTGTCTACCGACGTATGATCAGATGGGATTCGTCCGCCACTGAGTGTCTTCCAGAATATATGAAAGGAGTGTACATGGTGCTTTACGAAACTATAAATGAAATTGCACGAGAGGCACAAAAATCACAAGGCCGAGACACACTCAACTATGCTAGACAGGCTGTATGGACAATAATAAATAATACATATGCATAAATTTGAATAAACAAATACTCTATGGCCATGCATTTTGTTTCAATGGGTAGTGATTCACTAATTTGTTGTGCGCGTGCAGTTGGAAGCTAATAATTCTGCGTATCTTAAAGAGGCAGAGTGGATCTCCTCTAGTTACCTCCCAACGTTTCAGGAGTACTTCGAGAACGGGAAAGTTAGTTCTGGTCATCGCACAGCGACATTGCAACCCATACTCACATTGGACATTCCCTTTCCTGAACATATCCTGCAGGAAATTGAATTTCCGTCCAAGTTCAATGACTATGCATGTTTCATCCTTAGATTACGAGGTGATACGCGGTGTTACCAAGTAATACTAAACCACCTCTTACGTTATATGAAATGCCAATGCCAGATACTCCTATCGCATTTTCCTGCTCCTTTCATATCACACACCATTTTTGGTCTTAAATTGAATGATTTATGATGCTGGCATGGCCAACGCAGGCGGACAGTGCTCGCGGAGAAGAAGCTTCCTGTATATCATGCTATATGAAAGATAATCGTGGATCAACATAGGAAGATGCTCTCCATCATATCAACGGCATGATCGAAGACATGATCAGAAAATTAAATTGGGAATTTCTTAGACCACACAACAATGCTCCAATCTCTTTCAAGAAACATGTTTTTGAAATAAGGAGAGGTTTCCATCACTTCTACAATTACCGAGATGGTTACTCCGTTTCCAACAATGAAATTAAGGATTTGGTGATCGAAACTGAACTTGTGCCTACGTAACTGTTGGAATATTTGCAAATTCCAAAACAAACAGTGGAGAATAAAACTCCCCTCTTTAACACAGAGAAAATATTTAAAATTTCATTCACAGTGACAGAGTTTCAACTCAGAAAACAAATTTTTATTCCATAAAAAACTAATACAAATTCTTCCTCAACACAGAGGGATTACAACTGCTGGACTGCTTCTAAGCACAGTGCCAAAATAACACACTCTGTCATTTACAAAATATACTTTGTCTCTCTAAAACATTCACTGCTGTGTATTCTCTGTTTTCCCGCACTGCTGTGCTTCTAAATTCTGTTCTGTGTAATAAAAATAAATTACAACACTCTCGCACTGCTTAATAATAATACAATACATCTTGCCTCACGGGCTTTCTACCTTTTATATGAAACATTACATACTATATATATTATAAATATCATATATTTATAACATATATTTAACCAAAGTTAAAACTTAAAATATACTGCGGTAATAACACATTTACCGAATGTAAAAATATTTAAAACTCATTGCCGTGAATATAAAACAATTAAATCAAAACTATAACATAATGTTTAAAACATTATTTCCCTTTTCATTTATATATTCCGGGGGCTACGTGAAGTTCATCCTCCCCAGCTCTCATACCCACGTGGAATGGCTTTGTTAGTGTAAAGTGTGGGCCCAACTGAGTATGACATCAGCTACTCCGGTGGTCTCCACTCCTCCAGCTGCTCCAGCTATGCTGCCCCTCCGAAATATTGACACATTAACAATGAATTCGTTTGGTGGGATTTTAATGTTGTTGCTGCTGCAAATAAGAATTTATCTTCTGCCGCTTCTGCATTAAATTCACAGTTGTTTAACTTCACATCTGTCTTAACTTCGCCGTTCTGTTGTCTCTTCATTCCTTTCCAATTAATTATGCTGTCTGCAAACTTATACGGGCAGTTGGAAATTAAATTCCAACACTCCCCCTTAATTTCAACTGCTGGGTTTTCCTGCATACCCAGGCATTTCCTGAAATATTCAAAGCTTTTCTGCGCAAGTGGCTTTGTGAGGATATCTGCAAATTGATCCTCTGTTCTGCAATGTTGCAAAACTATCTCACCATTGTTAACCAATTCACGTATGAAGTGAAAATTGGTGTCAATGTGCTTTGTCCTTTTATGAAAAACTGATTTTTTAGACAATGCAATAGCTGAGCTATTTTCACAAAAGATCACTATCCCTTTTACCTGTTCTTGGCATAAACTTCTCAACATTTTTCTCATCCAAATTGCTTGACACGCTGCTGCTGTAGCTGCCACATATTCTGCTTTTGCTGTAGACAACACTACAATGGGCTGTTTCTTAGAAACCCATGAAATGGCTCCTGAACTCATGTGAAAAACATAACCAGAAGTGCTCTTCCGATCATCAATACTTCCAGCCCAATCACTGTCAGTATAACCAACTAAATCTAAACATTTTTAAGTAGTATATAAAATACCAAACCTCTTTGTACCTTTAACATACCTCAGAATTCTTTTTGTTGCCTGCCAATGTGCATCCTTTGGCCTCTCCATGAATCTAGAAATCAAACTAACAGCATGCATTATGTCCGGCCTAGTTGTAGTCAAATACATAAGGCTGCCAACTATGCTTTTGTATAAACTAGGATCAAAATCCTTGTTGTTGTCTTCTCTGCTGAGTTTTAATCCCATCACTGTGGGAGTGATCGCTGCTTTGCTCTCCTGCATGTTAAATCTTTCAAGCACCTCATTAACATACTTTTCCTGTGAGATAAAAATCCCACTTTCATCTTGTTCTACTTCTATTCCCAAGAAGTATCTCAACAAACCCATATCAGTCATTTCAAATTCTTCTTTCATGACTGTTTTAAAATTTTCAATAAGATAATCATCATTACCTGTGAAAATAACATCATCAACATATAAAACAACTATCAACATTTTACCATCCTTTTCTTTGATGTAGAGGGTGGGTTCTCCCTCACACTTTTTAAATCCATTCTTCAGTAGATAGGAATCTATCGTACTGTACCACACTCTTGGCGCTTGCTTCAGCCCATAAAGAGGTTTCTTCAATTTGCATACTTTGTGCTCTTGGCCTTTCTTTTCATATCCGAGAGGGTGTTCAATGTAAACCTCTTCCATTAACACTCCATTTAGGAATGCTGACTTCACGTCTATTTGGTAAAATTTCCACTTGTTTTGTGCTGCTATGGACAACACTGCTCTCACGGTTTCCATTCAGGCAACCAATGCGAAAGTTTCCTCATAATCTATCCCATGCTTCTGTTTATAACCTTTGACAAAAATTCTGGCCTTGTGTCTCTCTATTTTGCCTTCAACATTACTCTTGGTCTTGTAAACCCATTTAACTCCTATGACATCCTTACCTTTTGGGAGTTCAACCAAATCCCATGTTTTGTTTCTTTCTATGGCATTAAGCTCCTCATCCATAGCTTCTATCCATTTCTTATCTTTAATAGCATCCTCAAAATGAATAGGGTCATCAACATGACAATATAAAGCAAACAAAGAATTGATACCTTCATTTGCTATATCTTTTTCATAAATATCTTTCAAACTTTTGAATTTCTTACCTTTTTCATTAGATGTACAAATGCTTGAAGAAGCACTTGAATTTCATCCTTGTGGTGTGCTTGGAGAAGCACTTTCATTTCTCCTCAAGGGTGTGCCTTGCTGCTCTTGTGTTGGTGCTGCTGTTTGGGGATGTATTTCAGCCAACTCATCATCATTTTCATCATGAGATAAATAGTGTTTAACATTCACTGTTTTCTCTATGCTTCCATCCCAAGCTTCCTCTTCAATAAACTGAACATCTCTGCTCACAATAAACTTCTTGATGGATGGGTTGTACAAGCGATAAGCCTTGGATTCCTCACTGTATCCAATGAAAATACATTTCTCCCCCTTGTTGTCCAACTTATTTCTTAGCTGATCTAGAATGTGTGCAAAAGCCACACATCCAAAAACCTTCATTTGTGTGACACTTTGCTTTGTGCTACTCCATGCCTCTTCCGACACTTTGTTCATAACTGCTTTTGTAGGGCACCTATTCAAAATATACGCTGCACAATGTACAGCTTCAGCCCAATAATCATTAGGCAAATGCTTTGCCTTTAACATACTCCTTGCCATGTACATTATGGTTCTATTCTTCCTTTCGGCTACTCCATTTTGCTGTGGAGTATATCTAGTTGTAAACTGCTTGTGTATCCCATTTTCTCTACAAAAACGTAGAAAATATTTAGAGATATACTCACCTCCTCTATCAGTCCTTAGGACTTTGATGTGCAGCCCACTCTGGTTCTCAACAAGTGCTTTGAAATTAGGAAATTTTTCAAACACTTCACTTTTATTTTTCAAAAAGTAAACCCAAGTTTTTCTTGTAAAATCATCTATGAATGTTAGCACATAGTGGCTGCTTGCAAGCGATGGAGTTTGCATTGGTCCACACACATCTGAGTGGAAAATTTCTAAGGGTGCTTTTTCCCTTATGCTTTTCCCGGAAGGAAAACTTTCTCTGTGTTGTTTCCCCAAGATACAACCTTCACAAAGGCTGTCTGGTTTCTCTATCAATGGTAGACCTCCTACCATTCCTTTTCTGTTCAACAAATTAAGACCTCCAAAGTTTAGATGTCAAAATCTCGAGTGCCATAACAAATTATCATCTTTTGGTTCGCTTTGGAAAGTCTCTTGTGCCACTGCTGCTATCTTTTCTTCATTTTTCAAGTCTGCTCTCATTCTAAAAGGGAACATCCTGTTCCTTGTCATGTTCACTTCAGCAATACATTGTTTGCTGGGTGGTTTATCCATGATGGTACAAACATCATCTTCAAAGAAAACATTATACCCCTTATGAACAAGCTGTCCAACACTTAAGAGGTTACACTTCATTCCTGGAACATAATAAACATCTGCTATGGATTTCTTTGCACCTTTCCTTGTTAAAACATTTACAATTCCTTTTCCCATAACAGAAACTTTGCTATCAGTTCCTAGTGTGACTTGTGACTGCACACTCTCATCTAACATAGAAAACATTGCTAAGTGTCCTGTCATATGGTTACTGCAACCGGAGTCTAGAAACCATAAATCCTCACTTTTTTCTTCAGCCATATTACAAGCTAAAAACAAATTATTTTGGCTGATCTTTTCTCTAGTAAAATTTGCACTAGTTCTACTTGCCATATCTTGTTGCTTCTTTCTACATTCATTAGCATAATGACCATATTTTTTACAATGGTAACATTGGACATTGGAATTATCATACCTTTGTCCTTGAGCATTCTGCTGGCTGCTGCCTTGGCCGTGGCTGTGATTTTGATTGTTGCACCTTCCATGTGAATGTGAAGGGCTGTCCCTTCCACCTCTGTTTTGGCTTCTGCCTCTTCCTCTTTTGTTTCCTCTGCCTTTCCCTCTTCCTCTTCCGAAAGACATCTGGGTCTTAAAGGCATGCTCAAGAGACAAGTTTTCACTTCTACCCAATCTCTGTTCATGGGTCATCAGTGATGCATGTAGCTCATCCATTGAATTTTTTTTGAGATCCTTAGTCTCCTCTATGGTGGTGACAATTACATCAAATCTAGAGGGTAAACTTCTCAAGAGTTTTTCCACAATCCTCTTGTCTTCAAGAGTCTCTCTATGAGATCTTATTTGTGTGACCATTCCAATCACATGAGTGAAGAATAAGTCAATAGTATCTGACTCTTTCATACAAAGAGTCTCAAAGTCTCTCCTTAGCAACTGAAGTTTTGTTGTTTTCACTTTTTCCATGCCTTGATAGGCTGTCATAAGAGTCTGCCATGCTTCTTTGGATCTCTTAGCTCCTGTTATCCTTGGAAACACACTCTCATGAACTGCTTGATACAAAAAGAAAAGAGCTTTGGAGTCTTTCTTCTTATTTCTCTTCAGCATCTCACTTTCTACCTGAGTTAACATATTAAACTCATGTTCATCTACTGGCTCTTCAAAGCCTTCTTCAACAAATTCCCATAAGTATTGGGAGACAAATAATGCTCTCATAGTTATTGACCAGTAGTCGTAATTTTTCCCATTAAACTGTGGGAGATGGATATTTCCCATACCCATACCAGTGCTGGCTCCAGCCATTTTGGACTCTTAACTATGATTCAAAAACACTTGACTGCATATATAAAATGACTGACTGTTCTGCAATAGTAACACACTTAACTGTATAGAGAAATAACTTTGGATTCTTTTGGTTGAGTCTTCACACTGCTGGAGAAGCTTCTGCAACAAAGAACTCCTTTCCTTCAGCTTCTTTGATATTCAAAGAGCCTGGACTAGCTCTGATACCATGTTGGAATATTTGCAAATTCCAAAACAAACAGTGGAGAATAAAAATCCCCTCTTTAACACAGAGAAAATATTTAAAATTTCATTCACAATGACAGAGTTTCAACTCAGAAAACAAATTTCTATTCCATAAAAAACTGATACAAATTCTTCCTCAACAGAGAGGGATTACAACTGCCGGACTGCTTCTAAGCACAGTGCCAAAATAACACACTCTGTCATTTACAAAATATACTCTGTCTCTCTAAGACATTCACTGCTGTGTATTCTCTATTTTCCCGCACTGCTATGCTTCTAAATTCTGTTCTGTGTAATAAAAATAAATTACAACACTCTCGCACTGTTGTGCATACACTTCTGTTCTGTGCAATGATAATACAATACATCTTGCCTCACGGGCTTTCTACCTTTTATATGAAACATTACATACTATATATATTATAAATATCATATATTTATAATATATATTTAACCAAAGTTAAAACTTAAAATATACTGCCGTAATAACACATTTACCGAATGTAAAAATATTTAAAACTCATTTCCGTGAATATAAAACAATTAAATCAAAACTATAACATAATGTTTAAAACAGTATTTCCCATTTCATTTATATATTCTGGGGGCTACGTGGAGTTCATCCTCCCCAACTCTCATACCCTCGCGGAATGGCTTTGTTAGTGTAAAGTGTGGGCCCAGCTGAGTATGAAGTCAACTGCTCCGGTGGTCTCCACTCCTCCAGCTGCTCCAGCTATGCTGCCCCTCCGAAATATTGTTGCCTTAACAATGAATTCGTTTGGTGGGATTTTAATGTTGTCGCTGCTGTAGATAAGAATTTATCTTCCACCGCTTCTGCATTAAATTCGCAGCTGTTTAACTTCACATCTGCCTTAACTTTGCCGTTCTGCTATCTCTTCATTCCTTTTCAATTAATTTTGCTGTCTGCAAACTTATACGGGCAGTTGGAAATTAAATTCCAACAGTAACCACATATCAACATAGCATATTTACATTAAGTTGGTACCTGGTCTAGGTTAGGTTATGTGGACATTCATTATTCTACTTTTGAGACTATTTCAATGGTTGAGGTTGCAATGGTATTTTGGGACCTTTCTCAGTAAATACAGTGATCAATAATACAACAAGTTATGAAATGTTATTTAAAAGGTGGTCATGAAGTTGATTGGTAACACAACAACATAAGGCACATTTGCCATATCTCTATTGGAATATGGCAATACTCTATAATGTTTGATCTACACCTTGGATTTATGTTGCAATAAGGTAATTATTAGTATTATTGAGAGAATTTTAGAAGATGATTTAGTTTAAACTTTAATTAGATTTTGTTAAATTTACACTTTTGTATTGTTGTCTAATTTAAATTTTTAACAATTTAACCTCTTGCAATGTACTTGTTTTTTTGAGAAAAAGTTTTAGTACTGAAGTTTAGAACATTTGTGGATAGATTTTTAAGGATATACAAATAGTTGCTATTAATTTTCTCTTCTTTATTTTGGGTTTTGAAAAAACACCTTAGAGTTTGCCAAAGAGACAGTGCACACAATCTGAGTTCAGTTCTGCCCGTGATCTGCGAGGGAGAAACCAGGAAAGCATTAAGAATCCGATAGGAGATTGTTTGAGGTCGTGGATCGATGCATACCCATCCAAGCATGGGTTTAGATGCTCCTAGCTATGTTTGCTACAGCCTCTAGCATCTAGGGATTCAATAGGGGATCTCACATTTTTGGACTGATAAGTTTTTTTCTATTCGCGATGACTTAGTAATGTTTTCTTTTCAGGTCTTTTTCTATTACATGTTTTTTCCATGATTTCTTTGTGGCTTTGCTCTTCGGCCTTATGTGATCCTAGCTTACTGACTCAAAATTGTTGGTTTTTTTACCAGTTTCTGTGAGAATTACAATTTACAAGAACTATAAACTATGTAATCATTTTTTTTAATAAAAAATTGCTATTTTTAAATATATAGGTTCAACATTTTGAAATAAATCACAGTGAAATTATAAAAAATTCACAATTTTAACTAATCGTTACATGTTTTTTCCATGATTTCTTTGTGGCTTTGCTCTTCCGCTTATGTGGTCCTAGGTTATTGATTCAAAATTGTTGGTATTTTTAAGTAGTTTCTGTGAGAATTACAATTTACAAAACCTATAAACTATGTAATTATATATATATATATATATATATATATATATATATATATATATATTCAACATCTTTAAAAAAAAAAATTACACTGAAATTATAAAAAATTCACAATTTCAACTAATCCTTACTAAATTCTGCCCAAATTAAACAAATATAAATCCCTTCCTAATGTAGATTGTCACATTGACAAAGGGTGCATAGAAAGAGCGATCATCAGCATATGGGAAGGAATCATCAACCGATTCTCTTTTTACTCTGTAACAGCCGTATCCATGATCTATAATATCAACATCAAAATATCTTCTTAACAATACATATCATGAAATTAAAATTGAAAAAACGAAAAGATAATAAAAATAAATAAAAATAAAATTTTATTTCAAATTATTTTTATTAATAATAATTAAATTTAGTATATATATATGTTACAAAATATGTAATATTTTAATTGTTGAGATTTATTTTTATTTTATTATGAAAATTTTGAATTTGTTGGGTTTATAAGTTCATTTGTTGAGTTTAGATGCTCTCCATATTTAATCAATTGTCCATATAACCTAACATAGTTTTATGTAAAGTAATTAGAAGTAAAAAAAAATGTGAGTAATATTTTGAAGAGGTGATATCAACATGATATATATCTATATAGAAAATAATATATTTTAATGTTTTATAGAATAAAATATCCAATTACACATTGTTTTTTGCACTCTAAAATAACTTTGGACTTCAAGATTTGATCTCTATATGCTCATGTTAGATCTATGAATATATGATGGTAAATAGGTTTTGTTACAATACTATGACCCAATATGAGGGTTATCAATCCCATATGCCCAAAAAAAAACCACAACTCATTTTATTTTATAGTAAAAATATTTTATATAGATTTTATTTTGATTTAGTTTTATAATGTTTTTTCAATTAATTTTATTAATTTGGAAAGAATACAATGAAATAAATACCATTGACATAAATATCAAGGCTAACTATTACTAAAACTATTCCATAAATATTCGTCAAAAATTAAATCATTATCCTCTATCTATTAATTATTAATAATTAAATTAAAATTATAAAGCCTTATTCCAAAAACAATTAATTAAAAAGAATGCATACCTTACTCATATTAAAGTTAAAAATGACATGAATTTTTATTACTAGTTGGAATGTTTCTATGGTATCAATTACAAAAAGATAAATGCATTTATAAAGAAAACATAATAATCAATACAAAAGTTCAACCAAAATACCAATCATCTCATTCAATTTTATTAGTATTGACAAGACTCTAGCAATCGGTTTGCCTTTCGACCACTATTAATTTTACATTGACCATGGCAAGTTATAATGTTTAACTTTATAATAATAAAAGTAGTTTTTATTTTAATTAAAAAAAATAATTTGTTAGCATTTCATTGACTTAAAAGTTTGTATGTCTTATGTTAGGGTTCTTGACATCAATATCATGTTGCTCATGAAATTCATTCACCTTGAGAACTAGCCAATTTTCATGGGGATTACTAGTTTTTATGAGATTTTGTCATCTAATTAAAAAAATTGATAAAAGTTAATACATATATCAGACAATTATAATTTTTTGGAGTTTTGAACCCAATCGTACAAGAGGTCATTATTTCGATAATGTATCTAAAATTCTATTTCATCGATGTCAATCATGACGCCAAGGGATTTAATCAACACTCTCAAATAAAGAATGAGATCGTTCTTGTGGGGTCTCTTGTGCTCAGAGCTCTTTCTATGTACCCTGATTTTCTCTTTGTCTTCCCTACAATGTCTAGAATAGCGATACAATCCACACTTATAAATAATAGTATGCTCAAATATTTTGTGTCTATATTATTTTTTTCTCACATCTTTATTACCTTCGAGTTACGTATGAGGTTTCCATTGGAATTTTATTTACATGTGGGTACCAAAACGACAATCAGGTGTTAGTCTAGGGAACCCATGAAGGGTTGGTTCTACCGCACAAGTTATGACATACAAAAAGGCATCGTTAATGCCACAACCTGACATGCTTGGGAGCTAAGGAAAAGTGAAGCAGTGTGAGAAATGTCATAATATGGTGACAAGATTGATGAATCTTAACCCTATATTCCAATTTTGACATTATATCTCAAGGTGGCGGAAAATGTGATTACAACGATGTATCCCTGGTCAAAATATAGTAAAAAATTCTCCATAGAATCGTTAGTAGCATGATGTAATGATAAGAATATATGAAAAGTACCCCCAAGAATTAAATGTGACGTAAAAATGAATGGTCAATTAAAAAGGAGAAATTTTTGACCCACTTCCCCAATAGAAAAAGGGAAAATTTTGACCATATTTTTCTTTTGTAACACCCGGACAAACTTGGAGAAAACCCTCTTTTTGTCAAAACTTATTTTTCATATCCTGGGAACATCAGGCCACAAAATTCGATTTTGTCACCACCAATTCATTTCTCTTAACATCTTTGTTTTGATGTGATTTTCATGTTTTTTCCCCTAAAATTGTTTACTTGGAACCCCCTAATTAAGTCAAGTGTTCTTCAATGCTCTAGTGTAGAACAACTAGTGCACCATTATGAAAACAACAATAGACTAACTCAGTAAAAGGGAATTGTTAGGTCCACTTGTGCGTGGTTTACACTAAGGCAGAGCATTGAAATTAATCTTTTCATATCTAGGGTAGGGGAGACTTTTATTTAACCCAATTTTTCACATAAGAATATATATCGATGTCTTCTATGATGTGTTTTTGAGGATTTCGGGATGATAGAGTGGAGGGAAATGGAACATGGCTTTGATAATGAAGCTATAGTAGTAGAACTAGGGGCATTAGAAGCTTTGTGAAATTAAAATATTTTGAAGTTCCTCAAAACACAACATATGAGAGGGAAAATTAGAATCTTGGAGAGGATCATATAATGGTGGGATACTACTAAGTTGCATTTTGAGATACAAGGACATGTGATAATTATAAAGGTGGAGGATATCTACATTCTCACGGGCTTGTCAAGGCAAGGGGAAGAATTCAGGGTATCCATAGGTAGATTGGTGTTTGAGAGATATATATAAGAGTGGATGGTAGTGTTCAATGCTCCCATTATGACAAAGGAAAGTGGGAAGTTATTGATCTAGAATTATGCAGGAATGCAACATAATACACATATAACCATAAATACAAAGATGCAGCGGAAATAACACTTCATTTCATTAAAATCAAATGTGTGTTCAATTTTCTTACAGACAGAATGGAAATAAAATAGCTAGGGCATTGGTAGCTTATCTCTGAGAAGAGATGTGGTGCCTACAGGCCTCTGAGCTATGTTACAATGAGGCTCGAGGGCCTATTTATTATTTAGAAATAATGGAAAGCCATAAACATCCAAAACCATGACCCTAGGAGATGAAGCACCAAAACTATGGGCCCTGTTTGGGTAAATTGGTGTTTCAACTTCCTGGGGACGTAAATTTGGCATATGATCTCCATTTGACGCGCACCATACCCCGTTAGAAATATCTATCCGAGGACTACAAATTTTGATGTGAGAAACATCAGTCCATGATCCCATGTTGCTCCCAGATTTCCCCAAAAACGTCATTTAGGGCCTCAAAACAGCTCTGGTAGTTCAAGACCCAAAAAGTTGCTAAAAATAGTAAGTTGTACCGAAACTAAAAAAATGAAAGAGACAATGGTGGGGCCCCAAATGGAATAGGCGGGTGGCCACCAATATCCACTTGGATCATTCCTCCTCCCTTAGGAAGCAATGGTCCTCATTGTGTTGAGTTCCTCCATGAGATGAGGAAACTTCTGCTGAACTTGGTACTTGGTGAACCACTTGCCTTGGTGCAGGAGTTGGCTAGCTCTGAGAACCCGATACAGTTGGATCTTCTGTTGGCAAGTGTTCTTGATTTGAATGTCCATGATACAATCTGCGGTGGCCTATTCCATGTAGTCTGGGTTTAACTCTGTTGGTGTGAGTTGTTCTGCAATGTCAAAGGTATCCAGTAGAGGTGGGAAGTAGGGACGAAGGTGGTCCACATTGAATACTGGGTGTAGACCAAGGAATGGTGGAATACTGAGCTCGAAGACATTGTTCCTTACAGCCTTGATGATGGTCTGCGACCCATATCGGAGCAGGCGAAGCTTGCGGTGGGGTCTAGTGAGGCGTTTCTTCTTAAAATGTAGCCACACATTGTCGCCCACCTAGAAGTTGTGTGGCACCTGATGTTAATCATGTCGTTGCTTGTACTTTGCATTAGCTCAGTCCAATATGTCATGAACCGGTTGGTGGATGTGCTAAATTTGCTCGATGAAACTATTTTCTTTGTCAGCTTCAGACTGGACATGAGCCGAATTGGCCTGAGTAGCCACAAATGGCATGACTACATCAATGCGACATAGTGGTTGGAATCCCAAGCCCACATGAAAGGGGCTGTGGCCAGTTGAGTTGTGAAGAGCCCAATTATAACTGTGTTGTACATAGGGGAGGCTCTCATCCCATGTGCATGGATGTTTTGAATTGCACATGTGTAGAATGTGTACAATCATCCTGTTGATGACCTCTGTCTGACCATCAATTTGGGGATGGAAAGCTGTGGACTTGGTGAGCTTCGTGTCTAGCATTGACCAGAGGCTGGACCAAAATGTGTGGAGGAACCTGTTGTCCCAATTTGAGATGATAGACTATGGGATCCCAAAGTGCACCCACACTCATTCAAAGAAGAATTTAGCAGTGGCTTCTACTGTGATATTCTTCTTGCAAGCTGCCATAATGACCATCTTCGAGAATCTTTTGACGACCTTGAAAACACAGTCATTTCCATTCTTATTATAAGGAATGCCCAACATGTAATCCATGGAGATGGATTCGCAAGGTCGACTAGGGGTAGGTAATGGAGTATAGAGGCCTTGCTTCTTGATGGTCGGTTTGAAAATGGTCCAAGAAGTGCAGGATATGATGTACTTCTCGACATCATGTCAAAGGTTCGGCCAATAGAAATAATTCTATAGCATTGCCACTATTTTCTCGACCCCGAAGTGCCAACCGAATCGACTGTAGTGTGCTTTCCATATCATATTGGGACGCTCACTTGAAGGAACACAAAGGTGTCCCAAGTGACATAACAGTGCATATTAGAGGTGAAAATTTGGAACTTGCGTACCCCCCAAGAGTGCCTTGTATGTGTGGCTAAATTCTGGATCGCTCTTGTAGAGGAGCGAACAATAAGAAGTCTCGTGCCCACAAGAGTTGAGAACGGTGGTTAGAATCATGATCGGTGGTCGACTGAGGCAGTCTGCAACATTATTGGTGCTACCCTTCTTGTACATGATGTTCAAATGAAACTGTTGTAGATATGTGGACCACTTATGATGGCGATCTTTCTGCAACTTCCCTTGTGTCTATATGAACTACAGGGGTTGGTGGTCTGTGTGGATGATTGTTTCCTTCCCCAAAATGTAATGCTTCTATTGTCGAAAAGACTGGACAATGGAATACATTTCTTTATCATAAGTGGGATACTTGCGGATTGTGTCGGACAATGTCTCACTGTGATATGCCATTGGATGCCCCTATTGAGTAAGAACTACCCCAATAGCATAGTCAGAGTCATCTGTATTGATCTCAAATGGTTGTTACAAGTTTGGTAATGTGAGAATTGCAGAAGAAGAAAGGCAATGTTTCAATTCTACGAACGCCTTCTGTTGAGATTCCGATCAAAAGAATTTATCTTTCGCTCCTCCCTTGGTGACTCGACTCAAGGTCCAAGTGATCTGAGAGAATCCCAACATGAACCTGCAGTAGAAATTAGCAAGACCTAGAAAGCTGCGAAGCTCTGTTAGAGTGGCTGGGGCTGGCCAATATTGAATGACTTGGATCTTGGTTGGATCCACATGCACCCCCCTTTCATTAATAATGTATCCTATATATTGAACCTGTGTCATGCCAAAAGTGCACTTCTCCAAATTGGCACACAACTTGTGTTGCCGCAGTGTTTGGAGGACTTATCGGATGTTGTGGAGGTGCTCTTCCCAAGTCTGGGTGAAGATCAGAATGTCATCCAAGTACACCACTACAAATGAGTTGGTGAATGGACGCAAGATGTTATCCATCAAACTCATGAAGGTTGTGGGAGCATTTTTCAACCCGAAAGGCATGACCAACCATTCAAAAAGACACTCCTTGGCTTTGAAGGTAGTCTTCCACACATAAGAGGGTTTGATTGGTACCTGGTGATACCCAGACTTCAAGTCAATTTTGCTGAAATATTTCACCCCTTTGAGTTGGTCTAGAAGGTCATCAATTCGTGGGATCGGGTACCTATTGTGGACATTGATCTTTTTCAGCACCCGATAGTCAATAAAAAGTCTCCAAGTCCCATCCTTCTTATGTATCAACACGATCGGGCTCCCACAGGGTGATGAACTCGGCCGGATGTTACCTTTCTACAGTAACTCCTGAATCTGCCTCTTGATTTCATCGTTCTCGAGAACATAGCGCCAATAGATTGGTCCATTGGGTAGCAGTGCACCTGAGGTTAGATCAATGGGGTGCTTGACCTGACAGTGTAGAGGCACCCTTGTAGGTGAGGTGAAGATGTCCCCGTACTCCTCTACAACCTTTTCCATTTGTTGTTGTCTTTCAAAGGAGCCATGTCTGAAGGTCGTGGCCACTATCTCCTTCTTGCCCTGGGGGTGGATCATCAGGAAAAAAAATTTCTGGTTTTGGAAATGAGCTTACTGCATTGTTTTGCAGTAACCAAAGAGATAGTAGTAGGTGGTGGTACCTCTGGTATCCTGTAAAACTTATTTCCAAAAGTAACAATAACAATGCAAGAATGAGACTCATACATAGCATGTCACTTCCACAAGTATGGTTGGCCTAATAATAAATCAAAAACATCAAGAGGAGTAATGTCACATAATACCTCATTCATGAAGGGCTTGATGTTGTAGGGAAGGTGGCACTGGTGGCTGACGCGGAGATCCTGTCCTTGGTGAAGCCACCCGATGGTGTATGGTTGTGGGTGCACTGTGGTCGGAAATCCCAACCGCTTCATGACGTGTGCTAAAATGAGGTTCTTTTGGCTCCCATTTTCAACAATGAACTGTAGCAGGGAAGCCTTTACCCACACATGGGAGTGGAAGAGACGCTCCTCCTCCTCTGGATCTTCCGGTTCCTCCTTCTAGATATTCGCAGTGGCAACAATGGTGTTGGGCTCCACATCAATAATGTTTTTCCCTTTGTCATTCCGCTTGTCAGGTTCTGATTTAGAGTCAGAGCATGCATCTGATTCATAAGCCCTCATCTCGACCACCAACGACTGCTTGGACCGACACTCACTTTTGTTGTGAGTGGAGCTCTTATGGAACTCACACCACTTTCCTGTGTCCTTCTTTGGCTTTGCGATGTTTTTCTTTTCTTGCGGATTTGAAAGGTTTTCTTGGGCCGCCATGCCTTGGATTTGTCCTCTTTTCTGTGGTTTGGGGGCACCTTTCCCTTTCACTTCTTCTGTTTTAACTTTTCCTCAATCTTGGCAGCATACCGGTATGCCGTACCAAGCGAGGAGATGTCAAGGAACTCCATTTCCTCCTGAATGTATCTGTGTAGACAACTGCGATACTTTAGCACCAAATTTTTCTCCAAATATTTGATACACAACTTTGTGTGCCCCTATGGAACAAATTCATTAGCTCATGCACTTCTTGATCCCTTTGTTGCCATAGCATGTACCATTGTATGTACTTGTCCTCATAGCTCCCCACAGGATAGTAACGTTCGTTGATGGTGTCTCGGAAAGAATTATAAGTTGGTATGGCTGAGAACAAAGAGGGTTTTGTCTCGTCATTTTTCTCAGAGTAGGTTTCCCACCAGTCCTTGACATGGGGGGTAGCTTTGAGGAGTGCAAAAATAATCTTCTCCCGGTCAGAAAATTCATGAACTGAGAAATATCATTCTAATAGATTCAACAATTTATCTACGACATCTAGATCTATTTTACTCTCAAATACGGGAATTTCAAAGTTTACTTGTAACTTAAAGGGAGTCGCACCTCTAGAGTGGCTGTTGGATGCATATGCGCCACTGGTGGGCAGTCATTGAAGGATCTGGGCAAAGTTATCCATCATCGCGTTCCTTTGTTTTTCGAGGGCATTCTCGAGAAATATTTTGATAGGATATCTTGCTCCCTCATCTTTATTTTCATCCCCCATGGGTGGCCGTCAAGGTTTGCGAGGATGATCGTGCAAAGGTTCAACTAGGTCGAGCCCTAACTCCTTATACCCCGACTTCGTTAGGGACATGCAAAGAAGGATTGAGAAAAATCAAAATGCTCTAATTCCACTGATCCAGAATTATGCAAGAACGCAACAGAATACACATATAAACATAAATAAAAAGATGCAGTGGAAATAACACTTCATTTCCTTAAAATCAAATGACTAAAATTTTCTTACAGACATAATGGAAATAAACTAGCTAGGGAACTGGTAGCTTATCTATGAGAAGAGATGTGGCAGTTACAGGCCTATGAACTGTGTTACAATGAGGCTCGAGGGCCTATTTATTATTTAGAAACAATGGAAAAACCTAAACATCCAAAACCCTAACCCTAGGAGATGAAGCGCCAAAACTATGGGCCCCGTTTGGGTAAATTGGTGTTTCATCTTCCCGGGACGTAACTTTGGCATACGATCTTCATTTGAAGTGCACCATACCTCGTTAGAAAGATATATTTAAGGAATACAAATTTTGATGTGAATAACATTGGTCCTTGGACCCATGTTGCTCCCGGTTTTCCCAAAAAACGTCATTTAGGGCCTCAAAATGGCTCCGGAAATTCAAGACCCGAAAAACTACTAAAAATAGTAAGTTGTGCCGAAACTGAAAAAATGAAAGAGACAATGGTGGGGCCCCAAGTGGAATAGGTGGGTGGCCACCAATATCCATTTGGATCATTTCTTGATTAAATATGTGATAGAAATCCCACTATGTACTATCATATATAATATGAACCAATGGGTAGGTATAGTGAGTCCCCATTAGGTTTCCAAAATTCAGGTGGACATAGCAGTGTAATGCATGAACCCGACAATGTTCAATTGTTGTGAAGTTCTACTAGTGAAATTAAAGGAATAAATGAACAAGTGTAGAATATGTAAAACAAGTATGTTTGCATATGTAAGTATCATAATATCCTTCTTCTTTGAGTTATTTCCAATACCGCAGTAGAAAATCTCAACACTATGGATAGGGAGATCGAAACCATATATGGACATGTGCACCAACTTGGTTTGAAGACTAAGAGGTAGAACACCTATTCAAGCATAAAATGAAAAATTCTTTGATTGGTTCAATGAGAAACACATATGGGTTGATGATTATACATATGTAGGAGAAGATTTTTAATGAAAACCTGACTTGATTTCCCCCCTTGCGAGAAGTGGAGAGACCTGGTGTTAATTGTGCCGAAATCTGAAAATGGTCAGAGGGGATCTCCCGAATGTGAAGTCCCAATTAGACCCACACCGTTTAGAGTAGGAGTCCCAAACAGAATACGATTGGTTGCCAAATCGGTGGTCTCAAATATATTCCTTGGCTGCAATAAACACATAAGATGATATATTCATGGATTTGGTGATAGAAAGTGTATGAAGTTTATGAAATATCAAATTTAGTGCATGAAAGGTTCCATCACATCGATGGTAAATAAATTATCCCCTTAGAAGAAAGTAATAGTACTAGCTTAGAAGATACACATGAGTGATACAACAGAATCGCTTGTCAACCTGCAAAATAGTTCAAAAGATAACAACGATTGTAATAGCATAAACAACACACATTCAAAAAAATACATACTAAAGTAAATGAATTATTTCATTACCATTAGCTTAAATGAAATAACATAAATAGAAAATATATAGAGAATATTATTACTACATCTATGACATATGCATGAAGGTGTGCCGACTCTGAGATCTTGTTGTTATAAAGTGAGAGTTCCAAGCAAACAATTAGATTGATAAGACACTAGGCCTAATAGTGGAACATGAAGCCAACGCTTGGTTCTCCAAAGAATGATATTATTCTCATGCTAAACTATAGAGGACAAGGCTCCAAATCGTCTATTGCAATCCCTTTTCTTGAGTTATGAGGGTTTATTTATAGCAATTGAGATGACCCTTCATCTCCCTTTTTGAACTTTGAGCTTCTCTCGTGACCTTGGACTTATTTTTTCTTTATTCTAATTAATTACTTTTCATATTCCACATTTAGCTCTTGGACTTCAACTTACATATTTATTTTTAAATACATAAGACAAAAACCCATATAGGAAAAAATGGGTAGAGCCTAATAAGAAAAGCCTAATAAGACAAATTAGACACATTAAGATTGAGTTTGAGAAAACTCTAGCTCAAAAACTTCAACTTTTAATTTTGTGGTTACATATTGATGTTAAGGTTTGTACTATGTCATTGTCTCCTCAAACTTTGTACGAAGGTTAAGCTGAAAATGGACTATAGCTTCTATGGAATACGAGTAGATGGTTTTGGAACCAGCTTGCACTTCCTTCTGCAATAAGAACAACTTCATATTGACCTTAGCAGGACCACTTATGTACTTTTGCATGTATTTTATGTTAACCTCCAAGTCTTCTTTAGTAGTGATCTGCTTTAGCTAGATCAAGTATTCATTGATCTCTTACCTAACAACGTTGATGCCCTTTGTCTATAAAATTAACCTTATTAAGGGGATCTTGTGTGCTTGAATGAAGGAATCCAAAATGTTATATAATCGTGCATAAGAAGCTAAAATGTTGGTCACAAAGATGGCTAGTTTTTTGTTTCTTTTATGAGCATTCTAACCTCAGCCTTTTCAAACTCTACATGTTGCCTTGTCTTCTTGGCCAATTTTATTGGTGCACTCATTTACTTAGTTCCCCATTCATGGATCATGGTAATGGATGCAAGAATGACTTTCAGGGATTTAGCATTTTCCCACGATTTCCTTTGCATATCATGCAAGGGAACTACTTCTCTATGCAAGGTGACTAAATCCTCATAAATATGCCTCATAGTGTTTATGAATGCCTAGATATCTCCATATATAGATACTTGTAGCTCTTTCAAGCAAGCATGTGAAAAAGACAACCTGTGATTCTCTCCTTATAGTTGTTCTATTTCTTGCTTTGCAACTTCCAAATTCATTTCCATTTGTTTATTTTCTGTCATTAGGAAATATGTATTTACTTTTGAAGCTCCTACGAGGGTTAATTTAGCTGCAGCAATGGTCTGAGGATTCCTTATGAAGTCAGTGACAATCACCCTCTTAGTGTGAATGAAAACGGGATGTGTAATATCATAGGGGAAATATTTCTTCCTTTCCTGTACAATTCTATTCTGGATCTCATTAAAGGTTAGGCTAGAAATATCCATGACTAGGTCATTATCTAGAGACATTTCTTCTTCATTACCTGGGACTTACCCATCTATAGGTAGAATGGGAGGTTGATTGAAAATTTATTCTATACTAGGCATCAGGTCAATGTTGAAAATTTGGAAGGGTTGGAGGTTAATACAAATTCTCTTCTTGATAATTACTTGTGACCTTACTTGAGATACTTAAGTCTTCTTCTTTTAAATTAGTTAATATTTCATCAAGTCAATTATCAAAATGCACAAGACAGAAAAGTTAGGCTCCTAGAGCCAGGGAAAAACCTCTTCCTCTTGGAGAGGAAAACCTACAAAGAATTATTTTTATAGATCTTCAAATGACAAGTACCATGACCCAGACTTAGACCCCTGACCTAGATATGCTTCCAAGACCTTGATATTCTTGTATATGCTTGTATTTGAATTTCTTGAACTATGGGAAGGTAAATCAAATATTTACCTTCCTCACTATTGTTTCCCCTTCTCCTTATGATGATTGTCGTAACCTCTGCTAATTTTTTCTGGTTATCACAACCCTTAACAATGTATATCAACAACTTAGTTTTTCTCCTTAAACTTCAATGTACCTTGTTATTGCAAATTTTCCTTGAGTGTTTGTATTCAAAAGTATGTCCTACTTCTCTGTACTGTCAGCACTTATTAACTGTGGTAGATTCGAAAACCTTCCTGAGGTTTATCCGCACTGAAGTCTCTATTTGTTGACTCTAATAGATCCGAAAACCTACCTGAGGATTTTACACACTTAAGTCTCTCTTATATCCAGACTGTAATCCTAGAGTATATCCGCAGTTTTTTCTTGTAGTCTTGTCCGCAATACCTCCTGTATCAGATTCATACTTGTTCACAAATTCCTCTATTTGATGTTCCTTATCCGCTTTAGGTTCAGTCCTGCACTTCGCATTTTAATCTCATAACTTGTCGGTTATTCCTTATGCGCATTACAATCTCTGATATATGCAAATTTCTTAACTTCATGATGACCGTATGTAATATTCCCAATTAGCCCAAGCTAATTGGAATATTCATTTTTATTTTTATTTTTTTGTCTCATGAATAAATATATAAGGGAGGATCAAAAAACTCCTAAAACAGTAAATAAATCAAAGCCACATGTGAACAAGGCTAAATCTGGGCTATTTAAATAAGAAGCCTTAGGTGTGAAAGGGATTGAATATTTTGATAGGGTCAACCATGAACAAATCAACAACGTTGTCTTGGAGGAGTGGCCATCAATGAGGCACAACACAGTTTTAGTTGGAGGTGTTTCATGTGAAAGGAGCTATTCCATTGAGATGTTTTAGGGTTTTGCAAGATCTCAAACTTATAAAAGGAAGAGGATGGTAGCATGAGAAGGTTGTTGACAATTATGTTATTTCTAAAGATATTGTCTGTTTAGAAATTTCTCATTCTCCTTGTTGTTTATAAGATAATAGTGTTGTTTAGCACTGGGTGTTCCTGATCGGGAATCCCACCTCTTTCCTTGAGAGGCCTCTTGGAAGAGTTTGAATTTCTTGTCCACTATCTGGCTAAAGGCCAAGTTTCGTCTTCCAACTACAACACAGATCCTGTTGAGGGTTTGGTTTTATTTTAAAGCTGCAGCAAGTGGAGGCTAGATCTACCCAGATCTAGGACAATCTAATGCCTCTTTTCAGTGGGGAAGGCTTATATCCCATTGGAAAGAGAGTATTGGATCATTGGAGCTACATTTTCAGATCTTGGCATGATTCTAAACATATTCTAGAGCCTAGAGTGCAGTCTTTCTTCCAGAACTGTGTTATTTGTTTGGGTATTGTTGCAGGGTCTTTTGGCACACTTTTTGGAGGAGTGGTTTTCATGTGTTGGAGATCTGCCCTTCACATTTGAGGTCCATTTGTTGGGATCATCATATTGCATATTTCAGATCATATTTGTATGTCCATGAATTTCTGAATATTTCTACAGATCTGCAGCATTAGATCTCATATCTACTCCTTCTACTTCATGTTTTGCTGAAAACCCCAAGGGGTAATTCAAGAAGATCCTATCTAGTGTACAAATCTGATATAGATCTAAATTTTTGTACACAGATCTGATCTAGATCTGAAGTGTAATATACAATAGTTTCAACTAATAAAAATAATGCTGACAAGCTCTCTTCAGTCTTAATACATGGTTGCAGCACCTCATTTTGAGGATTTTCTTCTATAAAAGTATTCTATGTCCTGTTGTACATCTCATGGGCTATCTTGTTCATATATTTTCCTGATGTATATGTAAATAAAGAGCCTCCATGTTGGCCTCCTGCTCTTACTTAGACAATCTGCGTTATTTCTCTGCATAATCTGTTAATTACTGTTGCATTCCCATTTGGGGATATTACAGTGGTATCAGAGAAATCATCTTGGCACAGCCTGTGCTTTAAAAGAAGCCAATATTTCTTCAGAAGAAGAAGATCCTCTTACTGACAGAGAGAAGAGGTATCTGAAAAGAAGACAAAATAAATTTGATTACACAAATGATGATAAAGACAAGGGTAAAGCCCCTGAATTTGGAAGTGATGAAGAAGGAAAGGACTTTGCAAAGATCCTTTTGAGAGCATGCAAGATCTTGCTAGAGAGATCAAAGAGATGAGAATGGGTAGGATCAAAGAATCTCCTAAGAGATTTCATCTTGGAGAAAGCTCTGCAATGTCTCACCACTGGAATGATCAACCAGTACATTAGCCACAAGTTTCCCAATGCTCTACCATTCCTACCTTTTTGGCTATGGGAAATGAAGGGTTTCAAGAGCAAGAATCCCTTGAAGACTATTTTGAAGAATATGAATCTCAAAATCAGAGATTCAAATATCATTTGATTTTTCAGGAGTTTTGTCACCTCAAGGACAAAAGAAGACCAATGCATCATCATAGAGAGGGTGGATTCACTCAGAATCATGATTGACATCACTCTATGGGTAGATTCTTTTTACCTAATTTTGATGGGTCATCCAAGTGTTCTGCCAAAGCATGGGTAGAAAAAAATGACATCTAATTTCAGTTGAACAAAGTTCCATAGTTGGAATCTATCAAGATTGTAGTGCTACATTTTGAAGGTGAAGCACATGACTGGTGGTTCCATGGCTTGTCAACATTGGGTCATGCCAATGTGACTGCTTATTCATAGTTCACTAGAAGGCTGGTGGAAATATTTTACAAAATAGATCTAGAGGCACCATTCATGAGCCTTGAAAAGTTGAAACAATCAGGTAATACAAAGTCTTATATTTCTGAATTTTTTAGATTATCTGTTATGGTTCCTGATTTGTCTGCAACAAGAAGGGTGTACATGTTCATCGATGGTCTAGATGAACCTATTCAAGGGTTGGTAAAATCTACCAAGCCCACTACCTTGCATGATGCTATTGAGAGGGATAGATACCTTCAAGATGCCTTGCCAAAATCAGAGGAAAACTTTTAGCACAAGCCCACTTTTCCTTCTAAAGGAAAGGAAGAGAAAGTTGCTCCTTTAAAGGAGAGCTCATACAAGAAGCCTCTTGATATTGAAGTCTGGAGAGAACTAAGGAAGAAGAAGCTATGCTTCACTTACCAAGAATCATGGGCCCCTAGACATATATGTGCTATTGGAAAGGCACATTACATATAGGTCTTCTCAGATATTGAGGAGGAAGAAGATGATGAATCAAGAAGAGGTCACAGCGTTGACACTGTTGAAGGAGGTCCAACACCATCAGGAGATGGGAATGAGGAATTTTCTCCTATTGGAGGGACTCTTGAATCTTTGAGAGGAGTACCTAAGTGCTTGACATTAAGATTTCAAGGTTCAATCATGAATTAGAGGGTTTCTGTACTGATTGATAGTGGGGCCACCGACAACTTCATTGATGCCCATATTGTGCAAAGGAGGAAACACCCACTAATAATTTTGAGGGATTCTCTGTTTTGGTCACAGGAGATAGAACAATGCAGTGCATGCATTATTTCCCATCACTTTCAGTCACCATGGGAACCTACACTTTGGTTGATAACTTCTTTGTGGTTGACATACCTGACACCAATGTGATTTTGGGTGTTCAATGGTTGATTACATTGGGGAAAGTCACCACTGATTGGGAGACTTTACAAATGGAATGGGTGGACAAGAAGAGTGGTAAATATAAAATGATCAAAGGCATGCATACATACCCCTCACATACCACTTCCACACATAAATCAGAGATGGATTTTCATAGTGGAAGCAATGACCTTACAGTCCCATCTATCATGTTCATGAGATTTCTGCATGGGACACTCTTATCTAGTGGAAAACCACCTGGGAGGCCACCTGATTAAGATTTTGTGGGGAAGACCTCACCACATGATGCTCCAAGCTTACATCCAGGAGGGATTAGAGCGCTAGAAGACAAAGCTACAGTGCTGGGAGTCTTGGGTAAGCTCAAGAAGGAGGGAGATCTTCTTCCCTTATCATCATCACCCACTCTCATTTTTGGATCTACGCTGTGGGAGGAAAATAATGAAAAGAATGGCCTTCCAACACACACCTTTGGCATAAGAGATGTCAAGGAGAAGAGCATCAACATGACATACATTTATGTTGATACACCATCAGTGCTGTCAATGTTGATAAGTTTAGATCTATATTGGAAATCCCAACTGTTGGTGGATTATTCCAAAGATCTTCACACTTATATGAAACTTGATGACCAGCTGCATGAAGAGGGCTATTTAGTCCAAGGAGGAGTCATCTATCATCATGGTAGGATCTTCTTGTCTAGAGACTCCAAGCTCAAGGAGAAGTTACTACAAAAAGCTTATAAAGAGTTATGTTTCAACGATATGTATTCCATGAGGATCTACAACATCATCATGAGGAGCTTTGATTGGGAAGGCTTTAAAGAAGAGCTACATCAACATTTTCAAGAATGCATGAACTATGTGGAGTTGGGGTAGCAACATGACTCTATGACGGAGTTATTTCAGCCATCTCATCCGACTTTTGAGAGAGGAGATAGATCCATGCACCACTCCATTTGTATGAGGAGTATTGTTGGTGGAGAATCTGATCATGTAAAGCATGTTTTATTTTCTGGTTGTATATATTATTTCACCATATTTATGTAGGCCATGTCTCTAAGGAGGAGTAATACATCATGTAAATCTCATGGCCAACTTTGGGCCACATAATTTTCAGAATTTGGCCACTCCCTTGATGAACAAAGGGAGATTTTCCATCATGATGGGTGCTTTCCAAAGGCACCAAACATATCTCACACTTTCAGCCATAGTGAGATAAAATGGACAAAAAGTAAGTGGTGGGAAAACCAATTACCATATCTTGATCTGATGCAGACAAGAGATGTACTACACTGGTACCATATGTGGGACTACGACCAACCTCCACATGCTCAAATTTCTGTTTGTATGTATGTAGTTTTGCTTCCATACATTGATGACATACTTGTACTTTTTATGGGAATGTATGGAGTCAGGATGGGAGGCATGTATGTAGTACATGGGATGGAGACTCTCTATGTATCTTATGCTACATTTTTCAGGGAGAGCATTAGTTCAACCATTTTTGTTTCATTTCAGTTATTGAATCCTTGTGGGATGGAATATTTACATCTCATAAGATCTTTGGAGGAACAATTCATATAGGGTTAGATTGGTGAGCACTTGGCTTATGAAGGAAGTTCAACACATGATGGTGTCACCAATGGAGGATGAGAAGAGTTGCAGCACTCACCTTATCATTTGCTTGAGGACAAGCAACATTGTGGAGGGGAGGACTATAATATTCCCAATTAGACCAAGCTAATGGGAATATTCATTTTTGTTTTATTTTTATATCTCATGAATAAATATGTAAAGGAGGATCATGAAACTCCTAAAACAGTTAATAAATCAATGCCACATGTGAACAAGGCTAAATCTGGGCTATTTAAATAAGCACCCTTAGGTGTGAAAGGGGCTGAATCTTTTGACTGGGTTAACCATGACCAAATCAACAACGCTGCCTTGGAGGAGTGGCCATCAATGGGGATAAGGTTGGAAACATGAGAAGGTTGTTGATAATTATGTTATTTATGAAGATATTGTCTGTTTAGACATTTCTCATTCTCCTTGTTGTTTAGCAGAGAATAATGTTGTTTAGCACTGCGTGTTCCTGATCGAGAATCCCACCTTTTTCCTTGAGAGGACTCTTGGAAGATTTTGCATTTATTGTCCACTATCTGGCTGAAGGCCAAGCTTCTTATTCCGACTACAACACAGATACTATTGAGGGTTCAGTTGTCTTTGAAATCTGCAACAAGTGGAGGCTATATCTACTCAGATCTAGGCCAATCTAGTGCCTCTTTTCAGTGGGGAAGGCTTCTATCCCATTGGAAAGAGAGTATTGGATCATTGGAGCTACATTTTCAGATCTTGGCATGAGGCCAAACAAATTCTAGAGCCTGCAACGTAGTCTTGCTTCCAGAACTGTGTTATTTGTTTGGGTATTGTTGCAAGTTCTTTTGGAACACTTTTTGGAGGAGTGGTTTTCATGTGTTGGGGATCTACCCTTCAAATTTGAGATCCATTGGTTGAGATCATCATATTGCATATTTCAGATCAGATCTTTATGTCCATGAATTTTTGAATATTTTTGCATATTTGCAACATTAGATCTCAAATATATTCCTTGTACTTCATGTTTTGCTTAAAACCACAAGGGGTAATTGAAGAAGAGCCTATCTAGTGTACAAATCTGATATAGATCTAACTTTTTGTACACAGACCTGATCTAGATCTGAAGTGTAATCTACAACAGTTGAAACTAATAAAAATAATGCTGACAAGCTCTTTTCAGTCTTAATACATGGTTGCAGCACCTCATTTTGAGGATTTTCTTCTATAAAAGTCTTCTATGTCCTGTTGTACATCTCATGGACTATCTTGTTCATATATTTTGCTAATGTATATGTAAATAAAGAGCCTCCATGTTGGCCTGCTACTCTTACTTAGATGATCTGCATTATTTCTCTGCATAATCTGTTAATTATTGCTACATTCCCATTTGGGGATATTACACTGCATATCACACACACACACACACACACATAGAGCACGTTCTCTGAATTAGGTCGACTAGATCATGGAGAATGGGGTTGACTTGTTATAGTAATTTCTTCAATATTTCGGGGAGTGTTTTCTTCAATAGCGTTGAAGGTTTGTCTTCACTATCTCATGGAGCTTGTCTTTAACGATATACAAGGTCTTGTAGCATATGAAAAATACTAGATATGTATACTTAACTTATACCTAATGGACATCAAGAAGAAGTCCTTATACTTACTAATTCATGCTCATGAAACCCATGAAGCACATACAACAAAAATATATATATTAATTTGACTTATTCTTTTACATAATTACATAATTACATAGTCAACATGAATATCAGCCTAGTTACACTTTTCAACACTCCATCTTAACTAGGGAGGTATTCATATAGGTACATCGTCACTTTCAAACTGAATAATATCATAAGAAGAATCAAATTGGTAATCACATCTGTATAGCATCATATCAACCAACATTGTCCTAGTGCAAGGCCTTGACTAACTACCCCATCTCTCAACGATACAATGGGCTATAATGCTGGCGAGACACATGAGTATGTGGGGTATGTACCTTGGATGGAGGAGTAATACACATGCTCCACCAATTTCTCATATATTTGTTTTGCAGTCTTTAGTTTTGATACATAGGGAATGAGAGAGTCTTTGATGGATTCTATGAGAATCCTCTGGGCTCTAATTTCTCCCTTCATGTACTTGGCATGGGATGAGGCATCTTCTTTTGGGGGTTGAACAATAGATCCTTCGATATAGTCCATTACTTCGTCTTCAATTAAATTCAAGTCTGTTCTTTTTTTCCATGCACTAAAGTTTGATGACGCAACCAACTTGTTGCTTTCTTTACGATAAGGCATCTTGACAAATAGGGTCATGAATACTTACTTGAGTAGATTTACTTGCAACTTCCTTGATGATGATTGAGAATGAAGTCAAGGGTTTCCTTTATTCAATGTTGGTGTACTTGAACCCTTTATTATAAATAATATCTTCAGAAGTTGAGGTTCTCTTCAAACAATTGCTTGAATGCAAATATTTGATGGCAAAGATTACTTTCTTGAAGGAATTGATCTTTTGAATGAGATAGGAGATCTCACTTGAAGTAGCTAGATAGTATTCCTTGCAAAATTATTTGAATTTCCAACCCAAAATTTGATCTTCGCTTCTTTTAGTGTCTTTGTTGACAAGCATCCCTTATGTTCAACACCTTAGATATGATACCATGTTGAGAATTTGGAGGGCTGGAGGTTAATACAAATTCTCTTCTTGATAATTACTTGTGACCTTACTTGAGATACCTAAGTCTTCTTCTTCTTTTAAATTAGTTAATATTTCATCTAGTCAATTATCAAAATGCACAAGACACAAAATTTAGGCTCTTAGAACGAGGGCAAAACCTCTCCGTCCTAGAGAGGAAAACTCGGAAAAAATTCTTCTTATAGATCTTCAAATGATAAGTACCATGACCCAGACTTAGACCCCTGACCTACATACGCTTCCAAGACCTTCATGTTCTTGTATAGCTTGTACTTGAATTGCTTGAATTGTGGGAAGGTAAATCAAAGATTTACCTTCCTCACTATTGTTGCCCCTTGTCCTTATGATGATTGTCTTAACCGCTGCTAATTTTATCTGGTTATCACAACACTTAACAATGTATATCAGCAACTTAGGTCTGCTACTTAAACTTCATTGTACCTTGCTATTTCAAACCATCCTTGACTTTTAGTATTCAAAATAATGTCCCAATTCTCTGTACTGTCAACACTTATTAACTGTGGTAGATCCACAAACCTTCTTGATGTTTATATGCACTGAAGTCTCTATTTTTTTACTGTGATAGATTCCCAAACCTACCTAAGGCTTTTCTGCACTTAATTATCTCTCATATATTCTAGACTGTAATATTAGATTATATCCACAATTCTGTCTTGTAGTCTTGTCTGCAATGCCTCCTGTATCAGATTCATACTTGTCTGCAAATTCTTCTATTTTTTGTTCCTTGTCCGCTTTAGGCTCAGTCCTGCACTTCACATTTTAATCTCAGAACTTGCCTGATGTTCCTTATCTACATTATGATCTCAGATATCCACAAATTTCTTAACTTCACGATGACCGCAGATCACACACACACACATATAGCACATTCTATGAATTAGGCCGACTAGATCATGGAGAATGAGGTCGACTTGTTGTAGTAATTTCTTCAATATTTCATGGAGTGTTTTCTTCAGAAGCGTTGAAGGTTTTTCTTCACTATCTCATGGATCTTTTCTTTAACGATATACAAGGTCTTGGAGCATATGACAAATACTAGATCTTGATACTTAACTTAAACCTAATGGACATCAAGAAGTCATTCTACTTACTAAATCATTCTCATGAAACCCATGAAGCACATACAACAAAAATATATATTAATTTGAATTCTTCTTTTACATAGTTACATAATTACATAGTCGAAATGAAGACCGACCTAGTTACACTTTTCAACAGTCAATATCTTGGTTCTTCTCCCCTTTTTCTATCTCCATTTCCTAGGCTAATATCTACTCCTCAATCTCTTAAACAAGCTCATGATCCTACTTTTGTTTGCTCTCTTCTTCTTCAAGTTGTTTCTACCTTTGTTCTTCTTCCTGATTTTTCCTAGCTTCTTCTTCTTCCATTCCCTTTATTTCTTCTTACGCCTGCATTTCCTTCTATTCCTTCCTTTCTCACTCTTCCTTCTTGTTTCATTCTTCCTCCTGATTCCTTTCTATTTCTCATTTCTTCCTCTTCCCTTCTGCTTCCAAAGCCACTTTTAGAATAGTTAGATATGCCTTGAATTTGTGGCTCTACTCCTTTGTTGGGTTATGGGAAAATTTCCTCTTATGCTTAATACTCATTGTGGTGCATTCTTCCAACTGCTTTGCTTCCTCGATGGCACTTTATTATAGGATTGCATTGGAAGGGACTACCTAATCGCCTGGTGCATGTGACCATGAGGCATTATAATGATTCTTCATATGTTCTTCCTCCATCCTGGCATAGGTCGCATATGGCCAAAAAAAGTGCAACTTGGCACAATATTTCTTTCAAACCCCCTTAGGATCATACATATGAAAATATATTGTACCAAGCTTGATACTTTCCAATTCTTTGACTTCAAATTTTGAGAACTTCAAATTATTGATCTTGTAAGATCACACACGCAAGGGAAGAGTAGGCCATGGTGCTTTCTTCTTCCTTTGTAGTACTGCATTTAGACCTATGACAAGATGATATGAAACCTATTTCATGACTATTTTGTCCGTGGAATACCTCGACAAGAGATGAGATGGTTTCTTGTAGCTAAAAACTCTAAGGTATGTGCCATCTAGTGATGAAAACCAATTCAGAACTTATGATACTAAACTCATTTCTTCATGAGACATGTAAGGGGCTCATTCTTCAAATAACATCTGGTAAAAAACTGTGAAAAAGTGATCATCCAATATTTTAAAGACTCCTTTGTAGCTGTACTCTGCTAAAAATTTGCATTAAATATGGTTATGAGGCTCTCTTGGTGTTCATTTCCAATACATGCCAGGGAAACCATTGTGAGCACATATTCCATCCAATAGGTAGGTAGACATGTAGAAATTTTGTTGCTTTCATTTTGGGGAATTTTTTGCGTTGTTCAATTTGATATTTAGTTTCTAAGACACAAGATCATACTAGTTAAATATCTTCCCCTCTGAGACAATCCTACATAGAATTTAAACCCATCCTTCGAGGAAATATTTAGTATTCTTGAGTCCATAAAATTGATAGTGCAACACTATCAAGTACTGAAGTGCATTTCTGAGTGATTTGGTCTTGTAGGTATTGCTTGGCGTCGGGGAAAAATTATACATTTCCCTTAACCACATCTTAACCACTTCGTTGGTCTTGAGATAACCTGTTTTTTTATAGAAATGAGAGTCCATATTTTTCGCGGGCTTCGGAAAGTGGTAGATCAAGTGGACATCATGTGGGTGGTACAAGGAAAGTTATTTCCCACTAACATTACTTAAAAACGTGCTCTTAGTATCTAAACCTTGCATGACCCATTTGATGACATCTTCACATGGTAAGATTGAGAATCTATAGGTGACCTTGTAAAAACCTCACCATTTTATTTTGATGTAGACCTTCCTATCTTCTAGATCAACTTTAAATTTTGTAGCACTGAATGCATCCTTGATGGTATGACATGTGATATCATAGTCCTTCTCAATGTACAACTATGTGTCATATAGAATGGGAACTAATGTTGATGGAATTTCAACAACTTCCTCGGTACTTCTTTCTGTAGCCTCCATTGATTTTGATCTCTTAAGAGGCATGATTCTATCTATTAATGAGAGAGAAATATGTTTAATACTTGTAGTATTGTAGCAAGACATGCGCTCGTGGTGATAAAAAAATATCTTTAGCTTATAAGTTCAACAATAAATATTAAAGCCACCAAACAATGACTAAGGAGAGATATTTCTCAATATTGGTTTGCATGGGGGAAGCCTAGGCTCTATAATTGTGTAATGCATAGTGAGAGAGGGGATTGCGCATACTTGTATGACAAAGGAATGGCTTGAGGCTTGGAACTGTGTAATGCATAGTATCAGCTTGAAAAGGAAGAGGATTATCCATTGCACAGTCTCAGTGGCCAACTTGGACCATTGATAGATAAGATTGCATAATGCACAGCTGGAGGAGGCCATTGAATACACATTGCGCAGTTTCAACTGGAAAGGAGGTGCCTTGTTGCTTAATACTGTACAATGAAAAATTGGAGGAGACAACAAGCCTTAAGGATGTTACAATTCAACAAAGGAAAGAGGAAAGTCTTATATCTGGTGCTAAGGAAAATTAAAGTGTAGATAAGCCTTATAATGGGTTAGATCAATCACTAGCATTGACTAGGAAATATCATGAAAAGGGAAGAATCATGCATGCATAAAAATATCCAGCAGTAGAACTACTAGAAGGAAACATTACATGGGAGGGATGCGACACTTCTAAAAAATAAATGGCAGATTGAAACAACACCTATAAAAGGTAGTAATTGCAAAAAATCTACTAACTAAAAGAAGAAATAGGAAAAGAAACACTTGCAAACACAAAAGAGACAAAAGAAATAGAAAAAGCAACGAAAGAAACACTTAAAAACCTTACCTAAGAAAGTGCTAAAAAGAAAATCCAAATCTCCTTTAAAGCACGGGGATGGCTAGAACTCCAATGTCAAAAGTCAAAATGATCTCTACAAGCCACTATTATATAGATTTACCGCCACGTGGTTAGGGTTACGGTTTCTAACACTCATGCCTAAAATAAAGGAGAAAGAAACACTAGTCCATAGACCAAAAATAAAAACTTATGCCACATTGTTGGCTTGAGGGGTCTTGAGCTAGGTTCAGAGTTGAATTTAACCAAAAAAACCCTCTTACTACTAGCCCTTTCAGTAGTGACCTACTTGCGCAAGTCAAAGACAAACCTGAAGTAGTATGGGGGGGTGCTAGAACTAGGTTTCCACACCCTGAGAGAGTTTTAAATGATGTGGGTGCCCTTAGAAACAAAAAAACCATGAACAAACCTCCACACAAAATTCCTAACTAGGAAACCCTCAACAGAAAAATTTAGGTCATTTATGTAGAATATCTGGCGCACAGGCTCAAAAAGAGTCTTTAATCCACGTAATAGCTCTTAACAGATAGTATTAAAACCCAATAGCGTTATATACATTTACTAACCATTCATCTAAAACCAAAAGTAGTTGCACAAGTGATCTAAACACAGATAATACATGAATCAGAAATAACATGCATAAGAAATCATAACATAAATAGTAGATGCATTCCAGAACTAGATATCAGAAACAACAGTTCTTTATTCATAAAAATTTATATCGTTCATACAAAAAACTTTAGTTCACCCGCACACACAACCAGTGGGGTCTGCACACAACAGGACTAAGGTCTCCGTGCACACAACCAGCATGATCCTTTTACCTAGACAATCTGCACAAAATATCACAATGTAGCTAGATCTATCTATTATCACCAAATTTAACTTGATTGGCTGCTCATCAAACAATCAATGTAACTGTTTCAAACCACTTCTAACTGAATATTAGCCTCTTCAGTTTGAGAGGGCTCTGTGGGGTCCCTATAATTTAGTAGATTGGAAAGACTAAACTGCAGAGGCTACATCAAAACCCACTTTGGAATTCTAGGATCTAGCCCTCCTGAATCCAGAGAGGCATCTCTCTTTAAGTGCGAAGATTGATTTATCTTTAAGGCTTTTAGTATGATATTAGGCTAGTTATTAAGAACACGTGTTTTGTTTGGTTTTTGGTTGGGCAAGGATATGATGAAGGTGAAGGAAGTATAAATGAAGGGTGAAGGTGAAATTAGGTGAAAGAATGGTTCAGCTAATAAGATAGGCAAGGAGCAGCTTCAATCCATTGGGCTATGGAGTCATAAAAGGGTTTAAGCAGCAAGGTTCAAGAGTGGTGTTGTAGCTCCTACAACACCCTCCAAAAATACAAAAATCATAACACACACTTCAAAATTTTTGGAGCCCCTTTGAAACTAAAGAAGGAAAAAAGCCAAGTAAAGTTTTAAGAGCAAGTCGCTAAGTCGCGGATCCATGATTTGCGACCCATGCGACCTATGCGACTCTACGACCCTAAGGTTGCAGAGGTCGCCAGGTCGCAAGAGTCAGAAGTCAGGCAATTTGCGACCTTGCGACCCAGCGACCTTAAGGTCGCAAGGTCGCAAGGTCGCAAAATGAGGTATTAGGAAAATTAGCGACTCAGCGACCTTTGCGACCCAGCGACCTTAAGGTTGCGAGGTCGCAAGGTCGCAAACTGACAACTTGCGACCCTATTTATTGCTCGCACGTGCGACTCCTTTTTATAAGGGCAGGTTGCTAGGTCGCATTTGTGACTCATGGCGAAAATCGTGGAATTGCTCTGATAGGTCGACTGGCGCGTTTTCTTCCGGGTAAGTTGCCTTTTCCTCCCTGTGTTTTCCTTCCCCAGCATTTCTTGCCATTTTTGAGCCTCCCCTCGGCCTTAATTGCTTTCTGGTGAAGGTGTGGGGTTTCTGTTGAGTTTTATTTGTTGTTTTGTTTCGCGCGAACCCCAGGGTCACCTGTATCTTGCCCAATTCCTCATGGCTGCGCCTTATTTTCAGTTTATACCTCTTCCAGCCACGTATTTTTTATTGTTAAGGAGAGTTTATCCGCAAAACCGCGCGCGCGCGAAATCCCTAGGCAGGCTCAATTGCGACTTGCGACCCAGCGACCTGGTCACAAAGTCGCAAAGGTCGCACGCCCTCCATTTACCGACTCTGCGACCCTGCGACCTAGTCGCGAGGTCGTGAGGTCGCGTGTGAGTGCTTTTGCAGATCTGCGACCCTGCGCCCCCTGAGAACAGTTAATTAAACTCTGCATGTGTAGACTGTATTTAGCCATTATCATCATGTCTTTCTCATCCTGGGATTCTTTCTTGAATGCAACAGGTGAATTTAGAGCAGACACGATACCGATCCTCTCCGACTCTAGCAATATGGCACCCCGGGTATCCCGAAGGAGAAGTAAGCAGGTGGTGGAGGAAGAGTCAGACACAGACATACAAACATCTCCTCCACCAATATACAGAGACACCTTTTGCACCTTCGCAAAGGAGGACAGCCTTAGGTGGTATGAAGTATACCGCGAGTTCGCCATAAGAGAAGATGAGTTTCCAGAAGAGCTCCCGGACCGGGAGGTATACCTGAAGGTCAAGAAATCCAAATTGCACCTAGCAAGGTCACAACCCGCCATCTTTCCGTGCCCAGAAATGATAGACTGGATCATACAGAAGACGGATCCTAAGAATTTCGCAATCCGAGATAGCGGAGGTAAAGCTTTTGCAACGTTGGAGAGCTCAAAAGCACAGGTCTACTACTCGCTCCCCAAACCAGAGGTAAACTTCACCCCGAGATGGTTTTCTGCAAATGAAGTGCCGATGGTTGATACAATCAGAAAATGGTGGGCGGAACCAGATAAATTTAAAATCAAAAAAGACTAGGAGTACTCGGTGGCCAATCTGAGGAAGGTGTATAAGTTAGTGGCCGCCATGCTGTGCAGAGTGTACGGTCGTTCGGACGCCACCACTTTCAACGGAACATGGGAAACCATTATGGAACACGTAACAGTACACGGCACTCGGTTCAATTGGGCTGGCTCTTTTTTGGACTGAAAGGCTATATTGCATTGTAACTGAAGAATCATACTCTTGGCATATGTAATACAATACATGTTAAAACCCTTTGATTGGATGATGTGTTTAGCTGTGACAACACTGTGTGTATTCTGCGTACAGTTTCAGAATATCTTCTGATTAATGAATCTGTGTTATTAATAGTATCATTCATGCACCATAGCTATCTGTGATTGTGTTGATGATGCTCAAGTTTATTATTTACTCTTATGATGAATGTTAATGAACTGTTTTATTAGCATTTCGTTATATCTTTCGGAAAGTTAAGGGATATTCTTGCCATAAAGAACTGTTTCTTTGGTGGTCAGATTATCTTGCATGCATACCCCATATATGTGTTGCTAACGACACTTCCTGGGTGTATGCATTTTGTCTATTACCTTGCTACGCACAGTGTCATATATTGGTTTGATACATCAGTCATGTATTCTGTATCATGTGAATAAGTGTATGTTTGCAGTTTCAATCAGGTTGCTCGAGACCGAAGAGAAAGTCATTTAAGCGGTAGCCGGACCCACACCTCGGACGGGATCCCTACTCCAAACGGTTCAAAGTCTAATTGGGACTTTCTACCGGGGAGATCCCCTATTGTTGGCCGGACATATTTTCCCGTCAACAGATTTGGTGCTAGAAGGAGGGCCATGGCATCCTCCCAGCATACGACTGATATTCCGTCACAAACTCCCCGCCGGGAGGTCACAAATAACGAACCTCCTATTCCCCCCTTGGAGGATATTCCAACGGAGGCGGCTCTATAATTTGAAATCACTAATGAACAGTTAATATCCTTACGCCCAGTTGCCCGTAACCTCGTCAGGGATTTACGATATGCCCCCATCATGGAATTTCTAGCTCACACTAGGACCCCTACTGAGAACATCACTCGTAATGGTGTGCTTTTCAGCACCATACCTGAACTCGTAAACTCCATGATTGAAGACCTCGGGCGGGCAGTCCAGGAAAATGACCCCATTCTCCAAGATAGTGAAGGTTTCCCTGATACTGAACCTTTCCCCGAACCTCAGCCTGACTTACATCAGTGGAACAACAACCAAGTGTACGACCTGCGAGAAGAAGGAGAGGGGGGTCGAAGGAACGAGAGAGAAGTTAACACAGCCACAAGAAATGTAAGAGAAGGCCTCAGGCCCCGAAGAAATGAGGGTGGGGTTAATAGAGGTCACGGACGTGGAGGTAGAGGAGATATGGTCCACAGCCGGAGACATCACAACAACCATCATCACCACCAAAACCAAAATAGACCCCCTCTCCACAACTGGGAGTACCTCAGAAACATGAATAACCATGAAAGACACCGAGATGAGCACTCTCGCCATCAGGACGGAGCATCAGTGTCAGGAACAGGAAGTGAATCCGAGGCCGAAACTCGATATCATCAGCGCCCCAGGAGGGTGCCGCCCCTAGCCTAGATGGCTCAATCCCCACTGGCTCTTTTAGGTCCTCTCCATGATATGCCTAGACACCCAGAGAAGCATCTTCCTAAGTTTGATCCTGAGAAAGGTACCTCAGCGGAAGATCATATTAGTAGCTTCTATCTGGCCCTACAAATCATGAGAGTTCAGCCTGATGATGTCGCTTGTCGACTGTTCCCGCACACTCTTGTAAACCTTGCAGCCACCTGGTACCGCTCCCTACCAAGTGCTTCTATTACCTCATGGGACCAGTTCCGTCGCGTGTTCCTGAAAAAGTTTGCAGAAGATAAAACACCCTCTATGCTCCTCACAGAATTAAGCACCATCAAGTGTCACAGAAAAGAGAAGGCTAAAGACTTTAACCAACGCTTCGCCACAATATTGCAAAAATTTCCTCCAAACTTAGCATTGGACGATTCTATCACCATCGACTACTACAATAAAGCTCTCCCTAGGAATATTGCCGTTTTCGTCAAACGTGAGGCCCGCGCTACCCTTACAGCAAATTACGCTGCGGCTCTCGCGGTAGAAAAGGACATGTTGTCGATCGGAGTCATGGACCATGAAGGAAAAGATGATCACAAACCAACCACTAAAAAAGGTAAGTCTTCCACCCCTAATAGAGAGAGAGAAACTTTTGATTTCGAGAGTATGGCCAAGACCCTCAAACTTCTAACGAATGAGGTCTCTGACTTAAAGAGGAAGGGTGTTGAAACCTCAACTACAAATAAACCCCCAAAGCCCTTTTTCAAGAAAAGTAATCCCAACACCAGCAGACCTCCGTCAAACTCCAGTGCCGCTCTCAACGTGGAAGAGATAGGGAAAGACAATTTTTTCTCTTTTCACCAAGCTGCCCATTCCGAAAAAACGTGCCCGCAATGGATTGGCAGCATGACCGCGGTGGTTAATCAACTTTTGGATGACCAAACTCCGGGAAACCAGACAGAGGACGATGTTTCTGATCGAGATGAAGGTTCGCTCCTAGATGGGGAATCAGGAGCCTCTGTCTTAACTTTTGATATAATCCGCGGGGGGGAGAGTCTTGTTCCCATCGATATCAACATGGCAGGCAGTCCCAAGGCTCAGCCCACTCGAAACTATAGTCTTAGAAGCAAAGGATCTGTTCCCGAACAATCTTATGAAGACAAGAAAAGGGCTTTCCTGAGGAAAATTCTTCCCCCTGGAAACGAAGGACACGCTACGCCGGATAAACCCACAAATATTAACAGCAAAGCAAGTCACAAGACCAAGCTCCCGGTAGAATCCTCGAAAACCACTATCAAACCTAGTCCCCAAACCGATACTGGCTACAACATAGTGGAAGACATGAAAAAGACTAGAGCTAATATCTCACTATACGAACTGGCCCGCATCACAAATCAAAAGGAACTTATTTTAAAAGCTTTCGCCAACAACCAAAATACGAAAACTGTGAGCAACACATCTGCACAAGCCAGTCCAGATATCCAATCTATAGTGAATGCTGTCAACACGAATTCGAGAGGATCCACCCCTCCCTTCCTTTTGTCTTTTGAGATGTTTAACTTCAACTTTCACAATTGTCTCGTTGACTCCGGCGCATCCACGAATGTCATGCCTCTATCTGTGTGCAAGAAACTCAACATCCTCCCAGAGAAAAATGACGCGAAAATCATTCAACTGGACAGATCACAAGTACCAACAGTTGGAGAATTAAACAATGTCATCATTCGCCTCTCATCCGACTCTAGGGTCCATCAATGTATTGATATTGAGGTTGTTGACATCCCCGAAGCTTATGGTGTACTGCTTAGCAGGGACTGGTCTAGCAAGTTGCAAGGATACTTTGCCACAAATTGGTCCCACTTATGGCTACCTTACAAGGGAAGAAATAACCAAATCAGAGTCGAAAGTGAACCATACATGAAACATACTGTAACTGATTTGGATGCCACAAATGAACCCATCAGCTTTGCCCAAGAGGAACTCGGGATGTGTTTCCTGGAGTCCATTTTTGGATGCTATCGACCGCCTCAGTCTTCAGTAGGCCCCGAGGTCCTTTCTGAAATGACGCTCGTCGCAGAGGAACAAGCCCAAACTGTCTCACACCAAGCCGAAATTCCTCCGCAATCCATTACCCCCAAGGACCCGGAAAGCGACATATGGACCTTGTATTACGACGGTTCCAAGAATCTCAATGGTTCTGGCGCTGGCTGTGTCTTGCTTGATCCGCATAAGAAAAAATTCTTAGTCTCTTGTCGACTTGAGTTCCAATGCACTAACAACACTGCCGAGTATGAAGCTTTGATCCTTGGGCTTAAAAAGGCGCTGGATTTGAGGGTAAAATGCTTACGGGTCATTGGAGACTCCGAGATTATCACTCGGCAGGTACGCAATACTATTCACTGTTTGTCTCCACATTTGAAGGCGTATCAGCAAGAGGTATGACGTTTAATTTCTTCTTTTGACGCTTTCGGAATTAAATCTATTCTAAGAATGCATAACGCAGCGGCGGATACTCTAGCTAATGCTGCCGCCAGGTTTACCTCTTTGAGGGACGGTTTTTCTATTGAAGTTATGTATAAACCCTCCGTGCCAGACAATATCACTAATTTGCGTGTTTTTGATGATGATCAACAGGTGCTGGAATTTATGTGCAACTCAGAGATATTCAAATACGCTGCTATAGATGAAGATGATCACGACCAAGCTATGCAAAAGGAGTATGAGCAAGTCAAAGGAAACCCCATGCCTAAAGGGGTGGTATCACTGGAGAAGCTTTTCGATTTGCAAAATTGGTTCCGTGGGCCCCCAAATGCAAAAGTCCAGAGCTCGATCTTGGCTCATCGACAAGTGAACTTGGGATCAGAAGATAATCCTAAATTCGTCAACCTGGGGAAAGACTGCACCCCCCAAGAGGCTCAAGATTTCACTCAGCTATTTCGCAAGTATCGTGACGTATTCGCTTGGACATATGAGGAATTACGCACATACGATACTCGAATCATACAACATGTGATACCCATTAAATAAAATGTAAAACCATTTCAACAGAAGCTTAGGAAAGTACATCCTATGATGGAGCCATTGATTCTAAAAGAACTCAAAAAAAATTTAGATGCCCGCATTATCTTCAAAGTTCGCCATTCCACATGGGTGTCCAATTTGGTTCCAGTACGGAAGAAGTCAGGTGAAATTCGCTTATGTGTAGATTTCCGAAACTTAAACCGGGCCTCAAGTAAAGATAATTACCCAGTGCCCCCTATGGAGCAGATACTACAAGTAGTGTCCAGCTCAGAAATGTTCTCCTTGTTGGACGGATTCTCTGGCTACAATCAAGTACTAGTGGCTGAACCAGACAGGTTAAAGACTACCTTTCGGACTAAGTGGGGAACCTTCGCGTACAGGCGTATGCCCTTTGGATTAATCAACGCAGGGGCAACTTTCCAAAGAGCTATGGACATAGCGTTCAGGGGTCTGATAGGCCAAAGTGTGGTGGTCTACTTGGATGACGTTACTGTGTTTTCTAAACATCGGGGGGATCATTTGCGTCACCTCAGACAGATCTTCGAAAGGTGCAGAAAATACGGTATCTCGCTCAACCCAAAGAAGAGCATTTTCGCCGTAGCAGAAGGAAATCTACTGGGTCATATCATAACCAAGCAAGGCATTGTCGTTGATCCAGAACGTGCGAAAGCCATCGCTCAGATTCCTCCCCCCAGCAGTAAGAAAGCAATGCAGTCCTTCTTGGGAAAGATCAATTTTGTACGTAAATTTATATCAGATTTCGCCCAGATAGTTAAGCCACTACAGGGAATGATAAAGAAAAATGCTACCTTCAAATGGAATCAGCTCGAAAAGGAAGCTTTCGACCAGATCAAGAAAGCTATAGCCGAAGCGCCTTCCCTCCAGAGCCCAGATTTCGACAGAGATTTCAGCTTGTATACGTTCGCTTCGGATTCGTCCTTGGCAGCCGTACTCACACAAAAGGACAGAAATAATGACGAGCGTCCCATTTCATTCATGAGCACCGGTCTGCAGGGAGCTGAATTAAATTATCTCGAAATTGAGAAACAGGCCTATGCGGTATATAAAGCAGTCAAACATTTCAGACCATACATTTTGAAAAACCATGTCACAGTTTACGTTCCCCACCCAGCTGTTCCCTCACTGTTCATGCAGCAGGAGCTGGGCGAGAGACGAGGGAACTAGGTTGCGTGTATGCAAGAATACGACTTAGAGTTTAAGCCAGCACACACAGTTAAAGGACAAGATTTATGCCAGATGGCTGCAGAGGGCGCAAGTTCCCAACAGGGTGAAGAAGATAATTGGGAACAAGAAATTGATATGTACCAAACTGACGTCTTGCCTCATGTAAGGAACCCTTCCTGGTACTCGGATATTTTAGGATATTTAGCACACGGTACATTGGACCCCGCTATAAATGCCCGGCAGAAACGTGCAATCAGACTCAAAGCTGCGCCTTATCAGTTAATCCAAGGGAAGCTATTCAGGAAACATTCCGATGGGGTCATGTTACGCTGCCTGGAATATGATGAAGCTCAGAAGATCTTAATCGAGCTGCATGACGGGCCAGCAGGAGGTCACTTCGCCGGGGATACTACAGCCCATAAAATAATGCGAGCAGGTTATTATTGGCCAACTCTTTTCAGAGATGCCCACGCATATGTTCGGAAGTGCGTTCAATGCCAGAAATTCGCAAACCGAGAAGCGCGCCCCGCCGCCCCTTTGTTGTCAGTGGCAGTGGAAGAGCCTTTTCAACAATGGGGTCTAGACGTCATTGGCGAGATCCTACCCCACTCTTCTAAGCAACACCGGTACATCCTAACAGCCACTGATTACTTCACCAGGTGGGTTGAAGCAGTACCATTACGCCAAGTCAACGATCAAGAGGTAATGCAATTTGTCATTCATTCCATCATTACCAGGTTTGGCGTTCCGACTTCCTTGGTTTTTGATAATGCAACATATTTTTCATCTTTTAAATTATATTATTTTGCTTTAGAAAATGGTATCGTCCTTAAACACTCTGCAAAATACTACCCCCAAGGAAATGGTCTAGCGGAATCAACCAATAAAAATCTGATTCGCATCATTAAAAAGACCTTACTGTCTCACCAACGCAACTGGCATAATGCTCTCCAAAATGCACTTTGGGCCGATCGCGTCACTCCTAAGTCCTCAATAGGCACCTCACCATATTTTCTCGTGTATGGAAAAGAAGCTGTCCTCCCACCCAATTTATCTCTTCCCGCTCTGCAATTATCTCAAGAGTGTCATGGTACCCCTTGCCCCGCCTTGCAAACCCGCATTGACACCCTGCTGAAATTAGAAGAGGAAAGGCAAAAAACCCGGGAGAAATTCGCCATCCACCAGAGTCGAATCAAGAAATGGTTCGATAAAAAGTCTGCAGGAGATAAAAAATTTGAAGTAGGAGACCTAGTCCTAAAATGGGATAAAGCACACGAAGAAAAAGGAAAACATGCCAAATTTCAAGCATTATGGATAGGTCCCTTTCAGGTTAAAGAAAAGGTGGGTCCCCATACTTTCCGATTGCAAACTCTGGAAGGAAAAGTCAAGGTCCTCCCGGTAAACGGGCATGACCTCAAACACTATTTTACTTGAATAGCCCTCAAAGGGCTGTTTTCCCCCCTGTATCATAAAAGTCGTTTTTTTTTTCTTATTGAAAAAAAAAAAAAAACTCTCTCTCTAACTCTTCAAAGAAGACCTTGTCTAAGCTGCCCACAACTGGCTCACTCCTTGAAGAGGTTCTATGCTGATGAAAGGCCTTTCCCGCAAAACACGGGGCAGTCGAAACTCGCTTGTAATGGGCACCTAAAGATAGTACACTGCCTTACCAGAGTCTTCAAGCATAAGGAACCACCTAGTGGCTTCGAAGGGTGCAGGCAGAGGAGGTCTTGCATAGCAGCAACCAGATCGTGAGGGAACAGGGCTAACTCAAGAGAATTGCAGGTCATCCGGGAAAAACCCGAGTCCTCATATGAGACCAGGAGCAACCTCTCTGCAAGCAAAATAAGTCGGGATCCCTCATCCGCCCAGGCAAAATATGCCCATCCAAGTAAGTGCTGCAGGCACATTCTCAAATAAGTGCAATCGCACACAAATAAAGGGTAAAGGATGGAGAAAGGCTTCCTGCGCAGAGAGGTGATGTAACGACTCCGCCGGGGTACTGACCAGGCTCGCTGGCAGCGGAGCAACGTTCATGACTCCTTAGGCAGTGACTCCGCCGGAGCCGAGAGGTTCGCTGGCAGCGGAGCAACACCATGAGGACGAAATAATTGTACCGGACCCTGCAGTTGTCCAAGGTTTCCCCGACCCTCTCGATCCTGGAGCGTGAGGAATTAAAATTCGGTTGATCTGCACCCAATAAGCCAAGAGGCCAGGAAACTATGCGGGGTGGTAAAGGAAGGAAGGTGTAAACTCTGAGGTAAAAGAACAAGCTAGTATTAGACCCCTCCCTCCTCCCTCATCGACCCTTCATCAGCAGAGACTCTGAATTCATCCAGTGAATCGCCATTTGTTGTAGCTCCTACAACACCCTCCAAAAATACAAAAATCATAACACACACTTCAAAATTTTTGGAGCCCCTTTGAAACTAAAGAAGGAAAAAAGCCAAGTAAAGTTTTAAGAGCAAGTCGCTAAGTCGCGGATCCATGATTTGCGACCCATGCGACCTATGCGACTCTACGACCCTAAGGTCGCAGAGGTCGCCAGGTCACAAGAGTCTGAAGTCAGGCAATTTGCGACCTTGCGACCCAGCGACCTTAAGGTCGCAAGGTCGCAAGGTTGCAAAATGAGGTATTAGGAAAATTAGCGACTCAGCGACCTTTGCGACCCAGCGACCTTAAGGTCGCGAGGTCGCAAGGTCGCAAAATGACAACTTGCGACCCTATTTATTTCTCGCACGTGCGACTCCTTTTTATAAGGGCAGGTCGCTAGGTCGCATTTGTGACTCACGGCGAAAATCGTGGAATTGCTCTGACAGGTCGACTGGCGCGTTTTCTTCCGGGTAAGTTGCCTTTTCCTCCCTGTGTTTTCCTTCCCCAGCATTTCTTGCCATTTTTGAGCCTCCCCTCAGCCTTAATTGCTTTCTGGTGAAGGTGTGAGGTTTCTGTTGAGTTTTATTTGTTGTTTTGTTTCGCGCGAACCCCAGGGTCACCTGTATCTTGCCCAATTCCTCATGGCTGCGCCTTATTTTCAGTTTATACCTCTTCCAGCCGCGTATTTTTCCTGTTAAGGAGAGTTTATCCGCAAAACCGCGCGCGCGCGAAACCCCTAGGCAGGCTCAATTGCGACTTGCGACCCAGCGACCTGGTCGCAAAGTCGCAAAGGTCGCACGCCCTCCATTTACCGACTCTGCGACCCTGCGACCTAGTCGCCAGGTCGCGAGGTCGCGTGTGAGTGCTTTTGCAGATCTGCGACCCTGCGCCCCCTGAGAACAGTTAATTAAACTCTGCATGTGTAGACTGTATTTAGTCGTTATCATCATGTCTTTCTCATCCTGGGATTCTTTCTTGAATGCAACAGGTGAATTTAGAGCAGACACGATACCGGTCCTCTCCGACTCTAGCAATATGGCACCCCGGGGATCCCGAAGGAGAAGTAAGCAGGTGGTGGAGGAAGAGTCAGACACAGACATACAAACATCTCCTCCACCAATATACAGAGACACCCTTTGCACCTTCGCAAAGGAGGACAGCCTCAGGTGGTATGAAGTATACCGCGAGTTCGCCATAACAGAAGATGAGTTTCCGGAAGATCTCCCGGACCGGGAGGTATACCTGAAGGTCAAGAAATCCAAATTGCACCTAGCAGGGTCACATCCTGCCATCTTTCCGTGCCCAGAAATGTTAGACTGGATTATACAGAACACGGATCCTAAGAATTTCACAATTCGAGATAGTAGAGGTAAAACTTTTGCAACGTTGGAAAGCTCAAAGGCACAGGTTTACTACTCGCTACCCCAACTAGAGGTAAATTTTACCCCGAGATGGTTTTCCGCAAATGAAGTACCGATGGTTGACAACGTAAAAATGGTGGGCGGAACCGTACAAATTTAAAATAAAAAGACCAGGAGTACCCGGTGGCCAGTCTGAGGAAGGTGTATAAGTTAGTGGCCGCAATGCTGTGCAGAGTGTACGGACGTTCGGACGCCACCACTTTCAACGGAACATGGGCAACCATTATGGAACACGTAACAGTACACGGCACTCGGTTCAATTGGGCTGGCTCTTTTTTAGACTGAAAGGCTATATTGCATTGTAACTGAAGAATCATACTCTTGGCATATGTAATACAATACATGTTAAAACCCTTTGATTGGATGATGTGTTTAGCTGTGACAACACTGTGTGTATTCTGCGTACAGTTTCAGAATATCTTCTGATTAATGAATCTGTGTTATTAATAGTATCATTCATGCACCATAGCTATCTGTGATTGTGTTGATGATTCTCAAGTTTATTATTTACTCTTATGATGAATGTTAATGAATTGTTTTATTAGCGTTTCGTTATATCTTTCGGAAAGTTAAGGGATATTCTTGCCATAAAGAACTGTTTCTTTGGTGGTCAGATTATCCTGCATGCATACCCCATAGATGTGTTGCTAACGACACTTCCTGAGTGTATGCATTTTGTCTATTACCTTGCTACGCACAGTGTCATATATTGGTTTGATACATCAGTCATGTATTCTGTATCATGTGAATAAGTGTATGTTTGCAGTTTCAATCAGGTTGCTCGAGACCGAAGCGAAAGTCATTTAAGCGGTAGCCGGACCCACACCCCGGACGGGATCCCTACTCCAAACGGTTCAAATTCTAATTGGGGCTTTCTACTGGGGAGATCCCCTACTGTTGGCCGGACATATTTTCCCGTCAACAAGTGGTCCATGGGGCAAGTCATATATGTCAAAGGATCTCTTTAAGTTGATTTTATGGAGTGAGACAATAAGAAATGGAGTTAGGGAAATCAAACAAATGAAGAACAAAGAGCAGCCTAAGATCAAGTAAGTACTTTGAAACTATCCTGCTTTTGGCATGCACTTAAGAAAAGACATAAAAGTAATCTAAGATCAGGTAAGTACTTCTAAACTAGCCTGCTTTTGATGTAATTTCAATAGAAAACATTCAAAACAAATAGAATACCTTAAGATCAAGTAAACATTTTAACTTAGCCTGCTTTCAGCATATTCAAAAGGAAACATTCATGATGAACATAAATAGTAGTTTAAGATCAGGTAAGTACTTTGAAACTAGCCTGATTTCAACATACTCTTAAGGGAACTTTTCAAAGCAACTGTTGGAGATAAACCAAAGGACATGGCTAACCATAAACTTCTCTAGCTCAGCTTTACTTAGAAAACTTCTCAAGAACATTTAAAGACAATATTTCAAGCTACACTCAGCAAAACATGGGCTAACCAACATTCCTTGACTGATCACACTCTATTGAATTATCTTAAAATAAAAAATCATAGGAAAACATAAAGATAAAGCTTATCAGTGAGATTAGGGTACTTCTAAGATTAAATCCTAGCTCTATATTTGTTGTTATTTATCAGATATAAGTGGACAGAATGGAAACATAAAAGAAAATAACAATTTACAATAAGAAACACATCACCATTGACATAGACCAGGATCCCATAAATCAGCTTGTATATTGATGTTCAAATCTAGTTACAATCTTCAAGTCGAGTGGGTCTCTACAAATTCAAACTTCTCATCTCAGCTTATGTATCTTCAATTACAAATAGAGCTACAACAACTTCAGAAAAATATTTACATGCAACAAATATCCAGAGACCAACCCTTGTACAATCTTCTACTGCAGTATTTATAGTAGAATGAGGAGGTGGAGTGTAAGAAGGGTGTAATTGTTCAATTAATGCAGAATTTATGCTTCTCGGCCTTTGAGGGGATCAATAGAGAAGTTTTCTGATATTTCCTTTGTATTAATTGATTTTCATTAAGTATTAAGTTGTTTGGAAATTTTTGTTAACTTTAAAGCTCTTTAAGCAGGTTGGCAATAACTTTGGCAAAAATATCACTGACTAGGCAATAACTCTGCCTTCTTCTGATTTATCGAAAGTTGCAGGTGGAATTTTGTTAGATGGAGAGGATTCAATTAGCCTCTGATGTAGCAGTGGAGGCTTTTCAGACTGATAGATTTTTTTGTTTTTCCTAAAACACCTTTGATGTGCTTTTAATCTATGTTTTAGGCTTAATTGGGCTTAACCTTTGTCTTCTGGTCTTTGTCTTTAACACTGTGGATTAGGCCTTTGCTTCTTGAATTGGTGCCTTAATCCCTTTAAACTCTGTTTAAAATCATTAGTCTTCACTTTCACTCTGATTTTATCCTTTGACACTGATACTCTTCGGTTGTTTGATGTTCATTGTGTTTTTGTTGTTTTGCAGATGCGCAAACGTTTTGTGACTTCACGAATGCTCATGAGGCACAGGTGGAATCATAATTTGAATCTTGTGGATTCACTTTATTCATGGATAAATGGTCTGGGGATCGTCATCCCTAGCCTTTGTTTCATTTTAAAACTGTGGACAAAAACTTAATAACCTGCAAAAAACGAACAAAAATTAAGAAAATCCCTGAAAAATAGGTTAAAGGCTGCTTTGGAGATCTCGGGTGTGATATTAAATCGTGGTCGTTGGATGACAAGAACCAACGGTCGAGATCACTTGATGGGGTCATTTGGGAAAACAGAGGGTGGGTGAATGAGTTGGTGATGGAGTTAAAAAAAAAATCCGTCAGATTAGAATTTCCAACGGTGGAGATCAAGCGATGAAATCTTCAGAGGATAAAGGATGGAAATGGCTTGGGGTCGCAGAGTGATCTGGGCCGTCAGATATTTAACAATTAATGGCCAAGATTAAAAAACCGAAAGTCAATGCTGCGGAGATAAGTGGTATGGCAGAAAACCGGAATGGTTTTCGCATTTTATTTGGGGGGGTAAGTGGTTTACCCAAAACAAATGCGATACGATACATCTCTTGACGCGTGTCCTCCTGAATACCACCCTTTTCGCAAAAAATTTTGGTGTTAAACTGTAGTCACAAAATTTTTTCGAAATGGAATGTCAGCCGTCAGATGATCGGGCATAGATCTGACGGTGTGGATCACACGCATTGTCAGAAGTTTCACGGTTAAAGAGGTAAGTGGAGCCCAAGGATGATGTCAGTGGCTTTTGTCGTGGAGTGGTTGGGTTGAATGGGTCTTGGGTTAGATCCTAGCCGTTGAATCTTTCTAACAGACGGTTAGATTTGAATTGGGGTGATCAAAAATCGGAGGAGGAAAGGGGAAAGCAACTAAGAATTTGCGCGATGCGACGGAGCGCTGTCCATTGGATCTGGGAGTCATATCGACGATTGAGACTTCAATCGGAGGGGTAAAGGAGAAAATTTATAAGCGGAGTGAGATGAAATATTAGCCGTTGGTTCTTATGGTTTCGACAGCTAAGATTCAATCGGGGAGATCAGCATTGGAGAAGGAAAAGAGAAATTCATGCGATCGAGCGGAAGGACGCGACCCGATGGCCATTGGATCATCGAATCGACGATCCAGATTACTTAAAATTGAAACATCAGGGAAAATGGAAATACAAAGGAATAAAGGAAATGAAGGGTTATGACAGGGGTTTAGGACCTTTTAGTGCCTGGTTTTGGGGCTTAAGGTCTTATGAGAACAGGGGGTTACAGGAGTTAAGCCCTCGGGGGCTTAAGAAAATTATAATTCCTTTAGACTGTTTTAGGCCTTAAAAACAATGTTTTTAAGCCAATTTTAGGTTTTCGGTAGGTAAATGGAAGCCTTTTAAAACCAAAATAAAAGAGAAATATGAGGTTTAAAGGGGGGTGTGAATGATTTTGAAGGTTAAATGAGGCTTATGGAGGGATTTTATGGAGGAAAAAAGTGATGAAAATGGAGTTGTTTTATGAGTAAAGGAGGAGTAAAAATGATGAAAATGGGGTTTTAAACAACCTTTCTCTTGGAAAACAGCAGATACCTTAGGAGTAATAATGGAACAGCAGTGAATATTAACTCAAAGAGAAAAGAACATCATAAGACTTCAAAGGATGATAGGTTTTCAAAGGAAACTATCTCTTGAAGGCTAAAAAGATTTAGCCACCATTTGGTATGACAAAATTTTATAGGTGGCTAACAACGACTCCAACTTGGGATGGCAGCTCCTTGCAGGTGTCAAGAACCTCATAACAACATTCTCTAGATATAGATCAGTGGATTTTTACCTTGAAAACCTTTTCCTCTTTTTTGATTAGCTGCTGGAAAGATGATTATAGCATTTGATATCAGTAGAAAAATTCTTCCCCAAACAACTGCCTACATAGCCTTCTTCCTAACATGTTTTCTTCAAAAAGGTGCATTTGGACTTGCAGACCTTTAAACATCAACATTCTATTTTTTTTGAAAGCAGGAAACTAATCTAATTCTACTCTTATTCCTCCATGAGTTCAGATTAAGCAGTTTAACTCATAAGTTTCTCTACCTAACTACTATCTGTTAGGATTAGACTGTCTAATAGATTTTTATTCTCTATATTCTAAAACAGAAATTGAAAAGTAGTCAAGTCAGGATTAAGAATTCTAACTTGCTGCTGATCTATGGCATAAAAACAAGCTGCACATCGACTAAAATTTGCAGAAAATTAAAGCAAAATGGTGAAGGCTTAAGATCTGAAAACTAAAACATCCTTCATTATTCTTCAGCTCTAGTTTTGATTTTGTTTGAGCTCTAGTTTTGATTTTGTTTGAGCTGTCTTCTTTTTCTTTTCTGGTTCAAGTTTTGAGTTTTTTAGAACCAGTTTGTTTTCTTTCTTTGGCTAAACATTTAATCTAATTAGAGCCATTCTTATTTTGAAACTCCTAGGTTCAGATTTTGAACTTGTTTGAACCTTTGTTTTTCTATCCTAATCTACCTTACTGATAAGCCAAGATTATGTTGTTAGGCTAATCTAATTCACTAACCTATCAGTAGTAAATTGAAAAGCTAATTATTCATGATTAAGATGTATGACTAACTAGAAGTGTGTTTCTTAGGAGTGGCATTTGAGCTTGCACACTTTCAGACTTTGTCTCTCTTTTTTGGTATGGGGCTGTACCATTCTTGTTTTTACAAATTCCTCTCCTTTCTTTTTATTGTTTTTGTATTTTTTTCCTTTTCTAACTTTCAAAACAATGTAATATATGATATTTGCAATGGAAAATAGAAAATCTTCAAGCTGGTATAGTTAAGAAAAGTAATGTTTGAGCATCCTTCCATTGACAAGACCTCCAAAAAGTTCAGTTCCATTAAATTCCTGTAAGAAATAAGCATTGTTAACAGCAGTTGAATGAATGAAATAAGGGCCTAGCCATAAGTTATCAAATTTTCCATGTTTGCTTTTATATTCTCTCCTAGAATCCCACTTGAAAACTTTGTCACCAATGCTAAAATCACCGGCCTTGGTTCTTTTATCAAATAGCTTCTTGATGCTTTCTTTATTGTATAGTGCTCTGTTGTAGACTTCCTCTCTGGTTTGTTGAAGATGTATAGTCTGATTGATTCTTCTTGTCATATCATTTTCTTCAGACTGTATCTCTTGGATCAGCTTTATGACTAGCACTCCAAGACTGGTTGGAAAAATTGCCTCTGCTCCATAAACTAGCTGGTAGGGTGACATTCCAATTGATTTCTTAAGTGTTAATCTGTCAGCCCATAATGCATGTACTAGCTTTGTGTGCCATGATTTCTTATTGTCTTCCAACAACTTTTTGATTATATTCACCAAAATTTTGTTTGAGGATTCTGCCAACCCATTACCTTGAGGGTAATAAGCAGTAGAATGGCCCAATGTAATCTGATATTTGTGACAGAATTCAACCATATTTTTGGATCCAAATGCAGCAGCATTGTGAGTAATAATCTTCCTAGGACAACCAAATCTAGAGAGGATATGATTTTCAAGGAATTTTATGATGACAGAGTCATTGGCTTGCCTAGAAGGGATGGTTTATATCCATTTGGTAAAGTAGTCTCTTACAGTGAGAATCCATCTATGTTGGGCAGATGAGGGTGGATGGATTTCCCCTATGAAGTATAAACCCCACTGCTGAAAAGGAGCTTCAACAGTAATTAGTTGCAGAGGTAAGGGAAGCAATTTTCTTTTGCCTTCAAAGAGTTGGCATTTGTGACAGGAAATAATCATTTTATGGACATCTTGAAAGAGGGTGGGGCAATAGTAACCAACTCTAAGGATTTTATTGGCAGTTGTCTTCCAATAGAGGTGGCCTCCACATTCTTCTTCATGGAACTCATGCTTGATCTTATCTGCATCATGCTCAGGCAAACATTTAAGCAATAATCCACTAGCATTTTTCCAATATAGACATTTATCCAAAATGCAGTAATTAATAGCTTTCAACTTTAAAAATCTTGCCTTTGTTTTAGACAAACCAGGAGGTGTATTCAAATTGAGCAAAACATATACAATATCAGCATACCAAGATGAAAACAAAAAATGATCTTCAATAATGGGAGTTGGAAACTCCTCCTGTTCATCTAATGCACTTATCATGTTTATATCAAGAGCTTCAAAATTAGACTTAGCCATTAATATTGCTAGTCTTTGGCCTTTTATGAGCTTAGTGGGCTTGATTTCTAAATCATGTTCAGGTATCACAGCAATCCACTTTCCTCTTTTGCCATCTGGATCTTGGGTTAAAATGTCTTTTACAACTGAATTTGGCACAAATGAAATTATGTGGGAATGCAGAATGTAAAATCTGAAGTCTTTTAAGGCTTTGACTAAGGAAAAGGCTTGTTTTTCCATGATATTGTACTTCAGAGGTGCATCTCTCAATTCGTTACTAAAGAATGCAATTGGCTTCTCTCGTCCCATTAATTTTTTTTGTAATAGGACAATAGCTATAGTGTGTTCTGATGCAAATGAAAATATGAAAAAATCCTTTGTAAAGTCAGGACTAATAAGAACTGATGTTTTGGTTAATGCTTGTTTTACCAGTTGAAATGATTTCTTTAATTCTAAGGTCCATTTAACTCCTTCTTCATTTTTGAGCATGTTTGTTATGTTTCTAAGGAGCTTAGCTAGATTGGGTATGAACCTTCTCAAGAAATTAATCTTCCCAATGAAAGATTGAAGTTCCTTGATGTTTCTGGGACGGTTGATTTGCAATATACCATCAATCCTCTTTGGGTATATCTTTATCCCCTCTTCTGATATGATGTGTCCAAGTAGTTTACCTTCGTGGAGACCAAACATTGTTCTCTTTGGATTTAAAGATAACCCAAATTTTCTACATTTCTCAAAGACTTTTCTCAAGTTTTTAAGGTGTTCTTCTTCTGTTTTGGAAAAAACAGTGATATCCTCAAGGTAAATAATGATGAAGAGGCCTAATTCTTGAGAGAATGAAATATCCAAGGCTCTCTGAAATGTAGCACCAGCATTCATTAAACCAATGGGCATTTTCACATACATGAAAGTACCCCAAGGTGTAGTAAAAGTTGTTTTGAGTTGATCATCAGGATGTACTAATATCTGATTGTATCCTGAGAAGCCATCTAAAAAGAAATCCTTTTAGAACCAACTACCTTTTGTAAAATATGATCCATCTTGGGTAAAGGGTACTTGTCCTTCAGAGAGGCTTTGTTTAAGTTTCTAAAATCAATACAAAGCCTAATCTCTCCTGTTTTCTTCCTCATTGACACAAGATTAGACACCCAATCTGAGTATCTAACAGGAATTATAATTCCAGCATCATACATTTTTTTAATTTCTTTTTCTACCAAAGGTAATTGAACAGGGTTGATTCTGCACAATTTTTGTTTAAAAGGTTTCTGGTTTTCCTTAAGGGGTATCTTATGGTGAATTATCTTTGTGTCATATGATTTAAGATCTTCATAACTCCATGCAAACAGATCAGAAAATTCTCTAAACATCTCAATATACTTCAGTTTTATGTGAGCTAGTAAGGTTTTAGACAATTTAATCATTTTTTGTTCCAGTTTACTACCTATGTTACATTCTTCTACTTCTGTTTCAACAGGCTCCAGTTTTGGTTTTTTGGCAACATCATTGAAATCAAACAACTCTTCTAATTGGACCAGTCCTTTCGACAAGCTTTGAGTGTTAGATTGCAACATTTTTAAGTCTTCTTTTTCTAAATCTGCACTAATTGCTGTGTATATTTAAGTTCATTAGATAACAGATTTATACCAGCAATCTCTGGAGACTTTACTTCTTCGTCGAGTAGATTTTCTTCAATAGGACAATCATTTTCATAATCTGAATCTAAACTTGGTAGCTCAAATTCATTTCTGGACTGTAAGAAGTCTTCTATTTGTTTATCTCCCTCAAGTACTTGCCAGTATTTCTCATTGTATGGGACAGTTGGTTTGAATTTAACTTGGGTTGTGCATTGTTTGGTTTCATAAGGTGTTAAACATGTTCTGGCAGCAAAAGATAAACCATTGGCAAGGACATTTTGATTTCTTGGGACAAAAATAAGTTGGAATTCATCAAATGTTTTCAATAAGTCCATGACATCATTCCTATAGGCTCTAAGTCTGGTATGTTTGGCACTATATTCCCCATTCACTTGCCTAATTATTAGTTCAGAATCACCATGAACCTTTATCTTTTTGGCCCCTAATTTCTTCAATAAGTGTAGGCCTAAAAGGAGGGCTTCGTACTTTGCTATGTTATTTGTGCATTGAAATTTCAATTTACATGAGTGCCCTTCAGCATATTTTTGTTTGTATTGTGAAGCCACACTCCTGCACCTGCATCATTCTTAGTGCAAGACCCATCAAAGTTCATACTCCAAAGAGGACTAGTTTTAGATTTACTAGTTTGACTACTATCCTCTTCATCTAGTGTGCTCTTGGATTATTCTTGTAAGTTAGCACTATGTTGAAATTTTTCTAGTTCCTTATGTTCTTCATTAAGTTGAGGATTCTTCTCTTGACTCTCAAACTTTATAACCAATGGATGACTGTCTTGCAGCTCTAGACCTATGTTTAGTTTGCTGTAATTTTATGATTTGACCAACTGTTTCGATAGTTCTGTCTTGTCTTCCTCTTTTTCCATGTCTGCCACTATGTTACTGTGAGGGGTGGCCACTAAGTTAGTCAAGGTTTCTTGCTCATTGAATGCTTCATGATTGAAGAGGATAAATGAGTCAAGGCCTATATGTACATAATAAATAGGAGAGTTTTCATGTTTCTCTTGGCTACTGACCATGTATTGCATATGAGATTCCCTATAAAGTCTTCTAGTTTCATTAAAAACAGGGATGGTAGCATATGTCATATCCATTTGCATTGTCCCTTGTAACGTAGCTCCCCATGATCTTGATAACAACATACCATATTTTGGGGGTACATCAGCCACTACAATATCCATTACTAAACACTTGGCTAGAATTTGTACTAAGTTTACATAGAGGTCTTTGATCAAACCTAAAAAATTCACTCTACTTGAGTCAAAGGAGTATAGATAGTTATATGGTATGGTGATCTCAAGGCCAAAACTCTCCATTACTACTTTGGGCATTAAATTGTGAGAGGCCCCTGAGTCATGCATAGCATTGTGTAAAATTTTGTCATGAATCTTCAAACTAACATAAAATGGGGGAACTGGTCCTTCTTGGTATCTTCCCTCAATATTAGGACCAAATAAGAGCTCTGGTTGGTCATCACTAAGATTAAAAGTGTCACTATTTTCTACTATGTTGAAAGCTTTCAAAATTTGTGATCTATATACATCTTGGGTGGCTAATTCAGTGAGAGGAACATACATTTTTATCTTGGAAATTTCCTGTTCCAAACTAAAAGGCATATGACCTTTTACAATGTTTGTTTTAGCCTTATTAATCACCACTCTATCAGAAAAATCAGTTTTCTGATTTCCTCTATTTACATTGGTCAAAATTGTTTGAATAGCAGCACTAGCTGAGATGCTAATGCTTCTAAGGTCTGCACTCTGTTTTTCATTAATTTGAGTGCCTTTTTCTATGTTTTGATTAGAATTTACAATCATTGTTTTGTTTTTTTGTTTTGTAACTTTGGTTTTGTTTAGAGGGCTGTTTTTTGTAGAATTTTCAGAGGTTTTGGTTTTGGGAGTTTCCTGATTCTTTTTACTCCTAAGTTCATACTCTTTTGGAGTTTCTATGATGAAATTTTCCAGCTCTTGATAGTAGTATTCATCCTCTGCTCTTTTATCATCATAGGGTGTGTATAGACCTTGTTTCCTGTTGTAATGAACATAAAAATTATCATTGTTTACTCCCAACATGTTTATGTCATCTTCCTCTATTTGTTCACTTTTTTATTAAACCTCACTTACATAGCTTTGATGAAAAGGAAGAATAATCTATTGATCATCCTCCCTTGGTTTGTTTTGAGGTTGGTTTCTCCTAAAATTTTGATTTTGATTTTAATTTCTGTCTTGAGGAGCTGATTGGTTTTCTCTAGCTTGTGCTCTCTCAAGTATGCTCATCTTTTTCATCATCTCTTCCATCATTCTCTCCATCTTTGAGCTAGATGTGGAAGGTGCATATTCCTCCCTAAATGATACTTTCTTCTCATTCCTCATTCTAGCTCTTTTCTCTATCAGATTTACTTCTACAGCTAAGGCTCGTTTCTACATATCCTCTAAAGTCAGAGGGTCTCTTTCTATAAGCTGATAAGCCATTTCAAGATCAAATCCTTTGGGAAACTTGTTCAACGCTGAGCCTTATGGAGGTTTTAAGTCTGGGGGGAGGGCATTATAAACACTATTGAACCTAGTGCAATAAGCTTGAACACTTTCCCTAGTGTTTCTTTTGAGATTATTGTAGTCTGAAAGTATTTGGAGAGGGTTTTTCTTAGCTTCCCACTTGTTTAGAAATAACTGATGGAGAGCTTGAAGATCATTGATACTGTGAGGGGTTAAGCCTTTGAACCATTTCCTTGCTTTCCCCCCTAGACTTTGAGCAAATAGCCTAAGTTTGACAGTTTCATCATCAATCTCATTTATATCAAAATAGTCATTCATCTTGTCCACATTTTGTGAAGTATCAGTAGCACCATTGGCATCATATAATGGTATCTTGGACTGAGAGTCCTGTGGCAGATTGACTAAAGGTAAAGGAAGGACCAGAGGGGCATACCATGTTGCCATGATAGGAGGTTGTGGAAAAAGCGGGGGGTTTACAAGTGGAGGATGTGAAATGCGAGGAGGTTGATGGAATGGTGTGGTTTGAATAGTGGGTGTATGGATAACAGAAGTGGATGGAAAAATAAGATATTTTTGAGAAAATTTAGGATGAGAGAAACCAAAATTATGGATGAAATGGAAATCAGGAGGGGTAGTTTCTCTGCTACCAGTATGTTCACCTCTATCTTGAGATGAAGGTGGAGACTCTAAATCTATCTGATCTATATCATCAAGTGACCTAGTTCTGAATGGGTTTCCTAAGCCAAATTGTGAATCTTGTAGAGCTACAAGGTTTTCAGGAGTAGAATTAGCTCTATGGAGTGACCTAACAATAGTTGAAGCTTTAGCCTTAGGAGACTTCCTAGGTATGTTTTTTGGATTATCAACTATCTCAGGAGGATTTGGGTTCGGATAGGCTCTAGTATGAACTCTTCTAGAAGCCACTATGCTATGTTTTTCAGACCCAACAACAAGAAAATTTTAACCAAATATGACAATATTTAGGAGGCTAACTGATCTTTTAACAAGGAAACTTTAATCCTCAAAGTTTTCTTAACTGTGTTTGTATGATGTTATGATAGTAATGAGTTTCCCAGTGGATTATTTAGGTCTATTTAAGATTGTGGAGTCACCAGGTGGAAATTTTTAGCTCTTTTGGAGGTAAAATGTTTTATGGTCCACCATCATTAACCAATCTAAAATATTTTTGGGTTTTCTGAGTTTTTTATAGTGCTATGGTTATAAGAGTGTGCTAAATCTATTTCAACACTTAGCTACAGTGCTGAGACAAATAGAGTTTACTCTAATGGCTTAGATAGCTGATTCTTTCAAGGCTTGATAAGTTTCTATGAGAATCTTAAGGGTTACTTAGTTTGTCACTGATTCAAATAAGTCCTATCATGATTACCATTTTCTTGGTAGTGCTTGAAGAGAGCTACTTATACTGCACTGAACACTGAGTGTTTTGTTTTTAAGGATTTTACTCAGAATTCCCCAGTGGAGTCGCCAGAAATGTTGGGTCCCTGTAATTTAGTAGATTTGTAAGACTAAACTACAGAGGCTACATCAAAAACCACTTTGGGATTCTAGGATCTAGCCCTCCTGAATCCAGAGAGGGATCTCTTTTTAAGTGCAAATATTGATTTATCTTTAAGGCTTTTAGTATGATATTAGGCTAGTTATTAAGAACAAGGGTTTTGTTTGGTTTTTGGTTGGGAAAGGATATGATGAAGGTGAAAGAAGTATAAATGAAGGGTGAAGGTGAAAGTAGGTGAAAGAATGGTTCAGCTAATAAGATAGGCAAAGAGCAGATTCAATCCATTGGGCTATGGAGTCATAAAATGGTTTAAGCAGCAAGGTTCAAGAGTGGTCCATGGGGCAAGTCATCTATGTCAAAGGATCTCTTTAAGTTGATTTTATGGAATGAGACAATAAGAAATGGAGTGAGAGAAATCAAACAGATGAAGAACAAAGAGCAGCCTAAGATCAATTAAGTACTTTGAAACTATCCTGCTTTTGGAATGCACTTAAGAAAAGACATAAAAGTGATCTAAGATCAAGTAATTACTTCTAAACTAGCCTGCTTTTGATGTACTTTCAATAGAAAACATTCAAAACACATATAATAGCTTAAGATCAAATAAAGACTTTTAACTTAGCCTGCTTTCAACATATTCAGAAGGAAACATTCATGATTGTTACACCATTTTTTGGTCATCTAACCTACTATCATTAGATGGACCCAAGTACACCATGTAAGACCAATTTTACCCTAAATAAAATTTCTTTCACTATGAAAAATAACTTAATAAAACACATTTATTAGGTTGTTTATGGTCTAAATAGGAAACCCCAAAAAGAAATATTAAACAAACCTATATTTGTTTGATTTTCCTCAAAGAATAATTAATTAAACAATAATTTAATTATTATTCCTGGTCATGTTTAACCCAAAACAAAGAAATTAATTAGATAAATCTTTATTTATCTTATTATTTTCTAGGAATAATTTTTTAAATCTTATTTAAATAATATTCCTTGTTAAATATGACTAAATCACCCATAAATAATTAAATAAATCATTATTTATTTGATTATCTTTCAACCACTTCCTTAAAATGATAAATAATCATTTATTTATTTATTATTCACAAATAAAGGGATTTGACCCAAGTCAAATACTTTTTCCCTCCAACAAATATAATAAAATATTCCATAAAAGGTGGATCTAGATTTGGTTAATGTTATTTTAATCATACACCAAGATCTAGAATGACCCAATATTTTATTATAAATAGGAGGGTTTTTCCTACCATTCTTGACCTTTTGTTGCCTATTGGATCACTCTAGATCTAAACTCTTGGTCTGACTTTGAGCCATTGTCATTGTCATATTTTCCATTATTTGCTGTGTGAGCTCCCTTTGAGTTCTATCTTTGTCTGGGTTTTCTACACCAAAAGGAGAGAGAAATGCTAGATCTAAAGTGCTGAGGACTTCCAAGAACCCATCCCATTGAGGAGAATTGGAAACATCTTCTTGTTTTCCTCCCAGGTGCCCTTAATACAAAAAATTCTTTCAAAAATTGTTCTTGTCTTGTCTATTGGATATATGGAGCAAACCCTTCTTTTTATTGCTTAATGTCTTTCTATGCATAGATCTGGTTTTTTGCAGCTCTTGTCTTGATCAACTAACTGCAGATCTGAAGATATTGGCAGCCACTTTTGATGTTAGGGCTATTATTTATGCGTAGCTAAAGTGGTATTTTTTCGTACACTTCGACAAAGGATTCATACTAACAACTGGCGACTCCACACGGGTTTTCAATTACGACCGCTGTCGTTTTTCATATTCCTGCATATCCAGCTACTTCAAACCCTAGGGTTTCTCTTCAGATTTTTATTTTTCCTATTTTTATGGTGCCTTTCACCTTTAAAACTCTCTAAAACCCTCAAAACATTAAAATTTTTAACTTCTGTGTGTTTCTGGCCCTATTGCGCAGGTGACAGACATCAGCCACAGCTGAGACGACATTTTTTTTCTGAAATCTGCCGCCGAGAGTGCCGGAAGTGCAGGTCACACTTTTTGGCCCAAAAACTAGGTCTTGGAGCTTTAGGTCGTAGAAAACAGCCCAAAAACTGCGACCTGAGCGAAAAACAGGTCAAAAACTGCGACCTGGACTTTTTTCTGGAATTTTTCTGAAATTTTTCTGGGTTTTTCTGAAGCTTCTGTCAGGGTTTTCCAGCCTCTATCTCCGCCCGTTTAGACCTATTATTTCTCTGTTTTACTCAAATAAGTGGGAATCTAGCCCCCTAGAGCTTCAGTACCCTCCACTTTTTGTGGAAGAGTTTTAGCTGCTGTAAGTGTCTATTTTTTCAGAGTTTTCAGCCATCCCTTTTTTAGATCGGATACCTCCTTTTCCGATCCCTTTTAATCAGCTCTTCTCCCTTTCAAATCACCTCCTGAAGATTTGTTTGGATCTACCTTTAGGGCCTCCTCCTTGCCCCTTCTTCTTTTTGCTGATTTCCTCCTTTTTTCCAGCCACCTTGCCTCTGCCTCTTGGCTGTGATCTGCACCTCTTTTTCAGCAGATTTCTCCCTTAGATCCCTGTCCCTTTCGACCCTAGATCTATTGGTCTCTTTTTAGTGTGTTTTGACTAGATTTTTTCCCTCTTTTAGATTAGTTTTGAGAGACCCGCCTTCTTGGGTTGGATCGATGCACTAGTAGCTGTTAATGTTCTGTTATTTCAGCATTATATACTGTTTTTTGCAGCATTATTTTCAGTTACGCAACACACTTTTTCTCTTGCTCTCAAAACGAAAAGGGTTTAAAAATTAAAACTAACGCACACCACACACTCACCCTAAGCGAAGAAGAGCCTGGTTTACACCGCCAGGAAAAGACATTAAAATCAATTAACACTGCACCTTTCTGCCCTTGTTTCGACATTGTATTCACTTGATTCTGCACCTCCCTGCCTTTGTCGGTCGTTCTTCTTCCCCTCGTGCCGTGTTTGTGTTGTCACCATTGCGCCCCCAAAGCGCATATCTCGGAGACTTCTTGGCCTTCACGCTCAGTTTCCGCTCGGTCGACCTACTCCTTCCCGCCGTCGTCGAGTTAGTCCTCCTCCGAGTCCGCACTCCGACTCCTCTTCTGATTCATTGGGTTCTCCTTTTACTTCCGGTTCTCCCCCTGTCACCTTCACTATGTCTGTTCCAGGGCCTAATGTTAGTGGTAATCCCGGCCCTAATGCCGGGACTGCTACAAGCGGAACCGCCATAGGAACTACCTCGGCTGCGCCCTTGCTCCCCTTCATGGTAGGCCTCAGCCTTCCTGATTTGGACCGGTTGAAAAATGACCCTATACACCATGACGCTAGTTGGCCCGCTATGCCGACAAAGCTCCCTTCTGACATCCCAAAGTTTGAAGGCCTTGCTGGAGAAGATCCTTCAAATCATGTCCGATCTTTCCACATGTGGTGTTCATCTACCTCCATTACCGATGACTCTGTCCATCTTCGGTTGTTTCCAATGAACGCTTACAGGCGCGGCTTCTAAGTGGTATGTTGATCATCCCCCTTCTTCTCATACCACCTTTGCGACTCTTGCCCGGGCTTTTTTATCTTACTTCCAGCTTCCCCTTCGTTATGACACTGGTATCGAACTTTTGACTTCTTTTTGTCAATCATCTGCGACCCGCCTATCCAATCATGTCCAAGAATGGCGGCGATGAAAGAGCCTATGTCAATCCCCTACTTTCGAAGACCGTGTCTACATGGACTGGTTCCTTAGATCTCTATTGCCTCCTATCGGGAAAGATGTTGCGTCGCATTTTCCCCAAACCGAAGAAGCCGCCCTCCAACTGGCGTTAAAATATGACTTGATCTACGCTCAGACAGGTTATGTTTATATCGTTCTACCTGATCTCCCCAGACCCGGTGGTGTCAACGCACAGGGGGCACCTCATGCCGCCGACGGTATCGTTGGAGCTCTCTCTCATCCATATGCCCAACCTCCCATGGGTTATGGTTTTCCTGGGGGAGGGGGCAGCACCTCCCGCACTTGTTCCCCTCCTGGTAGCACGTATCCAGGATACAACATGCCTCCTCTTTTGGCCCAACCTCCTGGTCACCATACTGTTACCCAACCCCCTTATTATTCGTATCCGCAGTTTAGTGCTCCAACTCCTCCAGCATCAGCAACTCCGCCTCCCTGGCCTTCTCAACCCCTGCAACAGCAGTCACCGCCCCCTCAAGAGCAGGTGGATGCACAACAGCGATTCGTGGCTACCCAACCACCTAACGGATAGGTGGCCACTCAACCTTCCCCTTTTGGTTCCTCCAATTACCAGATCCTCATGATGAACTCTGCTCCACCTCCAACCGTCGACCTTAACCTTCAAACTCGGGCCCCTCAGTACCCCAAGCCTCCCGCTCCGTCTGTCCCCGAGTCACCTTCTTCAGGTTCTACAGAGCCTCTTTCGACATCCAATGGTCCCTTGCCTATCCCTCAACCCAACGTTGAGGTTCATACCAAGATTCCTAAAGGACCATTACGCCGAAATGCTGCTTCTAGTCGAGCTGCTCAGTCGTATAGCATAGTAGATGATTTGCCGCAGTCTCCTGTTGCCATTTCTACATTGGAACTCCTCCAGTCGTGCCCTTCTCAAAAGAAGGCTCTACTATCTGCCCTGGGCGTTGTAGATCCTACTGCTGACCAATTTTTTTTTTTCGATGCCCATCAATTAGAACATCCTCCTCTTCCTGCTTCCGTCGCTTTCCAAATCCCAGTCAAAATCTGGAACGCTAACGTTTCTCGGTGTATCATTGATGAGGGGGCATCCACCTGTGTGATGTTCGCTTCGGTTTGGAAACAACTCGGTTCTCCTGAGTTGGCCCCTTCCACGATCACCCTTCGAGCGTGGGATGGCCACGCCTCCCAGCCCATTGGCCTATTCCGTAATTGTCCTATCACTCTTGCGGGCAAGACTGTTTGCGTTGACGTTGAATTCATCGATGCCCCTCTAGATTACAACATTCTCTTAGGGCGGAGCTACACCTATGCCATGTCTGCTGTCCCATCCACGATTTTCTGCAAGATGTCTTTCCCTCATAATGGAAATATAGTCACCATTGACCAGTTGACATATCATGAGCCAGAATCTCAGACCTCCCCTGAGACGACCATCTCTCCTGTAGCCAATAAGCAAACAGTCGATTCCTTGACCAGTGTCTCTCCCGGCATCTACAAAGACTCCTCTTTGCTTGGCACCTTCCCTGGTCTTCCTCCTCCTCCTATCTCCGACCCCAGCTCATCGAATTTTGCATGATGCAATCGTCCCGGGCTGCTCTCAAGCAACCTACTTCGGCTAGTCAACGCCGCGTCTCCGCCTTTGCTCCTGGCCATTACCCCTCCGGTCAGATATCGTTCCTAGCTCCCCCACCAGGAGTGTCCACGGTACCGTTCATGGCCACCCTCTCTCTTCCTAACCTGACCCTTGGGATTCCCGTCTTGTACCATGATCCTCCAGTTGCAACCCTACCTGGTCAACCCAAACCTTATATTTCTTTGACCCCGGTTCAATCGGTCCCTGTGACTTCTCCTGCTGCAACAGTGCCTTAGTCACCTCAACAAGAACCACCTCCTGTTGTGACCGCTTCGGGTAAGAAGGGAAAAGCTCGCAAGGGGGCATCAAAGGACAAGGCTGCCCCGACAAACCCGGCCCCTCCTCGACCTTCACACCATACCATCCAGTGTGCTTTATGTGATGTTGTCGATCACGCCACCCATACCCGTCCTGAATTGCTTCATCTCAAGCCCATGGTTAATGTCGCGTTCCCTGAGTCCACGGTCCCGGAAGCCTCTGTTCTTTCCGCGACCACGGCCAAGAACCCAGAGACTATTCACACCAACCACCCCTGTGCTTTGTGTGATCTCCATGGCCATTACACCCACCTTTGTCCCCGCCTCGAGGACTTCTGCACCTCTCTATCCGCGGTCCGCCAATTCAAAGCCAAGCACAATGAGTCCACCTCTCCCCTATTTGCACCTTTTTCTTTGGAAAAAATACCAGACATGACTGCTCCCATTAACATTCCCCCTCCTGATGTCGAGATGACGGAGCCTTCGTCTAGCATTTTCTACCTATCATCATCCATGAGACCCTCGGGGAACATTCCATCTCAATCTTCCCCTGTTGTTTCGCTTGACCTTCCTTTAGCGATCACCTTGGGCTCAACATCGGTAGATCCTTTATCTTCTTACTCTTCTGTCACCCCTTGTGACGATGCGCATGTGACCCTCTCTTCTCATGATGATGATTCAGGTAGCTTCGCCACGTCAGGTGGTCTTTCTTCCACCAGTCACCCCATCTTCTATCACGATGACGACATTATGGAAAAAATCCCCACCCCTGACTTTCTCTATTCCCCCTTACATCGAACCCATGCGTTTACACCACATACACCTTGTGGCCATTACATTGAAACCCAATGTTTGGGTAAGGGGGCACCCACATTTGAGAGACCAAGAGAAGCAATTCTCCACAACTCTCCTAGTGTATCTGGTCGTGCCGACTTTAGTACCATTATTATTCCACATTTAGAAGAACCTCTAGAGTCCCATATCACTTCAGATCACTCTAAGGATGATACCCCTTATCATTCCTTCATCTTACATCAGCAACTCCATCTCTTAGACATTGTTGTTGACCAACCTATAGCTTTTCTATGAGAGCATCAGTTCATTATCTCCAACTCCTCTCTTTGGGATAGTGACACCAGGTATGCCAACCCAGAAACTTAAAGTCCATTTTCTTCCTATATTCAGTACCAAAAGAGATTGGTAATCCTCAATTCCCTTTCTCAAAACTGCATAACCATAATGAAAACAAATGGTGCGCCACATCATTAAAATGTGTTTATATTCCCCATTTTCTAAATACATTTTGGCATGACCACACCATGCTTGGGGGCACCTATGCCCCTCAACCATAACCCTCCTCAAAATTGAATTTCTTCACTTGCAACACTCATACTAGGGGCACCATTTGGCCTCCATACTTATCTATGCTCGTGTTGATGTTCGTCATGAGTTACCATCTTGTACTCATGTTTTCATGGTCCCCCATTGGACCTTTACTATGTGGCAGCACCATCAAGTCGCCCTTGTTTAGAGCATCCAAGTTGATTCATCATCGCATTCATGGAGTCTATCCCGAGTCCCTTTGTACCCCGCCATAGTCCTCCATCCTTCATTGCTTGGTCCCTCTCTTGTGTCACACATTATGGCCTTCAGTCCCACTGTCCCCTATCCCTCATGATATTGTGTCAGTCGTTGCCATGTCATTCATGCCCTTTATGCTCTAACAAGGGAAGTCGTCCATTCGCTACTCAGTCCCCTCCATTTCATCATCATCATTGGTATTAGTCTGTCAGTCGCTCGACTATTTTCTCTCGTGCCTTAGTTGAGGATCTCTCATTGCCTCACCTATGGCGGACCTCCTTCTGTCGACATCAGCTCCTTCATTCCGGAAGACAGGTCTAGAGGGCGGTGTACCTTGGTTCCAGCTTCCACTCTTGTTCGGTGCCTCGGATCAGGCAAAGGGATCTCTCATTTCCCTTTGACTTGATTTTTTCTCCACTCCAGCTCCTTTCAGCATGACCGAGATCCGTATACTTGATGGTTCAATGATACAGCAGCAGCTCTTGATGATTCCCGGGTGTGTGTGAGATGTCTCAACCCTCATGAGGGGGTGGCCCTGCAGGTAGCCCCCCACATGCCCGGATGACCTCCTCCTTGCAGCCTTCGATGCAGCTCCAGATATTTGATGATGTTGGCCTTAGCCACTTGCAACGCCTCTTTGATTTGCATGTATCGGTCAGATTTTGTGAGCCCTTCCCCATTTACAGGGGGCATTTGGGTTGTATTTGTATCTCATGTACTCAGATATTATTGTATCAGTCCTGGCTGTTATCCCAGGCACAACATGTATGTGGGATTCCTCATTGTATTTTTATCTGGCTCATGATTATGCCGGCTGTAATTTATGGTTCGGTCCCTTGTTTACTGGACACACTATTCTTTTGTACTTTGTCTCGGCGGGCATAGGTATGCCTCCCCCGCCACCTTTAGCACAGGTACCCTCTCATAAAAAGAGACTTGTTGCACCTGTAAGTCTCGTCTCCTCAGGGTCTAGTTCTTTAGCACATTAGTCTACCTCACATTTCTCTCTCTGACTTCCCTTTTGATGTTTGGTGATTGAGTTCTTACAACGTACTTCGGTCATACGATTTTCTCCTAACACTCGCATGCTGGGGGGCAATCTGTTACACCATTTTTTGGTCATCTAACCTACTATCATTAGATGGACCTAAGTACACCATGTAAGACCAATTTTACCCTAAGTAAAATTGCTTTCACTATGTAAAATAACTTAATAAAACACATTTATTAGGTTATTTATGGTCTAAACAGGAAACCCCAAAAGGAAATATTAAACAAACCTATATTTGTTTGATTTTCCTCAAGGAATAATTAATTAAAAAATAATTTAATTATTATTCCTGATCATGTTTAACCCAAAACAAAGAAATTAATTAGATAAATCCTTATTTATCTTATTATTTTCTAGGAATAATTGTTTAAATCTTATTTAAATAATATTCCTTGTTAAATATGACTAAATCACCCATAAATAATTAAATAAATCATTATTTATTTGATTATGTTTTAACCACCTCCTTAAAATGATAAATAAATCATTTATTTATTTATTATTCACAAATAAAGGGATTTGACCCAAGTCAAATACTTTTTCCCTCCAACAAATATAATAAAATATTCCATAAAAGGTGGATCTAGATTTGGTTAACATTATTTTAATCATGCACCAAGATCTAGAATGACCCAATATTTTGTTATAAATAGGAGGATTTTTCCTACCATTCTTCACCTTTTGTTGCCTATTAGATCACTCTGGATCTAAACTCTTGGTCTGACTTTGAGCCATTATCATTGTCATATTTTCCATTATTTGTTGTGTGAGCTCCCTTTGAGTTCTATCTTTGTCTGGGTTTTCTACACCAACAAGAGAGAGAAATGCTAGATCTGAAGTGCTGAGGACTTCTAAGAACCCATCCCATTGAGGAGAATTGGAAACATCTTCTTGTTTTCCTCCCAGGTGCCCTTAATACAAAAATTCTTTCAAAAATTGTTCTTGTCTTGTCTATTGGATATATGGAGCAAACCCTTCTTTTTACTGCTTAATTTCTTTCTATGCATAGATCTGGTTTTTTGCGACTCTTGTCTTGATCAACTAACTGTAGATCTGAACATATTGGCAGCCACTTTTGATGTTAGGGCTATTAGTTATGTGTAGCTAAAGTGGTCTTTTTTCGTACACTTCGACAAAGGATTATACTAACAAGATACATAAGATGAATGCAAGAAATGTGATCTACGACATGTTGGGACAAGAATAGATAGTGGAAAGACACTAGAAGTGGAGTTTCTTGGTACAGACAATGTGGTCTTCCGATGTGAAGTCCTAGTGTTGTGTGCATGTTGCATATGCAGTGTTGTATACATATCGTGTTGTGTGCATGTTCCTTATGAATTCTTGTGTACATATGGTGTTCTGTGCATGTTTCATATGGAGTGTTGTGTGCATGGTTCATATACATCATTTTGTACATATGGTGGTGTGTACATGTTGCATATGCGTTGTTGTGTACATATGGTGCAGTGAACATTTTTTATATGCAGTGTTGTGTACATAAGGTGCAATGTACATGTTGTATATGTAATTTTGTGTACATGTAGTGTAGTGTAAACATCAGACATATGCTGTTGTGTCTATATGATTCTTTGTACATGTTGTACATGTGGTGTTTTGTGCATCTGGTGATATGTCCATGTGGTTCCATGTACACTTTGTGAAGGTGATATTCTGTATATGTGATGTTATGTACACGTTGTGAAGGTGGTGTTGTTTACACATTGTGTAGGTGGTGTTGTGAAAATGTGGTGTTATGTACACATTGTGTACATGTGATGTTATGTATATGTTGTATGTATGGCTTTGTGTACATCTAGTACACATGGTATTGTGTACATGTTTTACGTTGGGTATTTTATACATGTTGTACATGTTGGGTTGTGTACATATGGTACTTTGTTAGGTGTATTGTGTAGTCGTTGCATCATGACATGTGTATTTGTTGTGTTGTACTTTGTGTACATATATATATTGTGTTATACACTGGATGTAAGTGTATTTATTGTGTGGTTTTGAACAAAGTGTGTGTGATTTACATTTTTTGTATGTGTACATGGTTGAAGAGAAGGCACTAGGTGCTTCCGGGTGTGGTAACTGATCCAGTGTGTGTATGGAGAGGACAAAGGAAAAAGGAAGAAGAAAAGAATCGGTTGAAGGATAAGTATTAGTATTTTATTTTGGGTTTTAGTACACTTGTAATATATGATTATGATTTATGATGGTTCCATGTGATCTATGATTTTGATTTATGATAGTTCTATTTTGAGCTAATGATATGTGATATGTTTATACATGATGATTTTATAAAAGAGATAGTTTGACTTGTTGTGACATGAAGTGAACATAATTTCAAGTGTACCTTACTGACGGGCCACCATTGAGGTATGATTTGAAATTATTTCAATTAATGTTGAATATAATGACAATTATGTGCTTTGTATAGGAAAACATGGAAAATGCCTGGGTTGGGTGGTTGAAACTGACTGCAAGAATTAGTAGCAACAGTAAAAGGAATTGGAAAAAGTAGTAGTATGGTAGTAAACCTTCAAGAGGAGGGCCATTATGGGAAACTGGTACCTCATAATTTCCATAGATTTCCATGAGAACTCTGTGACCAGTATGATGGTTTTGAGTTAGGTATATGACTTTTTTTTTAGACCTTTTAATCGAAGGAAATATTTCCACGGTATGGATCGCCCAGGAAATGCGATGTCATAGGACTTGGAAGGTGAGTGGTTGCACATAAGGGGGTGACAAGATTTCTCGAGTGATTGTGTAGAAGATAAGGGAAGGTTAAGGAACGAATTTATTTTTATAATTAGCATTACCATATGGAATCAGATGCACATTGAGAGTGTTCTAAGGAACATTGAGTTAGTAAATGTTCATTGAAAAAATAGGTGGCACAAGGATTGTAATGTTGGAAATTGGATGCAAGTTGAATTTGGCAGTGAATTTTGGACTTCCTTATAAGGAGGTGGATCCAGGTATTACTTCTAAGGGTGGATTTGTGGGTTATAGATTCCCTTATTGTTAATGTGGGCATCGTATCCTTTTCTTTGCATGTATATATATATATATATATATATATATATATATATACGGTTGGAATTGTAAATACCATAATCAGTTGTGTTATAAAGCTCTAGAAAATAGTATGTTTGTCATGTTTTCAGTAGTGGCTATTATAAATACAGCAAATAGTTGGGTTATAAAAGTCCATGGGAAATTTGTTTTATTTTTAGTGGTTTGTTGGTCATAGGTGTCATAGAACATCGAGGACAGTGTTCCATCAAGGGGGAGGGGTTTGTAACAACCCCATGTTAAAATTTCATGTAATAAAAGTTAATAAAGGACAAAATAAGATCAATGTCATTGGACACATATTCCAAGCTAAATGTTGGGAAAAATGTCCTGAGGGGTTTTCATTTGGGTTATTCTGGCTAAGGAAATTGGAAAAGCCATTGAAAATGCAAAGATGAATTAATTTCTATTTTATTTATGAAAATGAAGGAGAATAAGAGAAAATGGAGATTAAAGGTCTCATGTTTGCATTACAGAGAAAATAAAAGAAAAATAGAGTAAATTGAAGAAAAAATAGGTCTTAATAACAAAAAGGATTCTGAGGATCAATTCATATACTTTTATTGCTTCATTTTTAGATCTCTCTTTCTATTCTCTCTATTATTTCACACTCTTACAGACTTAGAGCACTCTTGGAGCACTCTGGCATTAGATAAAAGAAAGCAAAGGAAGGACAAGGAAGTGAAGGAAAGAAAAGGAACAAGAAATTAAAAGTTGAGTAAAGCGCCTTCAGTGGGAATACTTGCAAGTAACAAGTCACATGTATGATTTCGTAGCTAGTTAGTGAATGCATGGTACATGCATGTATGTATCTAGTTATTTTTTGTCATTTGCATGGTTTTTTCTAGGTGCAAAAGTGGTGTGAGCCTTGCCTTTCCATTTATGGATACCCATGGTGTGATAGGTTTCATTCATTTTGTTGATATTTGGATCTATAGATGGTTAAAGAACCAGGTTAAGTGGTCTCTGGAAAATTCCCAAGGGCCTAGGAATCCCTTGCTTGGTTTGGTGGGATTGTGGTAAATCCTAAGGGTAGATACGGGAAAATTCCTAAAGGTATTGGTGAAGAAGCTCTAATGAATCTAATCTTGTTTCGGGACTATGAATCCCTTGACCTATTTTGATGAGATTGCAGTAAAGCATGATGGTTTATGTTCTTGTTTTTGGCATAGTAATCCCTTGACCAGTTTTGGCTAGATTGTGGTAAATCCTAAGGGTGGAGGTGGTTTCATCTCTGGGAAGCCCTTGTAGTTTTGGTTTTGATTCCCACATTCATTCTTGGAATATGGCATGGCCATGATTGCCTAAAAGAAATATATGGTTCATAACAATATATGGTCGTGTGGTACGTTGAAGTCCCTGAATTGGATGGATTTTTCATATGTTGAAAAGAGAGCTTTCCCTCTTGTATTTCATGATTAATTTCTCAATTATTATATGGATTTAATGGTTGTTCTATCATGGATATGTTTCTAGTTATGTTTTTATTATAAGCATGGTTTCATAATATGTTCTAGTTTTGGATCTTGACATGATTTGAATAGTTGAATGGTTAGTGAATTCATCAGCTAATAGATGTTATTGAAAATATTATGAGAGGGAATTAAATATTCTTAATGATTCTCAGATAAGTATCAGACCCCTATGTTCAGATATGCATTCACTACCTTTAGATGACACGTTCTCAATATGTTTAACAAAATGAATATCATGGTTAGGCTTGGTTAGGTCAAGCCCTTGGATCAAGTTTGCTATGGATAGTTTTTTCCTCATGTTTTTTATCACTCTGGAAAGTTTCATTGAGTTTTGGGAAGTGTTCTGGAGACAATCCCTAAAAAAGTGGCACTAATTCTGAGGTCATAGGATTAGAATTGAGAAATTTGGACTACAGTCACATGGATGTAGTGTTATTCATGCAAATGGAGGGCTATATTCACTACCTTATAGGCATGTGAATGTGGTTGGAAGTATAGGTTAGTGAATAACTATTTAGCTCAATATTTGTCCAATTGGAGTGGTTTTTTGGCCTCTAAGGGTCCTGTAAGTCTTGTAGAATGTTAGTTTACAGTTGATAGGTTTAGTTTTCAGCCCCACTTGCATAAGTGAAGCTTGGAGTGCGGGTAATTTCATATAAAATTTTAGTCTAATGTTTCCCAGGGTAACCCAATGAAATTTTGTAAATGTGGAAGGGGGCATTACATTGTGTATCGACATGTGGTTTATATGTCCTTTTTGTTAAAAAAAGGAATGGAATGTACAAATTATGCATAGATTACCGAGAGCTAACTAAATTAAAAGCCAATAATAAATACCATCTACCTTGGCTTTATGATTTTTTTTATGAAGTCAAGGCGGTAGTCACATTTTATAAAATATGCCTTCAGTCTAGGTACCACCAACGAAAAATTAGTGAAGAAGAATACAAAAAAAACATTTAGAACCTGATATGGACACTATGAATTCACAATGTTTCCATTTTGGCTCACAAATGCACCTACCACTTTCATGTGCCTAATGAATACTGTGTTAAGTATATTTTCAAATAAATATATGTTAATTTTTACTTATAATTATTGGTGTACTAAAAAGTAGTGGAAGAACAAAAATAAAATTTAGAGATAGTGCTCTGAACCTTGCAGGAAAATCAGTTGTACGCAAAATTCAGTAAATGTAAGTTCTTTCAGGATCATATATAATTTATATTTTGTGTAATTTCAAAGGAAGGTATAGAGGTATATCTTGAGAAGGTGAAAGCTATCCTAGAATGGTTGGTACTAGAAGATGTGGTTGACATAAGAAATTTTATGGGGATAACTAGTTATTATTGCTCGTTTATTGAAGTATTTTTCAAGCTAGCACACATTATCACTTCCCTATATAGAAAGGGAGTAAAACTTCTATGGAAAAATTAATGCCAAGAAATCTGTGAAAATCTAAACTGTATATTGATCTTTGCTATGGTACTCAAAATGGAAGATACAAAAAAGGACTTTGAGGTCTACACTAATGCATGCTTGGAAGGATTGAGATGTGTGCTTATGCAGGAGGGGCATGTTGTGGCATACAATTCATGGAAATTGAAGGGGCATGGGTAAAATTATGAAGTATTTTATTTTGGATTAGTGGCTATAATTCATGGTCTTCAAATGTAAAGGAATCACTTGGTCAAGAGAAATCTGACTCTAATTATTGATCACATTACATTCAAGTACTTATTTGTCCAACTTGAATTGAATTCTAAACAAGCTAGATGGATGGATTTATTAGAGAATTTGATATTGAAATTAGGTACATAAAAGTGAAGGAAAACAAGGTGGTAGGCACCTAAGCTAGAACCCAAACTAGATTTATGAGATTTCTATCAGTCAAAGTGAAACATATTTGTTGGATAAATTTAAAGAGGAAGCACTAATAGAGCAGAAATATGAATATATATGTAAAAACATGCAAACTAAATATGATTTAGATAAATGGGTTGATTATAATATCAATAAAAATGGGTTGTTAATTTATAAAAATAGGCTTTATATACTAGATTAGTAAGAAATCGAATAATTAACCCCAGATGAACATCATAAGAAACACTGTGCAGGTCATCGAGGATATGAGAAAATCATAGCATCCATAAAAAAATGAAGCATTTTGGCCTGCAATGAAGAGGGAAGAGGTTGTATATTTGGTTCAATTTCATGAATTTCAATTGGTGAAAACAAAACACCAACATCAAGCTAGACTATTAGATCCCTTACCCATACCTATGTGGAAGTGGGAGGTAATTTCCGAGATTTTCTTACAGGATTTCCTCGAACACGAAGACAACATAATTCCATCATGGTAATAATTGACACGCTAGAAAAATCTGCCCATTTTGTTCATGTATAGTCTCCATAGAAGGTTGCACAAGTGGTTGATATATTTATGAGAGAAATTTTTAACTTGGATGGCATACCCAAAGTGGCTATATCGAATAGAGAGCCAAAATTCACCTCAAAATTTTGGAAGTCCTTATTCACAAGATTGGATACACAATTAAAATTCAATAGTGAACATTATCCAAAGACATATGGGCATACTAAAATATTTAACAATATTCTTGAGGACATGCTACCAATGTACATAATGAATTAGCCTATAGAATGGGAGGATTACCTACACTTGGTGGAACTCGCATACAAATAATGATTATCAGGCCTCCTTAAAAATGAGCCCCTTTGCGGAATTATATGGAAGGATATGCCAAGTGCCCTTAAGTTGGAGCGCAATAGAAAATTGGTTAGTGTTAGGACCATATTTACTACAGGAAATAGAAAAAGTGATAGGGAAAATCACACAGAATTTGGAGGCAAAAGATAAAAAAAAATATACAGATATGAAAAGAACTCCCAAAGAGTGCCAACTAGGGAACATGTATATTTAAATGTGCAACCAAGAAAGAGTTCCTTGAAGCTAGGGAACTATATTAAGTTGATTCCTTGAGATTGCGGGCCATTTGAAATACTAGCTAGAGTGGGACCAATAGCCTATTATTTAACTTTACCAGCTCATATTAAGATACACAATGTATTTCATGCATATTTATTATATATATATATATATATATATATATATATATATATATATATATATATATATATATATATATATATATATATATATATATATATATATTACCTTAATCATGAAATTGATTATAATGTTGTATAGGTTGAACCAAAATTATAATTCTTAGCTGAACTTGTACAGATTTTAGATCAGAGTGAAACTACTCTATGAAATTGAACCATTTCTCAAGTCTAAGTGAAACGGGAAAACTTTAGGCTTGAAGAGGTCACTTGGGAATTGGAAAAAGAAATGAGAGAAGTTTTCCGCATGTTATTCCAAATAAGAATGGAATCTAGAAACAACGAGGATGGTATCCATTTAAGGGGAGGGGAGGTGTGACACCCCTCGTTAATTATATATGAAATACTTATGGTTTTATCCTTTCATTATGACATAAAAATTTAAAATTATAGAAAAGGTTGTTGACGTAAATATTTATAATTTTTTGACATAAACATTCCCCTTTTTGATAGATTAAATAAAAAAATATTTGTGTGTTGTTAACAATCTTATGAATGTGTTTTGTTGTTGTGTGGCACTTAACTTATAAATTTCATGAAAATATTTGAAATTAGTTATTCCCAAGAGGAGGGCAGAAACAAAAGATAAAAGTTTCTCCATTTTTCATTATACAAGAGAATAAGCCTAGAGAGACTATAAATGTATATCATGGATGGATATAAATGCCACGATTTTAAATTTTTTTAGAAATCTTGTGGGAGAGAAAGAGAAATATTCCTAATTGTAACCAGTGGGAGAGAAAGACTAGTTGGAACCTAAAAAAGAAAGTAGGAAATAACTTTTAGAGGTTTAGGAGAATTAGTTTATGGAATAGAAACCAACAATACCTAAGATTGTTTCTTTCAAAGGGATGAGGAGAGCTCAGCGATAATTAGTTGGGAAGAAACTAGAGTAGCTTATAGTTGGGAGGACCGAGATAGCTATTAAAATGTTCTTAGGATAAGAATAGATAAGTATATTATGGATTCCTAATATTATTGATTGAATTAACGGAAGAGTATGAAATTTAATTAGTAGGAATTATGTGTAATAATTACAAATTTACAGATTTCCTATTATCCACGGAAATGTCAACTCTAACTTGTAACTGGTGGAGTTTTTTATCTCAGCCTTAATATTACACTATAAATAATGTAAATAAATTGTAGGGAATTCTAGAAGATTGTACTTATACAGGTAAATATTCTATTTATAGATAAGAATGAAAATATATCAACAAGGGTTTCTTGGTTGTGGTAATTAAGTTAGTAATAGAGAGATAGTATTTTCAATGAATATTATAAATAAACTAATATATGTATTCATAAGTCTGACTATCGATGAATACATGTATAATAGTCAACAATAATAAAAATTAGACATGAACCATAGGGAATTCATCGGCAGAGCAATACCATACCACGTGCATTCATATTGCGGGATATATATTGAAGAAAAAATGGCATAATATATTGAGCATATAATAGTGGGTAAATGGTTTTTATATTGGAAGGTGTAAAAAATGGAGCTCAAACCTAATAAAAAATATAAAGGGTATAAAAATTTTTAATGAAAAAATGGATACCTACAATATCTAGTGAAATTAGGGGTTTTTTAAATAGGGGATGTGTATTGGGTTTGTATTGGTAGGGGGTTAAATAACGTGATTCTAGAGGTATTTTCCAATATTTAGTCAAACAAAGGGTATTTATTAGTATGCCACTAACGAACATGATTTTTCATAGGTTAATTAAGTGAAGCCCCCATGAAATGAACTAGGTTAGTTACCATAGAAGGAAGACGTTGCAGTTGACACCCTTCTCATCTAATTGGGTAACAATCCTTGGTTCGAAATAATAGGTCATAGGGTAGGAAGGAAGGTCCCATTACAAGTCCTACCTAAACCGGTAGACTAATATTTATAACTGTTAGCATGTAATATGTTACATGTATATAGAATCACTTTTCTAGATATCGAAAAGAAAAATTATTGTCATGCATTATGGATAACCAAGCTTTGTTATTCTATAGTAAGAAACCTTTGAACCAGAAATCATACATGGAAATTAAGAAGAATATAATTATTCTGTTATGACATAAAATCTATCGTGCTAAAAGAAGAGAACATAACTATTCATGTGTTTTCCAAGTATATGTTGAAATGTGACAACAAATTTAATTAATTTAATTATGGGAAAAAAATTAGTTATTACCAGTTACTTGGTTGTATAACGAGAATGTGTTATGTAACGAAGTACCCCATATTAATTATGATGGTCCGAGAGGCTTGTAACTATGAAGAATCATTCTTGATTAATAAGAGCTTCTAACCCCTTGCCTTGTGGAGGTTTCCTTTACACCCTATCAAGGTTTTAACACCTAAATTATTCTTTATTTACTTGTGTGTATTGTTCATTTTAGTTTCCATTTAGTTATATGCATTTCTTTCTTCATTAATATGTTCCCAAGCCTGATATGTGGTATCAGAGAAATTTGGAGTCGGGATTGCGTTGAGAAAACTAGAAAAAAGAAGGAACCCTTACGATACGAAAAAAGAAAGAGCCAATATCCTTTTCGCCAGAGACTAAGGGCCTACCGCCAGAAAAATTGAGAGCATTCAAATTTGTTGGAGAACCAAGGAACACGATATTTGTATTTTTTTGTCGATTGAAAACATGTGAAGAATTTTTTTTTGATTGAAAAACACGTGAAGGAAAAATGTCATTTGATAAAAATAAAGGAAAAACTGGAAAAATGGTTTTTTTGTGCATAACCAAAATCGAAATTGTTGCTGGAGCCGATTTTGTAACAACGTGCCAGAGCCAACCGTGTCCATCACAGAAGATAGGAGAGAGGGAGGCTAGATTCAAGTCTATATTGGCATGTCCCCAGCTTGAGGGAGCCTTCCATGTATGTAGCAAGAGAGGTTCAGTCATGTGTGCCAATAAAGGAAGTCAGAAGAATGTAGAACATTCATGTTTGAGTCTGCTCGAAGAGGAACACTCGATGATCACCAACATCAAACGATGTGAGATGGTTTGAGGGATAATAGTGATGTAGAACCGCTAGAAAATTGCTTCAGCCACAGTGAAGGGTGAAGGAAACCTGCTTAGAGAAATTCAGTAGCTTCCCACCTATGAAATTTTGACTGCAGATTTAGATACAGAGCGAATTCTGGGTAACTTTTGATTATATTAGAATTTTTTTTTTGAATATTTGAAGAAATTCTGGAAACATTTTTTAAGCAATGGAAATATCAAAAAAAAATTCTTTTAAATAAAACATAATTTTTAAAAAAAAATAAGGTTTAAAGAATTGAAGATGGTTACAAAATTAATTTTTTAATTTTCTGGTGAATATTTTTTTAAGACGTTTTCTGGAGAAATTTTCTGGTGGAAATTTTGGTTTGTTATAAAATAAAGTGATTGAAAATAGAAAAATGAATCCTAGGGAAACCTAAATTTTTTATGGAAACCCTAGTTGAAGGAAAGAAACCCTAGAAACCAGGAATATCTGTAGGAAGAAATGGCCAAAATGACAAATGCAAAATTTGAGGTGAAGAAGTTCACCGAGAAGAACAATTTCGCATTATGGAAACTGAAAGTTAGGGAATTTTTCGTGCAACAAAGGCTGTATAAAGTATTAGACGAGGTGAAGAAAAAACATGAAAGCATGATAGATTTAGACTGGTTATATTTTGATGCCCGAGCTCTTAGTACCAGTAGATTCTCCCTGGAAGATGACGTTCTCTTCAATATTGTTGAAGAGAGTACAATTGTAGGTTTGTGGGAAAAACTGGAAACTTTATATATGACCAAATCATTGACCAACAACATTTATTTGAAAAGAAAATTGTATACTCTTCAGATGAAGCAAGGTACAAGAGTTGCAGAACACTCAAACGTTTTTAATACACTTATTTTCCAGTTGTCAGATATGGAGGTTAAAATTCAAGAAGAGGACAAGGCTATAACCTTGTGTGTTCTCAGCTCGAGTCATCCGACCACTTTGTAAATTCAATAAGTTTGAGAATCGTCAGTTCTTTGAAATTTGAATTAGTTGTGGGATCTCTTTTATCTAGAGAAGTATGAAGGAAATCCAGCATTGTAACATCTGCACCAAAAGCCATGGTAGCTAGAGGCCGGTCAAAGGAAATAGGGGAGAAATCAAGGGGTTCTTCTAGATCAAAATCAATGGGCAAGAAGTGTAAAGAAAAATGTTGTTACTGGAGAAAAATTGCACACCTCAAGAAAGATTGTTGGAAATGGAAGGAGTCTGAAAATAATAATAAGGAAGAAAATCAGGTTGGTTCAGGTATGATTGATGAAGTTTTATTCGTTGAAGTAGGAATAATAGATGAAGCTTTACTTGTTTGTAATGTCTCTCATAATGTTGAAAACTGGTTGTTAGACTCTGGTGCTTCTCATCAGATGAGTCTGCACATAAATTCGCTTGCTTCATATGAAGTAGTAAATTACAGTTCTATGTTTATGGGAAATATTTCGTATTTTTAGACTATTGGGATTGGAAATGTAAAATTTAATATATATGATGATACATTTATAAAATTAAATTATCTTAGGCATGTACCTAAATTGAGAAAAAAATTGATTTATTTGGGAGTATTCGACTCTAATGGTTATAAGTTTACACGTCAGAATGGAGTGTTTAAAGTCTCAAAAAGAACCTTCATTGTTATGAAGGCAGAAAACGTCAGAAATATTTACAGAATAAAAGGAAGTACTCAAGTTAGTGAGGTAGTGATGATATTAGAAAAAATAGAAGGTTCTCGCCTATGGCATTAGCAACTGGGTCACATCAGCGAGAGAAGTCTTCAGGAACTGAGGAACCACATGTTTATTCCTGATTTAAAATCCTTGAAGTTAGATTTTTGTAAACATTGTGTTTATGGAAAACAATGTAAACAAAGATTTAAAACTGGAAGTCATAATAGTAAAGAAATTTCGGACTATATCCATTCTAATCTTTGGGGACCATCTCCTACTATTTCTTATGGAGGTGCATTGTATTCCTTAATATTTATTTATGATTTCTCCCATAAATTTTGGTATATATGTTGAAAAACAAATATGATGTATTTAATGTTTTTAAACAATTTAAATCTATGGTGGAGAAGAAAATAATAAAATCAATTAAATTTTTAACAACTGACAATGGCAGTGAATTTACTTCTTTAGAATTTGAACAATATTGAAAGGATGAAGGGATTGTTAAACATAAGACTATTGTATAGAATCCTCAGAAAAATGACATTGTTGAACGTATGAATCAGACTCTTATGAAAATAACCAGAAGCATGATCAATAATGCTAACCTCCAAAAGGATTTGTGGGTAGAAGTAGTATCTAATGCTTGTTGTTTAGTTAGAAAATCACCTTGTGTTGCCATAAATTTCAAAATTCATGAAGAAGTTTCGTCCAGTGAGTCTTGTGATTATTCATATTTAAATATTTTTTCTTGTGATGCCTATGCACTTATTCCTATGAATCAGTGCTCAAAGTTAGATCGAAAATCAAAATGTTATGTATTTATTGGGTATGGTTATGAAGTGAAAGGATACAAGTTGTGGGATCCTGGTTCACAGAAGATAATCATTAGTAGAGATGTACCATTTGATGAATCTTCTCTTGTAAAATAATATGTTGAAAAAGTTGAACATGAACATGTATCGCCAAATCAACAAATTCAACTGGAGCCTAAATTTTTTCTAGAAAGTAGAAAGGAAGGAGAGAATATGAAGAAAAAGGTGAAGAAGCAAAGGAAACACTAGAGGTTATATAACCAATTCAGGAACCAGTCACTCTAAGAAGGTCTACAAGGGAAATAATAACACCAAAAATGTATGAAGATTATGCTTCATATTTTGCATTGATTATTGAAAATAGGGAACCTTCTTGTTATTAGGAAGTAGTGGATGATGAAAATAGCGAGAAATGGAACAAGGCTGTGGAAGAAGAAATGGATTCCTTAGCCAATAAAAATAACTAGGATATTGTAGAAATTCCTGAAGGAAGAAGTGTTTTTGGGTGAAAATGGGTCTTCAAGTTGAAAATAAAAATTGATGCAAGTATCAGTAGGTATAAGGTGAGGCTAGCTGCAAAATGATACTCTCAGTTTGAAGGTATTGAATTTCACGAGATCTTTTCAGCAGTTGTAAAAATTGTTTCTATTCGTACAGTGTTAGCATTAACTGCATTACTTGACCTTGAGTTAGAATAGTTATATTTTAAAACAACTTTTCTTCATGGTGATTTGGATGAAGAGATATATAGAAGGTTTAGTACAAGGTCACAACAGAATATTAGCTTGCAAGCTAAGGAAATCATTGTATGGCCTGAGGTAGTCGCCTAGACAATGGTACAAGAAGTTTGACTCCTTCATCATGAGCCTAAATTTTATCAAAAGTGCATATGAGCTTTGTGCATACTTCAAAATTTTCAATGGCATATTCATTATCTTGGTTTCGTATGTTGACGACATGCTTATTGCAAGAAAAAGCATGGAAGAAATCAATAGGTTAAAGGCTTAACTCTCTAGGACTTTTGATATGAAGAATCTTGGAGCAGCAAAACATATCTTGGGCATGGAGATACCTAGAAACATGAACAATGGTAAGCTTTTTTTATCACAGCAGAAGTATGTGGAGAAATTACTTGAAAATTTCAGTATGAACAATGTGAAACCTGTTAATATTCCATTAGCTTCCCATTTTAAGATTTCTTCGGTTTTGATTCCTAGATCTAATGAATAAAAGAAGTATATGTCTCATGTACCATATGAAAATCTGGTAGGAAACTTAATATATGTGATGGTATCTATAAGACCTTACACTCCACATAAAATTGGAGTTGTCAGCAGGTGCATGGAAAACCCATGTAGAACATTGGCGAGCAATGAAATGGGTGCTTCAATTTTTAAGAGGCACAAGTGACCATTGCATCATCTTTGATAGACATGAAGGATCATTCTGCTGATATGTGGATGTTGATTATGGAGGTGTTTTTGACAAAAGGAGCTCTGCTACAAGTTATGTTTTTATTCTTGCAGGTGGAGCAAATAGTTGGATGTGAAAGCTTCAAGAGACAGTTTCTTTGTCCACTATTGAAGTAGAATATATAGCTTCTGCAGAAGCCTATAAAGGATGAAGGAGATTAGGAAAATTATTGTGAAGGTGGAGATTGTTGAAATGTGATAACAAAAGTAATTAATGTAATTATGGGAACAAAATTAGTTATTACCGGTTAGTCAATTGTATAACGATGAGTTATGTAACGAAGTAGCCCATGTTAATTGGGATGGTCCAAGAGGCTTGTAAATATGGAGAATCATTCTTGATTAATAAGAGATTCCAATACCTTACCCCATCGAGGTTTTCTTGACACCTTGTCAATGTTTTACCATGTAAATCATAGTGTATTTACTTGTGTGTAATTTTTATTTCAGTTTCCATTTAGTTATATACATTTCTTTCTTCATTAATCTCTTCCTGAGCCTAATAGTATAAGTACATATAGCAATAATGAGAAACCATAATAACGCATGTATTGAAAAATGACATTGAGAAGAGGGAATAAAGTAAAATAACTTAAATAGCCAAGCCTAGAAATTTCACACTATTTATTTACATTTCAAGGGACAAAAATTGTTCATTGCATGTTTGAAACTAAATATTGCATTTTAATCTTAAAATTATATATATATATATATATAGGATCAATATCTTGGCCATCTCGAGTCCCTTTTCATTTATTTTGGAAATCAAGTAAGAAGTCGACCAACCATGATTTTAAAACATAATAAGTACTAGTAACATCAATGATGAAAAGAGAGTGCTCGAGGAGATTGTAAGCATACCACAAAGAGTAGGCTTGAGCTTCACAAACTAAAGGAACCTTAGCCAATTAATACCCTAGTGAGAAATATAACCCAACTAGGTCTTGGTCGTGTGGTCAAAGAACCTTAGTCAAAGAAAAATAATAAAAATTGTAAGAACCTAGAGCTAGCATGGTTGAAGAGTCACCCCATAAAGAAAACCCTCTTTGGAAATAAACGAAAACATTGTTGGAATCATTTTGAGAAATTTAAATGTGCCTAAAAAACTACAAGAAAGTTTTCCAAAAGAGAGTTAAGGTAATTTACATCCAATAATAATAAAGAGAATACCCAAAATTACGGAGAAGAAATGGTTGGCATGGTTTGGTGCTGAAAAAAAAACTTACCATAGAAACCGAATGAAAACCTATCCACTAACTGACACTTGAAAAGGAAAAAAAGGAAGATATGTAATCTATATGTTTAAAGAACAAAATAGCAAGAACTGAAACCTTACAATATTTAGAATATTTTTTGACCTAGAAGAGAACCGAGTAAAGGGTGTGGAGTCATGGCACTCTTCAAAACCAGACTTACCATAACAACTGAAGGAAAATCCATCCACTAACTGACACTTGAAACAGAAAAAAATGAAGATATGTATTATACGTTTAAAGAAAAAAATAACAAGAACTGAAACCCTTTCAATATTTAGAATAGTTTTTTACCTAGAAGAGAACTGAGTAAATTGTGTGGAGTCATGGCGCTCTTTAGGAAAGCTCGAGTGTTCATAGACAAAACCTCTGTCCCGTGCAACTACAAAACCCTGTGATCAAATTTTGATAATAAATATGGATATAAATTAGTATCCACACATAGGAGAATAAACAAAACAAAGAAAGAAACAATAAAAAAAAATTGTTTTAAATGGTCTATAGATCAAAGCATGTAAAGGAAACAAAAATTACTGAGAATTTTCACAACCCATACCTCAACATATATCCTTGATATTGAATATTTTATTTTGGTAGAGAAAATAGATAAATGTGAATCCATATAGGTTGGACCAGTGGACTAAGGGTTTGAACAAGTCCATAGTTGTAGAGCACATTCCAGAATGTCCAGAGGAACAAATGTGACTGAAATGGTGGGATGGGGGTTGATAGTTACACCCAAAATGACCCCAAAGATTCCAGAAATTGATCTGAATCCCTAAAGGCATGTTTAATTGATGAATGGACATGATAGGGTATTCATACATTGCTACACATCATTTTACTATAATACAACTCATAAAATATCTAGGCTATTCTATAATAATACACATAGAACCATAGGCCACTACCATACTGATGCGATTATGGTTCACATGACTTTTATAATGCAATATACCAATGAGTGATAAAGTTCAGGGAAATTTTAGGGGGCTAATATTTGCAAGTGGGCTAATTTTCCATGCTTTTTCCAAAAAAATTATTCGTTAATTTTCATTTTCTTAGAACATTATTCATCCAAATTTTATAGTATAAAATTGTTTAACATAAAAAATCGGCAAAATTTTATATAGAGACTATATAACATTATTATAAATCTGAATACTTTAACAAAAAAATTCCCAATTTTTTTACGAATTGCATATTATGTACTAGTGATATTTTCCAAAATTTCTAAACTTTAAAATAAATTTCCATCCTTAAAATTTTCCCTGGATAAAGTCTATATGAAATAAAAAAATTTGCAACATAACCTCCACCATGTTAATTGGTTTTTAATAGGGATCATAAACCATCATATATATATATATATATATATATATATATATATATACTAGGGCATAGTCTAACTCTATATAGATTGTAGAATTTGGAATGGGCATGATAAGTAAAGATCCGTAGCCCCATGTCTGTAATGATAAGAGGACTTTTCTATTATTTTTCAAGGTATATATATATATATATATATATATATATATATATATATATATATATATATATATATATATATAATTTAAACTAGGTCATACGAGCGGACTCTTAGAAGGAATAAATATACCAATTTTATGCAAATGTATATAGGAATAACAATCTCTAGGATAAATATCTATATATAAAAAGGAAAAATGTTTTAAGCATGTATTATATGCATATACATATAAAACAAGAAAATATCATAATCAATGAAAGAAATAGAAGATGTGTAACAAGTTTGAAGTGGAAGAAAAAAATTACGGTTTACTGAACATGAGCCATTAATTTTACATGAGTAGAATTAGACTTGGTCTCCTTAGTTAGGTGTAACTATATTTCTAACGTTTAAAAAAAAAAAAAAAAAAACATTTCCTTCAATAGTCAATATGTTTTTTTTTAGTAGAATTCTACGAGGGATGTGATAGTCAACAAGCCTAAGGTCACTATATTGGATTTTAGCATAAGAGTCCAAATATAACTTACAAAATTCATGGCCAGTAGGACAACATTCACACCAAACACAATAATATTGTCCCATGCAATAGTTCCATGTTGCAAACTAGTAAACTAGAAAAAAACAATTTGGTTCATACAAATACCTTTCGCAGCCAACACTCAGTTTAACTAGTAGTGAAAGAAATATTTCGAGGAGAGGGTGTTAGAACTATGGGGATCCACATTACAAGAGATATCGCCCTCAAGGATAATGTCAATCCAACCTTGAAAAATAAAAAACCAAAAATTTGTGACCTTGACTAGATTTGAACCTATGACCACTCCCAAATATAGCACATTCTAAACCAATTTGGTCGTGAAGCTAGTCATTATGTTTTATCAACAAATGTACATTTAATGATCTGGATAATTTTTGACAATGTATAAGATAATCCTTCAAGATTAATCATCCATATGAGAGAGATTTAAACATACAAAAAATAAATAAAACCATGAGCATGACCTCCACCTTTGAGAAAATTCACCACAACAAAAATTATGATGTTACAAACTATGTCTTCGGACCAATGCGACATGATAGGGCTCACGTTCAATGTGCTTAAATAAAACCTATGAATATTCTCACCCTATGCGTCTAGGAAATCAATGGAGAGCATGACTGGTGCCTATAGGAAACTGTAAGACATAAAATCAGGAAACAAAATCAACAATATATTAATGAATGTCTCAAAGAATGATGTACAATGTGTACACATACAAATACATCAAGAAACTGTTTGTTGTGAAACCAACTCCAAAAATAGAAGAAAAGAGATATCAACGCCTTATAAATAAGCCACTTCGAGGGGGCAACCTCAAATACATTACATTAATGAATAATTCTTGGATGATACAAATTAAAAAACCTCCTTCATATATATAGGAGTCCATGGGGCCATAATGTAATCCTAGTGGGGCCACAATTTAATCCTAGCCGACCTAACAATAATAATTTAAGGGCACAATAATAACAATATGGGGGTTACAGGGGTACAATAATAATAATAAGGGGGTTACACTAACACCAATAAGTGACTATACTAGTAATATAGGACTTCACTCATACGAAAAAAAATTCAAGAAACGTTCTTGAAAATTAAAAGCTACCGTCCCCAAAGATTGTAACCATTGTACTCCTAGTACAACATCAGCACCTCCCATAGGAATGGAAAGCATTGGAATAGTCAATACATATTCCCTCATGGTTAGCTTGATATTATGGCATTTTCCAGAGCAATTTATAGTTCCTCCATTTGCAACCATCACTTGACATTCTGGTGCTAGGTATAGGAAACAATTTAATTCCTTGGCTACCTTACAATGAATAAAATTATGGGTGCTACCTGAATCAATCAACACTATTGCCTTTTTCTTCTTGATCTGTCCTGCTATCTTGAGAGTTTGAGGAGTGGTAATTCCTGCCAGTGCATTACATGATATGGTCGGATTCATTTCTTCCTCTTCTATGGCTGGTTCCTGGTGTATATCCTCTTTTTTTTCATTTTCTTCTTCTTCTTCACAATCTATGTAAAATAATTTCTTTTCAGCACATTTATGACCTTTAGTGTATTTGCTATCACAATTGTAGCAAAACCCTTTTGCTCTTTTTTCTTCCAATTGTTGTGGTGTCAACCTTGTAGGTTGTGGAAATCTAGGCGTAGCAACACTTCCTTCTTTATAGAATTGAGTGGTAGGCTTCCTTGTCGCCATAATTTCACATTCAACTTTTCTTGCCAACCTGAATGCCTTCTCCAATGAATCAGGTTCCAGAACGCGAACTTCATGTTGGATGTTATCCTTTAAAGTGCCTATGAAGAGATCAATCCTGTGTTCCTCTGGAATATCAGTTACCCTTATATTCAATTTTTGGAAGTCCTCAATGTGCTGCCCCACTAAACCCTTTTGTTTGAGATTTATCGATTGGCTAAAGAAGGTGTTGCTCTTTGTATCCTCATAATGTGCTATCATTTCCTCCGTAAAAATTGACCAAGTGACAATTTTTTTACGGGAGCAAAGCCATCGATACCATACAAATGTATTTTGTTCTAAATGTAAAGTTGCA
>CM076579.1:63650102-63902499 GCA_034641835.2 Pinus albicaulis
ACCAAACTGCTTCATAGCAGGCCATACTTGCTGCAATGTATTCGGCCTCAAAGCGACCGACTTCTGCTTCTTGCGGTGACAACTGATTTGTCCTTCGGCCTCGGGATCACATCCCAGACATCATTCTTCATTATGGACTCATATTCTTCGTGCATAGCATCCTTCCAACTTTGATGCTTTACGGCTTCCTCAAAAGATCCAGGTTCGGATTGTACAATAGTACTCATGGCAGCTAGATACCCTTGGTATCTACACGGCTTCTTGCTTTCCCGGAATGTCCCCCTTGGGGCAGCATGACCCTCAGCATCTTTGAGGGTGTCCCTGAGCCATGATGGTCTCTTTCCCAGTGAAGGAGATGGATCAATAGGGTCCATTGGTCCTTCAATATCAGGCATTGTCTCATCCTGCGGTTCTTCTTGATTTCCAGGCCTTTCTTCATGATTTTCTTCGGATCTTGGAAGATCTACTACTTTCTTCAGGGAAGCATCTTCGTCAAAAGTGACATCATGGCATATCTCTACTTCCCTTTGAACAGGTACATAGACTCTATAGGCCTTAGAAGTCTCATTGTAGCCCACAAACATTCCTTTCTTCCCAGAAGCATCCAGCTTACTTCTCTTTTCTTTCGGCACATGAAAATAAACAGGACATCCAAAAATTCTAAAATGTGAGACATCAGGTTTCTTACCAGTGAAAACCTCTTCGAGAGTTTTGGAGTCCAAAGCGGAATGAGGGCATCGGTTTTGAATATACACAGCAGTATTTGCAGCTTCTCCCCACAGAAACTTTGGTAGACCCTGGTCACATAGCATGGCACGGGCAGCTTCCACAATAGTCCTATTCTTGCGTTCAGCAACACCATTCTGCTCAGGAGTATATGCAGTGGTAGTCTCCCTCTTAATGCCAGCTTCTCTGCAAAAGTCTTTGAACTCATTTGACTCATATTCAGTGCCATTGTCGGTCCTCAAAATCTTGATCTTCTTTCCGGTCATATTTTCCACCAAGGCTTTGAAGGTATGGAACCACATGAAAGCCTCATCCTTCTTCTTCAAGAAGTATATCCAGGTTTTGGGAGAGAAGTCATCAGTGAATGTCATGTAGTAGGAACATCCTCCCAGGGATGTCACGGGCAACATACCAGATAGATCAGAATGGACCAGTTGCAAAATATCAGATGTCTTTGTGACACTTGAGGGGAAAGGTCCCCTTGTATGCTTTCCTTCGGCACAGCCCTTACATACACCTTCATGATTATTTCCAAAGTCGGGCATCCCTGTCACCACCTTCCTTGCTTCGGGAAGGGCCTTGTAATGAAGGTGTCCAAACCTTCGGTGCCATAGTTCGGTTTGTCGGATAGTATCACATGTCATTGCTCCCAGCGGACTTCCTCCAACCTGGTAGAGTGTGCCAACTCTAAAGCCAATCGAGATAGCTTCCTTGAAGCTCTTCTTCAACATGAGCACCTTTCCGTCAGAGAATGTTACATTGAATCCTTTGTCTTCCATGGCTGATACAGACACAAGGTTCTTCTTCAATTTTGGTACATAGAGTACATCTTGCAAATGTAGGACTTGTCCTTGAGACAAGTGGAGGGTCACAGTCCCTGTCCCTTTCACGGGGTATGTGGCATTATCTCCAAGGATAATTTCTAGATTAGTATCCCTTTCAACCATGTCAAAGAGTGCTTCCTTGAATCCAGTGATGTGTCTTGAGGCACCACTATCGATTAGCCAGACATCCATAGTGTCGGGCGGAGATGTAGCAGAGAGGGCAGATACAAGAATATACTCATTTCTTTTATCAACAGCATTAGACTCCTCATACCTGGAGTTTCTAGACCTTTTAGAAGGTTGATTGTTTCCACCAAAAGGAGCCTTCCTCTTTCCTTTGGATTTGTCGTTTCTTCGATTCCCATTCCTTCGGTTGTTGTTGTTATCATCACTATCGGGAGAATCCTTCTTGAAGGGACATTCTCTAGCATAGTGACCAGGCCTATGGCAAGTGAAACACTTACCCTTCTTGTCTTGAGCCCTTGTTCTTCCTTTGTCCTTAGGACCACCAGGGTTCTTCTTTCGAGAATGAGCACCATAGGCAGCATTTATGTCATTTTCAAATTCCTTCATTCTTGTTTCTTCTTGCATACATCTAGACAGAAGCTCGTCAAAGTTAGGAATGGTATTATTATTGAGAATGGTAGTAGTGAATACTTGCCATTCATATGGGAGTCCTCCAAGTGCGGTGAGAACCATCTCACGATCAGCTATTGTCTCCCCAATAGCCAGCAGATTGTTCCTTGTTTCGGTCAATTTCAGAAAGTAAGTTTGAACAGACTCATCCCGGCCCATCTTCATATTCTTCAATTTATTCTTGAGGAATAGCACTTGGTTCACATTGTTTACTTTGAACATCAGGATCAATTTGTCATACATCTCCTTGGATGTGCCTAGCTCAGATATATAGGCAACCAGATTCTTATATATGGATTCCCTGATCATCAGCTTTGCTTTGATCTCCCCCTTCTTATACTTGTTTTTAGCAGCAGCAGTGGCATTGGATGGAGGTTCTTGAATCTTACCCAGTACATGATCCAAGAGATCACGGTCTTCCAATTTGAGATCTAATATCATCTTCCAGGCATGGAAGTCATCCCTTCCAGTCAGCTTGTCATTCTCCTTGAATTCAAAACTTGTGGAACCCATTTCCTCTGATGGTGATTGCTAAAGTTAGGGCTTGTCTTCACCTCAGCTCTGATACCATGTAAATTTTTGTAGATGTTCTATGCTTGATGCAACTTTACTTTTATTACGGCAATCACACAAATAGTTAAGTAAAATGCTGTAGAACATATCAGTGGATCTTATTTAAGACAAACCAGAAACAGAAAAATGTGATGGTGCGTTACGGCGGTCAACAGGATGCTTCAACCAGCAAAGTCTCCTTGATCAGCCAACCTAGAATGTGTCACAACACTCCTCAAATCAGCAACCGAGTCAACCCAAGTCAACTCCAGAAAAGTCAACGGCATCCCGGAAAAGTCCGCGCGAGGGCAGCAAGCTAAAAGTCAACGCAGCAACAGTTCGGTCAACCCTTTGACCTCGATTTCAGTGCCAATGTGTACGGCCTCTCAAAATCGAACTCTCCAACAATTTTCAATCCTTTTGGACCATGCGTTGACCAAAGTCAACGCTGGTCAAAATTCCAGCAAAACCCTAGCTGCAGAAATTCGTCCTTCCTCTCAGCCGTACAGATTCGTCCTTCTTCTTCTTCACACGTATGGGCTGAACTTGTCCTCCAAGGAGCTCGTACTAAATCAGATGAGAGAAGAAGATGTGTGTTGAGTTGTTGTGAAAAGCTCTCCAACTTTGCCTGTATTTATATCCATCTGTTTAAGTGTGTGACACATCTGCTTTGAGGTGTAAAACCATGGTGACACCCTTTTATATAATTTATTATAGCTAATAAATTCAAAATAAATGTTCTGCTCATCGGATTAAGATATATTTTATATGGATTTTACACCTCTCCGAAAGAGGAATCCAACAAAAATATTAGCCTCTTAATCTGAGCATCACAACATGGAGTTTGGACCTAGTTGTCCAATTTTAACAGGAGGCCTGTAAAGTTCAATTCTAGCCCTTATTTGCATCTTCTGAATTTGTATCTACACAAATTTGTTCCTATATCTGATTTTTGTGCTCCCAGTGTGTCTGTACATAATTTTTTCGAGGAGAATCCATCGATATTTTCTCGCACCGAGTTTGTTTTTCATACCTTTGTAAAATTTTGGTTGGTGAATGACGATTTTTTGCCCTTTCCTTCACGGGTTTGCCAGTATTTTGGTATCTTGTTACCTGTTAATAATCGATATCATAGGTATACTCTCCCTAGTATAGAAATCACAGAGGCTGTAAGTGTTGTCCTCAAGAAGAGTTGAATTCTGGATGGGGAGCTGCATCACAAATGGATACCTTGAGATTGAGGTCATTTTCTTTGCCACCGAGCAGTTTGGTTGTGCCTGCTACATGGTCCCTTCTACTGCAGAGGCCTTTGTATAGGTTTATATTACGAGCTTTCAGTTATTGGCCAGTAGGTGCTTGTCTGAAGAAGGCTACACATATTATTGATCTATGGTTGGATTATTTACAGCCTTGGAATATTGGCGCTAAAGGTGAAATAATGCCCGCTCTCGAAGAGGATCATTATTTGGAGGCAGAGAATAAGATGCTCAGGGATAGGAATCAACGAATTTCTCCACTTTCAGGGAGCTTGCTTCAAAATCCAAAGACTAGTTCTGACACTGTCTTGTAAGCTTCAACTGTGGAGGAGCTGTCTGAAAAGTATTGTCTAGTCATCAAGGCAACATATCAGAATGACATTGAAGGCTTAATGGCCTGGGAGTTCTGTGTACTCATAACTGAATGATGCCCCAACTGAGGGTCTATCCTTCAAGTTATCTATCCATAAGTGTCCCAAATCTGTGCATAAACAAAGGAACACATATATCATGTAATGATGACTTGAGGAGCAGTGCAGTGCCTCATCCAACAATATTATGATACTAACACAGTTAACTAAGTGACAGTGGTTGTGAACCAGCATATACCTGAAATTAATCTACTGGCAGTGACCTTAGAAAGAGTCTTGACCAGATTTATCCTGTTGGATGATTAGGGTTGAAACATTGATGAGCAGGGGTACCATTATGACTGTGCTGGATCTGCATGGACTGACATGGAGAAGGGTATAACATCTGTATGATTGGTTCCTAGATATGTGAAATTCAGGAGAAAAATCACAGAACTGAGATCTGCAGTCTTGGGCATATCTGTAAATAAGAAGCAGTGCTGGATGAGATGTCAGATGAAGTAGATGAAGCTCTCAAGTGTAGAGAAGGAATCATGTTTGGATTCCTAGTTCTATGGGTCGCAGTAAAGAGGGCTGGTTGAGGAAGCTACATCAGACCTCCTCGGAATAACATGAATTCTAACAAGCTGAGGCTTGTTGATATATTCTCCCTGTTGGACAGTGACATAGATAGACACCTATGTAATAGTCAGCATGTGACAATAGCAATCTCACACTGAAGCGTAATGGTAAAATGTGTTTCGGCAGCTTTCAGACACATTGTTGGAGTCTTGAACCATGATCAACAAAGCCTAGTTGGATAGCTTTGACTGTGAGAGAATAAGACCCCTTTTCTGAGTTGGTGTGTGGGATGCTCTCATTTAAAATAGATGTCTTCTCTCAAGAGAGACGCTGGAATTAAGAGGGAGAATACATTTGTATATGCTCCTGAGCTAATATCATTGCTGATCGAATGAAGATCCTCATGGCTCAAAGACATATGGCTTCAGAGGGGGAAATTCCAGAAGAAAACCAAGAAGCCATATAAATACTAGAGGTATCTAGCTGCCATGAGTACAATATGAGTCTAGATCATTTGAAGAAGCTGTAAAGCATCAAATCTACTAAGATGTGAGAGTGATGTCTTGTATATGGTTCCTAGACCATAGAACATAGTTGTTGTCACCTCGACATAAGATCAAGCATGGATTTGATGGGAAAATGTGTTGCCTAAGACTTCTCTAGGAAGGCACTGATTATTATTGCACCTATAATCTATTATTTCCCTTGTTGCTACGCAAGGACGAAATCTTCATCAGATGGATGTAAAGACTGCATTTTTGGCATGATGCAGTAAAGGAAGAGGTGTATGTAGAGCAACCTCTGGGGTTCTAAGTCCAGGATCGGGACACCCATGTCTGCAAGTTGAAGAAGGCCCTCTATGGGCTGAAGCAAGCACCCAGAGCTTGGTACGAGAGGATAGATAACTACTTGATAAAGCTGGGCTTCACTCGAAGTAATGTTGATTTGAACCTTTACTTCAAGGTTGTCAAGGGAAAAACTCTCATCCTGGTGTTGTATGTGGATGACCTCTTCCTGACAGATGTTGACCCTCTAATTCATCAGTGGGAGAGGGAGCCCGCTCCTGAATTTGAGATGAAGGACCTAGGACTGATGCACTACTTCCTAGGCTTGGAGGTCTGGCAGAGACTTGGCGAGATTTTCCTTTCTCAAGGAAAATACATTGTGAAGATTCTGGAAAGATTTGGTATGGTGGACTACAAGTCCGTGTCAACACCAATGGAACTCAACTTTAAGAAGATGAGCGGCAATGCTGCTGGGCCCGTGTTAGCAAATCCTACTGAGTATCATCAACTCGTAGGGGCTTTGTTGTTCATAGTGAACACCCTTCTGGACGTATGTTGTGCCGTGAACATCTTGTGTCAACACATGGTTGATCATAACATTCACTGGGTTGGTACCAAGAAACTCTTGAGATATCTCTGTGGCACGATAGACCATGGGCTGAGATACACTACAGGGAGCATGACACTCCTTGGATATATTGATGTCGTTAGAGTTGGCAGTGTGGTGGATCGTAAGAGCACAAATGGATGCTACTTCACAAATAGATCTGCTTCGGGAAAGAAACGAAAGATGGTAGCCTTGAGCACCGCTGAGGTCAAATACATTGCAGCATGTATGACCCATTGTGAAGTCACTTGGTTGTGAAAGGTCTTCAGTGAGCTATTTGAGCATGTTCTAGATGCCACCGTTATCCTTTGTGATAACTAGAGGGGGATTCATTTGTCATAGAATCCCATATTCCACGATCGATCCAAGCATGTTGATGGCTGGTACCACTTTATCCAGGATATGGTACAATGAGGCGCCGTAAGGCTCGATCATAGGAACTGGTGAGCAGGTCACGGATATTCTCACTATACCCTTGGGGAAGGCCATGTTCCTAACCTTCCGTGAGAATCTTGGAATCGGGGAATGACCCTATTCTGAGGGTCCTGTTGGACGATGAGCTCTGGGAGCTCTGAGGGGCTTTGGGGATAGCTTCTCAGAGCTATAAGCAACCACAAGGCTAGGCTTGCTAAACCTTGTTGGTGTGCTTGGGCCCCATCGTGATGATTGAGTTGGTTCGCCTCTCATAATTTGTGCCCTGTATGCATCCTACCCATTTGAGTTTCGGACTCATGGGAAGTACCTCTCATTTGGCCAATGAGGAGGGAAAAGCTAGAGACTAGTAGAAAATACTGATGGATGCATTAGATATTTCGGTACTCTCTATCTAGGATGACACGTGTTCAACTACTTGATCTGGGATCAAGATTGGTGAGGTTTCAGACCTCCAACTGACTTCGGGTCAGTGAAACTAACTTCAGGTTAGTATATGACTCTCTTGAGTCCTAGTGAGGTTTCAGACCTCCAACTAACTTCGGGTCAGTGAAACTAACTTCGGGTTAGTATATGACTCTCTTGAGTCCTAGTGAGGTTTCAGACCTCCAACTGACTTTGGGTCAGGTAAACCAAATTCGGGTTGGTATGTGACTCTTTGTGAGTCCTATAGAGGTTTCAAACCTCTGGACTGAATTTGTCAGCCTGGTATGATGTATGTGTGACTGACCCTCTTCTGTTCTGAAACAAAGAGGCCAGCAAAGCAAGTTACGACGGGATGACGCACGATGTTTGGATTGCACTTGTGGACGGAGTTCTCCCTAGTTGAGAGGGAGTGTTAAAATTGGACAACTAGGTCCAAAATCCGGGTTGTACTACTCAGATGATGATCCTAATATTCTTATTGGATTCCTCTTTCGAAGAGGTGTAAGATTGATCTAAAATATCATCTTGATCGGATGAGCAGAACATGTACTTTGAATTTATTCCACTTATGTGCTAGGTCGGCCTGGAATAAAATATAGACTTAAATGTCTTAAAGGACATGTCACACAACCCCAAAGATTACTATATATTGGAGAGACATAGAGTTCATTTGACACACATTGTGTGGAGGAATTCTCTCTCTCTGGATAGCGTTGGAGCTGCGTAATATATGGACTATTCTTTGTTTGGGTTGTTCTGGGGTGATGTGTGACACGCTTGGCTAAATGACCTATTGGAGACTTTGCTGGTAGAAGTATCCTGCTTATCGTCGTAGTTCCACCATTTATTATCTCTGTTTTGGCTTGTCTTCTATCGATCTATTAGTATGTTCTATCTTCTTCAGTATTGTGCCCTAATCTAAAATGGCATAGAACATGTTCAGAAACTTAACAATTACCCATTTGATATTTTCCTTTGAATTTTTCATCCTGCACCTTGGTTTTTTAGTTCATCCTGAGAAAGTTTCAATTGTAGCTCCAAATCCTCTACTTGGCCTCTTAGTCTTCTATTACTGGCTCTCAAGTGAGTATTGATCACTCTGATAAATTTTTCTTCTTTGATAGTTGGCACTGTCCATGTGAAAAACTGTTCTGCAGCACTTGGAATCTCAGACCTAGAAACAGTTTGGCCTTCCCATACTACCTTCATCCTCTTAAACTCTATTTTTTCAATGCTGTGCTTTCTGGACCTCTTTCTCATCATTGCAATCTCTTGGTTTGCTAGCTTCAATCTCTCCTCAAGCAGTTGACGCTCTATCATGTGTTCCTTTCCCTTCATTGTCTTGCTGGCTGCATGCTCCACTATTGGTGATGAGAGATCAACCACCTCTTCAGGGACTCTGTCTATTTCAACAATTACTTGGACCTATTTACTGCCTTCTTGGAGTTTCTTTGCATGCCTAGTTAAAGGTTTCCTTGCTTGGAAAATAAAGGCTGCATTTTCACCCTCAAATTCAAGTTTTTTAGCTAATTTAACTCTTTTATGTTTGTGTTCATCCACTACAATGAAATAAGCTTGCATAATGGGCGATTCTTCTATATCAATTGCATGGAGGATGTCATCCAAGTTTCCTTTCATCACTGAGCTATCCTCTGTACCTGAAAAAACTGTTTTTCCCTTTGATGTTATTTCTTGGCTTCTTGTCTTTCTCTGGATTTCCTGCTTGCTGGCCACTTGTTTTTGTTTTGCTTCTTTGACACTTTCTAACCTCTGTTTTGCAGGTGATGGAGTTTCTGAAACAAGCACCTGTTTCTTCTATGCTATTTTCTCAACCTGTTTTCTTGGTTTCAACTTTACAAACCTCTTTGATTTTGCAATCATAGGCTGAATAGACTCTTCTGGTGGTGGTGAAGGAGTCTTCTTAGTTTTAGGGTTTCTAGCTGGGGTTAGGGTTTCCATTTAAAATCCACTCATAAAAAAAAAGGAAGACCAATCCCTGCTTATTTTCTCAAGCTCATTCAAAACCAATAACATTATCAAACCCTCGTGAAACAGAGAGGTTTCACAACCATCAGACTTGGCTTGTACTTTATCAGACATTTTGGCAAGGCCCCTATGCAAGTAAAAGGGCAAGTCTAATGATATCCTACCCGTGAAATGCAACATCAGCTTGAAATGATAAGTATAAAATTTATGGTACGTGCCTTCACATGTAAAGTATCTTTGAATGTTGAACAACAACTTGACATAGGTATCTTTGATGCAGCTCCTAGGTATTGCATTATTCAGGTCGATATCTACATATTCAGGTTTCATGAATTCCTTGCATGGTTCCATGTCAAACTTAAAACCTTTAAATCAAGTCTCCTACCCCCTTGGTATTTCTTTCACAGAAGCAATGATCTCAGGTGTGACTGGCACATTTAACATCCCAATTTTGGTATTTGTTCCACTAAAGTGTAAGGCAAAATGTTTAGACACCTGAGTGTGGCAACCCTACTGCTTTTCACAAAATCGGAGACAACCTACTTTGCTAAAATCCTCCATCACTATTTGATCCTCAACAATAGTATTTACATTCTCAGGCTCATATCTTAGAAAATATCCCCCTCTGTTGACTTCTTCTCCTCTTCCATGCTTCCTTCTTAAAAAACCCGTCAGCTTCTCTGGAATCAGTAAAACATCCTCGCTTGATTATGAATGAACAACCTCGCTTGAGAAAAAGGAACAACCTCGCTTGATTATAGTGAAGATAGCCTTGGTATAGAACAACCATAGGCTTAAATTTACTGCTTCAGAGCTTAAACAGTTGTGTGGAGGCAAATGAAAACTAGAATGACTGAATTAGGCAATATTTTTGAATTTGAAATCTCATCTTACAACTGAATGATGCCCCTATCATGACAATGATAGCTGTGATATGGGTAAGTACTTTGAATCTGACCTCTAACTAACTCACCATACCCTTGTATTATCATTTCTTAACGGATTTCTGATATATTCTGCCTTATTTGACATGATGGTTAATAAACCACGCTTTCGTAGCGCACACAATGTATTTTTTGCAATTTGCACTACGAAAGTAGCAGCGCTTTCATAGTGCAAAACCTCTTTTTTGAACTAACGACGCTACGAAACGGAGGATTCTTAGCTAACTGTAGAAATTTAGCCCGAAACCAAGTATTAATGTCATAGCATGCAACATCATGGCTACTGGAGGAACTGAGGAGAAAGTCGCGGTTGAACCTCTTATCTGGAAAGCAGTTGTCAAGCAAGAAAGCTTGGACCTACAGAAGGAAAAAGAAACCTTCATTGCAGCTTACAAAGACTTTACTAAGGATGAGGCATCTACTTCTAAGGCTCTAGCAAACCTAAGAACAGACGAAGAAGTTAAACCATTTCTACAGGCATGTATGAAGCTGCTACGCAACCAGAAGGCAGTAGCAAATTTTCAAGCACTAATAGACAGCTGCGCAGAAATAACTACCCCTCCCATGGAAGTTGAGGATGTGCACAAACTTTAAAAGCATAAGAAATGCACTGGTCGGGAAATGCGGCTAACAGCGGAGATTGGCGACTATGAAATGGATCAGGTTATTTTGGACCTGGGGTCAGATGCGAACGTACTGCCCAAGAAAACTTGGAAACGGATGGGAGAGCCTAAGTTGGAATGGTCTACTATCCAGTTGTGCATGGCCAACCAATAGAAGATCATACCATTGGGGAGGTTATCAAAGATTATGGTAGATATCGCAGGAGTTAAGGTTCGTGTCGACTTTTAGGTCATTTAGATTGTGGAAGATGCGAACCCCTATCCTGTGCTTCTAGGACTAGATTGGGCAATAGACATGGGAGGAATTATCAACCTAAAGAGAAGAAGCATGGTGTTCGAGAATGAGGGTACGAGGGTGATAGTCCCACTAGACCCTGTGGAAAGAGAGCGGTATACAGAGCCAATGCACGAAGAAGAGGATGTGGATCACATCTATAAATTAACCATGCGAGACAAGGATTGGATCAATCCTATGGATGATGGTGTGCTTTGCTGGGAGAAGGATACGAATGCTTCTCTAAATCCGATGGGGAGATAGAAAATTGGTAGACTTGGCTACATGATGTATCTGCGCTACGATGTCCTAGAATAAAAAAGGACTTCTGGTGCATCTCCTCAGAGGTAAGAGAACTGCCCTACTTTGATGGTTCTGGTAGTATTAGGGAGTTTTTGCGAACATTTGAAGCTGAAGTCCCAAGGGAGCGAAGGATGTGGGCCCTTAATCTAGCCATGCGCGCAACCCCTGCGAGGTGGTGGGACACACATAAAGGGACGTTCCAGGATTGGGAAGAATGTCACGAGATGATGGTCCTGCAATTTTAACCCTAGGTTCACCTACGCGTAAAGACTTTCCTTGGCCCAGGGGACCCGTGCGAGCACTTGTCCACATGGATGGAGGAATGGTGCGAAAGAACTACAGACGAATGGGTCTACCTGTCTTGGAAATCCTGAAGGATGAGTTTGTAGGGACATTTAGTTTGGTAGGTGGAATAAAGGCACTTGACGAAGCTCTACAAGATCTAGATGCCTTATTATTTGATGAATCACACCCTTTTGCAGCACATGAGGAACCAACGTGGGAGGTGCAGATGTAGGATATTGTAAACTGTCGCAATCTGTCAATGGAGGAATGTGATGAAGACCTGCGAAATATCTCTATCCTGGAGTCATAGGGAGAGCATGCAGTTGCTAGACCCCCATTGCATACCATTGATGTCATTAAGCCTCTGAAGCTGTGAGAAGTCAACATTGGGATGGAGGAGAAACCTAAGCTAGCTAAAATAGGGGAATACTGGGATGATGATACTGTTGGAAGAGTTTCCGAACTCCTCACCGAATACCAGGACCTATTTCCGACGAAATTCTTGGAACTCAAGGGGATTACAGGGGACCTAGGGGTCATGTGTATCACTTTAAAACCAAATGCATGCCTTGTGAAGCAGCGCCCTTATTGGTTGAACCCCAAGTCTAAGTAGAAATTCAGGGAAGAACTTGAAAAAATGATAGCTGCAGGTATCATCGAACCAGTCAAACAGTCCGATTGGGTAAGTCCTATGGTGGTTCAGGAGAAAAAGACTAAGGGAGAGATATAGATCTGTGTTGACCTGCACAAATTGAATGATGCCTACGTACATGATCCCTTTCCTACGCCATTCTCATATGAAATCCTTGATAGCGTGGGGGGGAAGGAAGCATACTCGTTCATGGATGGGTTCCCGGGCTACCATCAGATCAGGATCGCAGCAAAACTATGTTTGCCACTGAATGGGGATCTTTCCAGTACATTGTCATGCCATTTGGGCTCAAGAATGCCCCTGCCATCTTTTCGTGGGTGGTGGTCATAGTATTCAAGGAGTTCATCCACAAGTTTTTGGAGGTATATTTTGATGATTGGACCATCTTCGAGTTGGTAAGGAAGCATGTCTCAAATTTGCGCATGATGTTGGACGCCTGCAGAAAGCACTATATTTCCCTGAATATCAAGAAATGCTTATTTTGCGTACCCTTTGGGATCTTGCTAGGTCACATAGTCTGTCGACAAGGATTGATGGTTGACTCTACCAAGATAACAATTATCATCAACCTGGCAGTACCTATGACTGAGAAACAGCTGCGCTATATCCTCGGACATACAGGCTACTACAGGAAGTTCATTCAAGGGTACGTGTTGATCACAACTCTGATGGAAAAGTTGCTAGAAAAGGATGTTTCAATTTTTTGGGACGAGGAGTGTTAGAAGAGCTTTGAACTACTCAAGGAGAAGATGGTCTCTCACCTATCCTCATATTTCCTGACTGGGTGAAGGTTTTCCATGTTCATGTAGATGCATCAGGGATTGCCCTGGGAGTTGTCCTTATGCAGCCTGGAGACGGAGACATTGACCATCCAGTTGCATTTGCTAGTAGGAAACTCTCTAGGGCGGAGCGCAACTACTCACTACTGAGCACGAGGGGTTGGCCATGGTATACGCCCTGGAAAAATACCGGCATTATTTGTTAGGAGGGCACTTCAAGATGTTCATAGATCACTCAACCTTGAAGTACCTAGTTAATAAACCTGTGTTGAGGAGGAATATTTGCCGATGGCTGCTGCTATTTCAAGATTATGACTTTGAGATTATCGTGAAGCCAGGAAAATTGAATGCTGGACCAGACTACTTATCTCAAATCGAAAGTGGCGAAGAGCCGACCAACCTAGAAGAAGGACTGCCCGATGCATAGTTGTTTTCTATTAAGGTATTTGATGCACACTTCACCGAAATCATTTACTTATTAACTACGAGGATGGCACTTGTGGAATACTTGGTGCAATAGAAAAAAGAGTTGGTAACTTGCGCATCGGACTTTACCATCATAGCAGGTCACTTGTATAAGCTGGGAGCTGATGAGGTACTGTGAAGGTATGTTCTGGAGCATGAACGACATGCCATCTTGGTAGAAGCCCATGGAGGCATAGCAGGAGGTCACTTCGCATGGAAGGCGATGGTGTAGAAGATCCTGAGAGCCGGGCTATGGTGGCCCACACTGCATAGTGACTCTCATGATTATTGCAAATCCTATGACTCTTGCCAAAGGACGAGAATACCGTCACACAGAGACGAAATTCCCCTGCAACCACAGATGGCCTTGTAGGCATTTGATAAATGGGCCATAGATTTTGTTGGGCCCATCAACCCGCCAGGGAAGAAGACGGGTGCACGCTACATCATCACTGCGACTTATTATGTAACTAGATGAGCCGAAGCACAAGCTATGAAGGATTTCACTATAGACACCGCTCTGCACTTTGTCTTTGAACATATTCTAACTAGGTTTGGCTGTCCAAAGATCTTGATGAGAGATAGAGGTATGCATTTTTTTAATGAAATGATACAGGGTTTGACTGAATAATTTCGGGTACACCACGCAAAAAGTACCCCGTATCATCCACATGGAAATGGAGCTATAGAATATTTTAATAAAATCTTGGAGGAGGAACTGACCAAGGTTTGTAATGTCGATTGCAGTGACTAGGACGCATCATGTCTATCCTTTGGGCCTACCGAACCACTTGCAAGAAGCTGACTGGGAAAACATTGTTCTGGATGGTTTATGGCAAGGAGGCCATTATTCCCATGGAGTATATTTTTCCTAGCATGTGCATCGTAGCCTTCACCAACATGGAGGAGCCTGTTATCATGGGGGAATGGTTAGCACAACTCGTAGCCTTGTAGGAAGATCATTTCATTGCTAACTTCCATCAGCAAGTTCGGAAGGCCTAGGATAAGGCATGGCATGATCGACATATTCGATAAAAGACATTTGCGGAGGGATAATTGGTCCCTCTATATGATAGTCAGTTCACGAAACACCCAGGGAAGTTTCGTCAGCACTGGATAGGTCCCTATATGGTAAAGGAAATTACTAACGGAGGAGTGGTTCAGTTAGCCACCCTGCGTGGTGATATGATACTAGGATATGTCAATGGAAGATGGCTCAAACCATATCGGATAAAATGACTATATGGCCAGAGTAGCTATATGGGGCAGAATACGCGCAGGAAGAGGGACAAACACAGACAAGACCATGGTATGCGTAGGGATCGATCGCAAGTATGGAGGCCCAGAGAGGTGTGTTGGGAGCCTAGGGGTGTGCTCAGAGCACAGGAGGTGTGCTGGGAATGTAGGGGTGCGATCAAAGCGCAAGAGGTGTGCTGGAAGTGCAGGGGTAATCTACAGCTATGAAAACTAGTCGTTGGAATAGTAAAATTGGGTAAAAAGCAAATTTTACCGTTGAATGGAGCGGTCGGCCGACAATTAATGAGGCAATTTCTGAATATTTTTTACCGTTTACTTGATGGTAAGTTTCTGATAAGCCTCACCCAACTACTGGTTGATCTCCAAGGCTATAAAATCAGAAGGATAACTTAAAAGAGGGTTTTATGTATCTTGAATAGTTTGTGCTTTGCGAAATTCTGTGATTATTGCACTTTTTTAATGTCTGGGCATGCTACCCCCTATGATATTATCAACCCTGAGTTCATTTTTCACGCAAGAATGACTGCGAATAATCCCACTGAGTCTTCCCAGACTGTGGCCTCAACGAAGAAAGAATCTAAGGAAGTACTAGAAGTCACCCCTGAGGTTGAGGAGGTTATGTCAACACCAAGCAAGGGAAAGCAGAAGGGGAAAGGAAAAGGCCAGGAGTAAGGGCCGGGGAAACCTGCGAAGTGTGCTGGGGTGAAGCCACGCACCTCCCCTCGAAATGTGAAATCCTCGTGAACAGTGCCCCAGGCACGTTCACCTAACCCATTAAAAAGACCTTTGTCTGCTCAGAAGGAGGCCCGACTCGCTGAACCAATAAGCTGGCTACCACCATATGTGTGGCCTCGTAGGCCCTCGGTGCGCATGCCCAAGAATCTCGATGGGATGCGTGCCTATCTGCAGATGCCTCTGATCCTGGGTGAGGTCCCCATCATTAGAGACTCCTTTTGCAAGCTCCACACTATAAAATTCGATGATCATGACCTAGCAAACCTAGATGCCTTCCTCGAGATGGCACCAGAATTGTATCTGGAGAGGGTGTTGGAGAATGACATACTGAAGGTCGTCCCTATGCCGTGGGCAAGTGGATTGGCTGGGTCTAAGCTATTAAATTTGCTGCGGATGCCTTAATTTGACCACTACAATATCAATGACAATATTGTGCGACAAATTCTCTCTTTGGTCCACGACGACTGTTTATGGATTTAGGACCACAACCCCATAGATGCAGCGCTCATTCACTGTATCATTGGTCTGCCCATGAAAGGGCTAAATCCCATGGACAACGTCAGGAGGATTTATGAACAAAAAATCGATGATAAGGTGTGTGATGATTATCACGTTGAACAAAACACTAGGGGGTTCATGATTAGCACTATCAGCGACCCCGGTGCGTGTATGGGCACCTTGTTAACATGCAAGATGATGTGCAAGTGCCAGGTTGCCACGGTCCACATATATGTAATCGAGTTAGTTGGCCGCTATGAAAAAGGGGTCTGCTTCAATTGGTCCTAGTTCCTGTGCACTGAATTTCTCGAGAACGTGCGCGACGCCCAAGATCAGGGAAGGGCATTATGCTACTCCTCACCGCACTAGTCACATGGGAAGCCCCGGAAGATTCAGTCCTCCCTGAGCTAGATCAAGATATGTGCAAAGGGGCATGGTATGTGAATGTGTGGGATTCGAAGGATGAAAAGTGAATTGAAGATAATAAGGTCTTTTGGGTCCTCTTTCAGAGCAGGCTCGTAGCTGCCATTCACTCCCGGGCGCGCTTGTCACCAACAATTTACGACAAGTAAAAGAGCATTGAAATGTTTCAAGTAACAATGCATAATGTACAGATCAGGGGCCGTAAGGATCCAGCGTGGGTATCACTCCCGTATATGGTTGATGATGAGGAGATTGACCGCCTTATTGCTACTTGGCCTCCACACTATAAACTTGGCTTCAAGTCAGGTACGAAGGACACTGCAGGTACAAGCACCACGAAGGTCACCCCACTCGACACCACCAAAGAGACCAAAGGACAGAGTAAGAGTACTGGGAAGCGAGTGGACCTGGAATCACAGAAGGATTCGCAGCAGGATCCGGGCGCAGAGGGTCTGGATGCAGGAGGTGCTGACTCCCCTCAAGGTACGAAATGGACTGGTGACCCTGTTAAAGGCCCAAGGAAGAAACAATGAGCTACAAGACCATATAAAGATATTTGGACTAATCTGACCAAGGAAGACTTGGAACAGATTACAGACACAATCACCCTCGCCTCGGAGGATAAATGACTGGCTCTAGAAGAGCAGCAGAAGGCTACGGTCACTACGCTCCAATCTGAGCTCTGAGCTCTGCAGCTCAAGACTGACACGCTGCAAACAAGTATGATTTAGGCAAGACCGGCCCCGGCGACAAGCAGCGCATTGATCATTACAATGGAAAGACAACTCTGCCCTCTACCAAGCGCAACCCTCATTCTGAGTCCACCTGACTTAGGAGCGCAAGTCCATGCCTGCGCAGAGGTACAATTGGATCTAGCTTGAATGCCACATGAACCATTACATGTCCTCCACGCATCCCTTTTCGAAGAAATTCAACACAGAGACTGTCGGGTGCACCAGAAGCTCAGTACAGCTGAGTAGACGATTGTGGAGAAAATCACCGAGGTGTCCCAAGCGCAGGCTGCATGCACCCTTGCCTCCGCACAACAAATAGTTGGAATGCCTAATCAGTAGGCTCTGCGCAGATGTCACTGAAGATATCCCAGCTTCTGCCACCCCCCAGGCGAAGATTGAGGGGCTTTTTTCAGCACTAAAGGCTTCGAGGACCGAGATTCAGGCTGTCAAGATAGAGATGGAACAACATATTGCAGCTTTACAGGCCAAATTTCACCCAGAAACTCCACCTGAGGTAAGAGCCCAACGAACCGCGCTGTTATACGAGGCCACCAATACTATCACAACTCAGATTGCTTAGGGCACAGATCTGTTGGAGACATCTATGCAGTTGTGGTCTAAGGTGCAACGTGACCCCCTACTACGAGATTTTTACTTAAGAACTATGCTAGAAGGAGGAAGAGTTTGAACAACTCGAAGCTACTATGTCATCCTTGATCCCTACTCAACGACTGGCATGACTGCGTACCAGCCACCAACTTAGAGATGAAATTGAAGAGCTCTGCCACAAGAAGAAGGTTCTCAACGACCACCTCAAGCCTTGGGTCGACGAAGCCCTCAAGCTCTCTTAGGACGTCGATATCGCAGTTAAGCAACTAAACTGGACTTTGGAGAGCATCACTGCTGCTACAGAAGGTCCAAATTCGTAGAAGTTGGTGGATATTTCTCAGAACGCTGCTGCGTAGAGTGAAGGAGTGATGCCCCCGCTGGTTGATACGATCAGGCTGTTGCAGGCGAAGATGCAAACCCCACAACCGCAGTGACTCGGGACGAGTCACAAGATTGTGTTAGGGACCTATTGGAACATGATTCCCTAACCTGCGTTTTGGTACAATTTTGTAAAAGTCGGTCCTATGAAGGGGTTTTGGGGTGGGTCAAAGCCCCTAATGTGTTGTAATGGGTTAAAGGGTAGCTCTAGGGTCCGCAAACCATAGTTTGTGGACCATAGGATAACGAAGGCTACGATATTATAAATAGATAAATAGTTGGGTCTAGTAAGTAAGTCAAAAGACTGATGCTACATGTGAACTGTTAGATCTGTTTGGGTTGTTTTGGGTAAGGACTCTTGCTGGCTGTGTGCGGCCTGTGTTGGGTTATAAGTGGATCTTTGATATTAATGAATGCGAAGTATCGTTGAAGTATCTGTGTGTTATCTGAATTGGTTATGTTACTGTTGAAGCGCATCTGTGATATTTATTTAAGCTGCGGAAGTATCTGTGTTCTAGAATTGGCATGAGTATATCTGTGATTTGAAATTAGCCGTGATTCTAATTCTCTGGGATGGTATTTGGTAATGCACACGTGGATACGAATGTACTAATTAGATCTGATAGCTTTTTTATGGTTATATGTTGGTTACACTGTTAAAAGAGTTGCAAATACATTCATTATGTGCGAACCTACTAAGATGAAACCTAGATCTGCCTCGTATTACCTACTCTCTCCCAGGGTATGGAAACCTGGTTCTAGCACCCTCCCATACTACTTCGGGTGAGACCTTGGCCTACAAAAGTAGGTCATTTCCAAAAGGGCCAGTAGTATAGGGGTTTTTTGGCAAACCTTAACCTCCGAACCTGGGTCAGGGCCCCTCAAGCCAACAAATGACTTTCAAGGGAATGCAAGAAAATGAAATCAACTATCTGCAAACTTGTGAAATCAAACAACATTTATGAATATGAGATCCTGGGTTAGGATTCTGGACATACAACATTAAATGAATTATTAATTCCTTCCTTGATTAACCACCTAACCTAAGATGTTAAGAAACTATCAAATTAGTCACTGATGTCGATTCCATGCCTTACTCTAAGGATACTTTGGACTCAATATCCAATAATCAACATGTCAACTATCAACGATGATCAATTTTCACATGATTCCTTTTGTTTGAAGAGCCTTATCACCAATAAAACATATAAATGACACTAATGTTCGCAAGGTCCAATTCATACCTGACCACAAATGTGCTCACCATAAGGAGACCGTAAATTCTTATAGCTGCCTCGTACAAAAGACAATGGAGAATTATTTGGTTGTTGAACATATTTTCTTCAAATTAACACTCCAATCCATTAATTAATATCATATTCTACTTTTAAAGGATTTTTTTTTTCTTCTGTTTCTAGAAAGAAAAAATGTATTAAACCTCTCTATTATAGAAAAAATAAGGCGTACATTTCAAGTTCAAAGGCCCTCAGGTACCATAAAAAATAGTCCACATCCCCAAGCTGGGGACTCTGCCTACTCAGAACACATAGAGGTGCAGAAGATATTTCAACATTCGTAATATCATCAGAAACCTAAGATTCAAAACTAAGGTCTCATACAAACTTACGAGTTTTTGAGGCAATTTTGTGTATAATTGTCTAGATTTTGGAGTTTGTAAGTATTTTTTGGAATTCAGAGATGAAGGTTTGGATTTTTGGGGGAGTAGAGTGCTCTGGAGATAAGGGAGGCTTCATAGGTGGGCCTTTCATTTTCTATGGATTGTGGTTGTGTTCATTAGTCGATGGAGAAAAACCTCCTAGTGTGGCTTGGACTTCAGTGGTAATGCAAAACACAATATTAGACCTTGGTTCACATGGATTTGGGAGACGGAAGACAGTGTTAGACAAGTAAGATAAGATTCGGTCTTTATAGTTGGGTCCCTTTGCAGCTTGTGTGTTGGTGACATGGTTGGCTCCTTTCTACAGATAACTTTGTTACGTTGGTTTTTTGTTATTTTCAACATTCAACTTAAGCAATCAGATACAACTTATTTAGAGGTAGTGGAGTCAGAGAAGGGGTCCTATGGAAATTTTTGTTATCGTTCTCCCCTTTCTCGCTCAGTCATAGGTGGTTGGAAGGCCTTCCATTTATCTAGCTCTATGTCTACACGAAGGTTAGTAATCTTCTGTTCTACTAGAGGAAAGAAGGGGTTGCATGGGAAGGTGGGTGTCTTATGTGAGGTGCTCATTTTAAAATTTATTCGTGGCCAAGGGGAGAAGGAGAAACCATTAGGGGTTCTTATGTTTCTGGCATGGTGTGGTCTAGTAAGCATAGAGGGTGGAGTTTCAAGTGTTTGGTCAGCTCATGTGGTAGGAGAGGAACCATGTGGCGAAAGTTGGGGTTGTTGTGGGTTAGTGTGGGATCTTGAGAGTGATACTCTGTGGTTGAGATGGGAGTCATAGTTTCACTTCTTCTGGACTCAGGCGTGTGGTTGTAATCAAGGTCTGGGTAGCATAGTTGTTGGGTGGTTGAGTAGCTGGGGGCTGAGAGGTCCATATCACAATGTAATCATATTACGACATAGAGTTAGCCCCAGACATGGTATGGGCCATAGGGGACAGGGAACAAGGCATTCCGCTAAATGAAGAGGGGGAGTTGGAGTAACCTATTGGCGCCTCCCCAGGGGACGTGGATTTTCCACCCCCATTTGACTCCCTAGAGGCTCAAATTTGGTGAGTGCAAGAGATGTTTGATAAATTAGCACATGATAGACACAATGACAAGAACGATGTCATTAGTTTCCTAAATGACATTCAACATAGCCAATGGCATATCCTTGAACAATAGGAATCCCTTCGTTGATGTTTAAGGAGGCTTAAGGAGCGGATGAACAACTTTGAAGGGCGCATGGCTCACATGGAATCCCATGTTCATGAATCATTCCACTATCATGGAGAAGGTGGTAATGATGCTCAGGCGCCACAAAATACGGTTGATTAGTGATGAGGTGGGATGTATTTTGTTTTTCGATCAGTTTTGGTTTGTTCAAATTCAACACGAAAATTTCAGCACCCACGCCTAGTGCATTAAGCACCTACACTAGGGTGGGGTCCACAGGGCTAACTTTGGTGCATGTCTATTTTAGTTATCCCTTAATTAATTTGGACAATAAAATGTAATATAGTCTCAAAATAACTTGTAGCAGTTAAATGAGAGTGATAAACTCAGTTAGCTCATGAATTTTGAGTTAGAGGTAGTTGGTGAGGCATGCAGAGTAATTCTAGTTGTAACAGAGTTCGAAGTGCAGTGCTACATTAGTTAATGCAAGTTGTAAACAGTTTAACTCAGTTAAGTGAGTTTGACTCAATTGTGCTAGTTGTAACTTCTCGATACACTAGTAAGAGATCAAGTGAATTAAATATTAATTAATTCACAATCAGTGATATCACATGCAACTGAGGATTTTCTATTATTAGTTGCATGCATGTCAGATCCAGTGGAGACCCGGTTGAGATCTAGATGAAAGGGAAGTTGACTATAATATGTAGGATTATTGGGTTGCACCCATGCAACCAAATACCCATTGGAGTGCCCATGATAATTGCGTAGTCAAGGAAGGCCAAAATTCCTATTATTTATGGATTGCATTCATCAGGGATTGCGCAAGCAAGGCAGGTTGTCTGGAGGCAGTAAATTGGCTAAGTATTGGTCAGTTTATGTATGACAGTGTGAGACAATTAGTTGAGTACAGGAGGGCTCTTGTGAGAAGAGTTGTATGTAATTGTTTCATGATTCCATGTTGGCGATTGTGTTTTTAATTCTGCAAACGATTTGTAGAAGCGATTCAGTATTTAACTTTAGCACATTGTTATATCGGATTGAATCCATAATATACATGCTTGTTGTATAATTTCTACATGGTCCACCCAGGCCATCGATATTGGGTCTAATAGTTTTCTTTTGTTAATATATGTGTCCTTCTACTTGTATATGACGACCAAAAAATCTGGTAGGTCCTTCTACATTGGAGTGCACAATTATTTTTTGCAATTTTTAGAAGGCATAGACACCTTACATGAAGGGAAATTAAGTATGAGACATGTGCTTCCTTAAGGGAAAACACATGTACCTATTGAAACTCTCTTTAAAGTTAAATTAAGTGGAGCAAGCATACTAGAATAGATATATCTTAGCCAATACAATGGGTGATGATTAGTTATGACCAATAAGAAATATGTTCACTAATTAATAAAAAAGTTTGATGTAGAAGTAGCCTTTGGGTTTTAGAAATCATATCAACCAAAAATAATATATGATCTAGTTTGTCGTTGATTATTTATTTATTATGTTTTTAAGTCAACCTCATCTCAAGGAGAGCCTTGGTGTGCATCACATATCAATTTAGAGAATTGAGGAAATATAGAAAGATTGTAAGTTATATGTGACATGGTATATTTGGAAAGACAATTTATTGTTTTTAATTAAAATAAATGTTGTGTTGCAACATTTTTTAAATGTTTCTAAATAACTCATACCTTTAGCTAAAGATGTCATTTTTATCACCAAAATTGTAATGTTGAAGTTTCTAAATTAGATATTAATTTGTCTTTTAAAATCTTCATTGAGCACAAATATCTTTATGAGTTATATACTCACACGATTTGATGGCATTTGAAAGTTTTTTATTATTATGTAACACTTATCAATTTAGAGAATTGAGGAAATATATAAAGATTGTAAGAGATATGTGACATGGTATACTTGGAAAGTCAATTTAAATATTTTTTTTTTAAATAAAATGAAACTTTGTGATGCAACATCTTTTAAATTTTCCTAAATAACTCCTATCTTTAGCTGAAGATGTCATTTTTTGCTACAAAGTGGCAATGTTGAAGTTTGTAAATTATAATATAAAATTATGTCTTTTAACAAATATCTTTATAACTTACATACTCACATGTTTGAATTATTTTTTGTAGGATGGTACGACATTACATATTACATATGTTTTACATTGATCACCCATGAAGGATTTGAACCCGGAACCTCAGGGACCAAGGTCCTTGATCACACGACCATCGCGGATATCTCACCTATGTTGTTTGGAAAATATATTTATAACTTATTTACTCTCAAGTTTGGTGACATTTGGAATATAGAAAGATTGTAAAAGATATGTGACGTGGTATACTTGAAAAGTCAATTTAATTTTTTAAACTAAAGGAAATGTTGAGTTGCAACATCTTTTAAAGGTTTTTAAATAACTCCACTTTAAGCTAAAGATGTCATTTTTGGCCACCAAAGTTATTGTTTCTTTATGATCCGCTACGCCCTCAAATGACAATCATTTAAATCTTTTGCATATTCATTCTTAGGTGTATCGCTTGTTCCACTTCGTTGCATTTCGCTAGGAGCATGCCATTGACTGACGAAGGGGTCTGTTGTCTTATGTTTCCTCATGTTTACACCTGCAATGCTATTTTAAAAAATTTCCTCAAAAAATCACTCAAAGTCATTGTCATTTCATTTATGGTCATTAAAATGTCAATAAGTGTCTTTGGTCCTAGTGTCTAGGGTTTTCGAGTCATTTGTATACCAGTCATAAAGCCTGCAGGATGAGGATGGTTCCGCAAATTTTTGATTTCATGTTTTATTATCATCAGCATTTTAAAAACATTTCTAGTCCAAAACTCTGTTTTGGAACTAGAAATTGTTCATTATTATTTTTGTAATAAATTGTGTTTATTTCACCAAGAAGAAATTTCAAAGCAGACCTCTGATCTTTTCCTCAGCTAAAGAGCCATACTCCTGCAAGAAGACAACAAAATCATCAAATCTGAACTCAGAAAAGCCAAAAAGAGATTGTATTAAAAAGCCAAATGTGAAAATACAAAAACATTGTAATATGGGTTATCAAATAGATTTGGATCAAATCTGATTGTGAAAGATATTTACATCATATATAAAAGGCCAAACAAGTTTCATTTCCAACAATCCACAACATACAAATCGAAATCTGGAGTTTGAAGGCCGAATTCGAGTTTTGAAGCATCGTTGACAGGGTTTGGAGGTCGAGCGACCCACTTGTGCAAGAGCGACCCACCTGGGCAAGAGCGACCCACTTGGGAATTTTTTGCAGTGCAAAATATAACAAGAGCGACCCACTTGGAGGTCGAGCGACCCACTTAAAAAAAAGCGACCCGCTTGCCAGCAGAATTCAGGAAAGTCGATTTGAGCGCCCAGTTTCATTTTAGATCGCCTCCAACGGCCTTCAAACAGGTTTTTAACTATTGCACAGTAGTTTTTAATATGTTGGTGGTATCATTGAAGTCTTCAAACATTTGAATGGAGGAGTAAAAACCTACATACGTGGCTGATGTGTTCTTCAGGGTTTTAAAATATGTATGGATGGTTTTATGAGCATTTTTACCACCTAATATCATTGATATATATCCACCTTGGCATGTATGTTCAAAACCACTGTTTTCACACCCATTATACCATCGTGGTCATCGTTATTGCTTTACCATTGTCAAGACTTTTGTTCCATGGTGATTATGGTCACGTTGTGGCTCACTGCCCAATGACAAAAACGTTCTCATAACTCTGTTTTCACTGCCCATTGACACTTATAACTCTGTATTTATTGCCCATTGACAAACACATTCATATGATGCATTGCTCCCTTTGACAAGATTTGCCCAATATTCTAAAGGCTGCCTACTTCCTTTGGTCAAGTTTCACTTGCAATTAAAACAGAGACTGTGCTTCTTTTTCAATCCACCTAAAACAGAGATATTATCATTGTTTGTTTCCTTATGGTGCTTTGACGGTGGGGGATATTTGTTGGGTGTTAAAACACACATCATAACTTTGTTTTCACTGCATTTATATCAGTATACATAGTGCCAATATCTTGTTTAGAGCCATGTCAGAGACAGAGTCAGAGTATGAGCAAGGGTCAGGCAGTGATTCCATGACTGAAGGTAATGTGCCACGGGGGTCTCATAGAGTTAGCAGAAGTGGTAATCATCGCAGAGAGGAGCCTACTTCTTTGGCTCGGTTGCAGGCATGTCCACTAGCAATGGATTGTTTTCGGTATTTGTCATGTTTCAGATTTTGTGAGATGATTTCACAAACCCGGCTTCATCGTGAATTAGCCCGTCTGTTTGTTCTACATTTACGGGATGGCCGGGTAAATCTTGCCGGGGTTGATTTCGTTTTGTCACCCTTGACTATTGCTCAAGCCACTGGCATACCAAACATAGGCGACGAATGGAACAAACGTCAGCATTTAGAGAAATTCCACTATGAGCCATACATTAAAACTGGATATATGAGTTACTTGAGCAGAGTTTTTCCATTCAGATTCTTGAGGGATGAGTATGCACCGCTGATGAAGCTCATCATTCAGTATTTCAGTTGTGAGGGCAGATATACTCGTCTCTTTGCGTACCATGTTCGTTTGTTGATGCACTTCACAAGGGTACGTATGATGAATATTCCGTACTTCATATATCGCAACATAGAGAGGATGGTGATTTTTGTGCAAAAGAAGACGAGCCCAGTGCAGCAGTACAGGAGTATATGCCATTACGCTTTGATCAAGATCATAGTGTTGCATCAGTTAGCAGAGCAGGGCATCACTTGGGAGGATTTCATTTCTAGAGACTTTTTCAGAGTGCCACAGCCGCCTTCCGAGACAGTTCATGATGCAGGAGAGCCTTCACACCAGCCGGACATGCCTGAGGTTAAACATATCAGCGCTCCTTTGGTTCAGACATATCAGCGAGGCCACAGGGCCTTATTTGCAGCGACACGGCGAGTATTATCTCCACGTGAGGTGGAAGGGGTCTTGCCGACTTCATCAGCAGAGCGAGTATTATCTCCACATGATGTGGAAGGGGTCTCGCCTTCTTCTTCAGCGTAGGTACAGGTATAGGACAAGGGCAAGAGGCCCATGCATGATGAGGGCCCATCAGGATGCCGGGACACAGATTTCACAGTCATTGATGTTGATGCGGGCTCTCCCAGCTCGAAACTGAGGGAAGTCATCCAGGAGCAAAGGGCCGAGAATGACAAGCTGAAAGATCAATTGCAGAAGGCTCAGTGGGAGATTAACTATGTGGAGTAGCGCAACAAACAACTTGAGGATGAGCTCACATATTATGAGTTGCGTCGAATCCGTGAGGACCGACAGTGGAATCGAAAGAGACCCGGTGACATGACACCAACTGATAGAGATACTGTACTCACACATGTGAACATCCATCTGGAGAAATTGTTGGCGAGGGCCAATCGAGACAAAGACATGCTTCGTCACATGAAAGGCCATTATTGGGCTCGCATGCATGTATGCAAAGCGAGAATGAAGATCATGAAGAGCAGGTTGCGCAAAGCACTAAGACGGCGGAAAAGGCCTAATCCACTTCGGATTTTGGCCGAGGCTTCATTGACTGGGCAGGACACATGATGGAGGACCTCCGCTCCGAATTTGGGCAAATTCGGAGAAAATTTTGTCATTTTCAAATTTTTGGTCTCAAAAAACAGGTTTTTCAGTTAAGCGGGTCGCGCACCCATGCGCTCACTTTTTTTTGGGACACTTGCTGGAGGAAATTTTTGCATTTTTGGATTTTTCATGGTTATTTATGCATCCTCAGAAGTCAACTTAGCATTTCATCAAAATCTGGATGGTCAAAAAGCTCAAAAACACCATGAAAATCACCTTGCTGCCACCTTTTGCACCAGCAGGGAGTACCTCTGGGAGAATGAGGTTTTGGAGGGTCAAATGAGCTCCAAATTCAGAAATTCCACTTGGGTTGGATAGTCAACATCCAGGGCTTTCCAACGAGCTATCATGAGCTCAATTTGGATGCCGGGAAGTACCTCAAATTCAGGCTGGAAAACGCGCGACCCACTCGGCTCAAAAGCGACCCACTTAAATTTTTGTTGAATTTTCAACTGCCAGCTCAGATTTTCGCCTAGTATGGACCAGTTTTGCTTGTGGATGGAATTTTTGGGTTTTTATGATGTAAATTCATATTTGACATGTAACTTTGGCTTATTTTTATCTATTCTAGAAGATTCACTCTCAAAGGGGTAAAAAATCATGTAATGGATCAGTTTCCACTCTTTTAGAGGCAAGTTGTTAGCTGCCTAGATTGTAGTTCCATGATTAGAATTGGTTGAAACTGATCCCTGAAGAGGGAATTCGACCCCTAGAGGTGGGGAAAGGGGTTAGAGTGATCTATATATTGTAATTTATGAGGCATTCTACAGGTTGGACTCTTGGGATACTTTTGATACTATTGTACATACTTTTCATATTTTGGCTAAGGAAAGATCAGGGGTTTTGCGGCACTTTTTGGGATCCTTGTGGTGTTCTGTTCTTGATGATGTTTCTTCTTTGTTTACTGTAAGTTTCTTCATGTTTAATGTATGCCATCCTTTCATTATGCTTCTGAACTAAATTGAATGAGTGAATAAGGTTGAATCCATTGTTTACAGTGCTTGGCCTTTGAATTCAGTTAGTTCTATATGTTTTCAGTTGTTTGGAGAGGATCCAAGTTCTTCTTTGCCCTCTTCAGCTCCTCGTCAGTCTAATCTGTCCATATATCCAATCAAAAGCATCAAGACATTCACCTACCTCGCCCCAACTCGAACTCTGCAAAGGTCTGACCTTATCCCCGGACCCAAAATCTGTTTTCCCATTTCTCCAGCGAAAATCCAAAAACCAAAAAATCAAACATACCTATCTCTTTACTAGCCTAAAATCAGTTCTTATTGTAAGTCATCTCGCATCCTATTGCTCATTTTACCGAGATTGACGGAGAGAGCCCTCTCCTGTCCTCGTAGGGCTAGCTACGAGGCTGAGCGTGGTTTGATGTAGCCTTGAGTTTACTTCATTTCAGCCTGAGGTAGATTTGAGCGCTAACATAGTGGCGACCATACTAGGGAAACTTTGATGGTTTGCTTGTTAATGTGTTCGTTTCATGAGTCTTAGACGGAGTCTGAAGTCACGCCAGATAGCTTTCGAAATGCTTTTGCTATGCATAAGCGGTAGTAGATAAACGCTGCTTCAGTCGATCTCCGGTAAGCTTGTGAGTGTAGCACTTGATTTGTAAATCACCCCAGTATACTTATTCGTTCTAGACCCTTTGGATGATTGAGTCTAGAAGTCGAAAGGCTGAAAATAATTGATTGTGTTCCTTGAAAATTTATCCCGAGAAGATCAATACACTGGCTTCAAGAAGGAATACTAGGGCGAATCCTGACCCTGATCCACCAACAATATTTGAAAATCCAAATATGATTCCTAGGACCCTTAGAAGACAAGGAAGTCAAGAAAGTTCTGAAAGAGAAAGTCAAGTGAGTTTTGGGAGTTCCAGATTGCTTACCAGATCTGCATCCTGTCCTGTGAAAATTATATATGTTGATGAAATTCCTTTTGATGCACGGTTTGAAACATCCTTGTTTGTAAATTTTTCCGAAACTGAATTGTCAAGATTAGTTCCAGATCCATTGTTTACTGAAGATTTTCAATATAGATTTGTTTCACATTACCTGGATAGACAGTTGCAAAATTCCATTGTGGATACTAACACTCCTGAATTCACTGAATCTGCTTCACAAATTCTTGGACCATCTGAAATTGCATCTAGTTCACGGATCCCTACTGAGCCTCCCTTTATCCCTACCATTCCGGTTCAGCCTGAGTTTTCTGATCAGCAATCCATAGTAATTTCTCCTCCGTCTCCACCAAATACACCTCGCAGACCTACTGCTCCTAGTCCTCCTGTTTCTCCTCGACAACAGATTATCATCAATCCACCAAGAGCTATGGCTGCTCGTTTTGCACCTCTTGTATTACCACAGCAGTTGAATGATATGCCTGCAGACTATCAGAGCAAGATCCCAACATTTGATGGCACTCCACAGAGTCTTCCGGCACAGCAGCACGTAGACAATATGGAAAATTTCTTTGATCGTTTTGAGATTGATGAAGAGAATGTGAGTATGAGGCTTTTTGTGCAAACTTTTGGAGGAGAGGTAAGAAAATGGTTTAGAGCCTTGCCGCAAAGAAGCATCACTACATTGGCAGAACTCCAGAGGCAGTTTTTAGATCGATGGGAGATGAAGAAGGATCCACTGCAGATTACTTCAGAATATACAAACCTCAAACGTAATCCTGGTGAGTCTGTTCAGGATTATATCATTAGATTCAATACAGTGTATAATGCTATTCCAGATGACTTGAGACCGTCTAAAAAGTCTGCTCTCCTTAAATTCCCTGATGGCTTTGATCCGGAGATGGCTTATTCCCTTCGTGATAGAGATCCACCTACTTTAGAAGATATGCAGAAGGTCGATGTTAGTGTTGAGGCAAATCTGAATGATAAAAGAGCACGGTTGAAAGCGGAGAAAAGAGTGACAATAAAGGAAGAGCCTTCCACATCTATATCAGAACAGCACTTGATTCGTGAGGTGGAAAAATTGCTTAAAAAGGTGAATCTCGACAAATCAGAAACACAGTTTCAAAATCCAAATTTCCGTGGCCAGCAGCAGCCACAATTCAGAATTAAGCAGCGTGAACAAAGAGCTCAAGAGCCAGCAGCCCAACAGCAGATTAAGACACCTCTTTTGCAGAATTTTGTGAGTCATGATTCCGATGATGATGATGATGTATCAGGTGAGCAAAATCATTTCTTCACTCCCGATGATCTGCCTATCTATATCACTGAGGATGAAGAATAGGGAGAAAGTTCAGTTGTTCAGAAAGATGAAGATTTCATCCTAACAAATGATGCAGATTTAGAGGAAGAATCGGAAGAATATCAAAGAGGATATATGAATGCATTGACCGCTCAGCAGAAACAATATTCATTGAGAAATCGAGATGTGCCCATAAATCCCATTCAGAAAAGAAAAGAATCTTCAGCACCAAAGACGGATTCACCGATACCACAGAAGAAAGGAAAAGAGACAATTGATCCAGCAGCTAGTAAAGTATCATCAGCAGAAAAAGTAAATCAGTCAAACATAGTGAAAGACAAGGCCGAAAGGAAGGAAGTTTCAGTCAAAGAAGTTGAGAAAGTTTCAGCATTTAGTTTGGAAAATGAAATTGCCAAACTGAAAATATCTATTCCTTTGACAGAAATCATGAAGAACAGCAGCTACCGTGGTCAAGTCTCCAAAATTCTGAACTTTGATCCAATGATTGACACAGTAAATGTTGAGGATGATCAGCCGGAATTGATTTTTGGGCCTGCATTAAATGGTGAGTCTCCTGACAGTAATGTTCCTCCTTTTTACATCAGTTTGAGGTCGCACGAATATATATTGCACAATGCTATGCTCGATTCGGGTGCTTCGCACAATTTGATGCCAAAGGCGATCATGGAAAAGTTGGGATTAGACATTACAAGAGAATATCATGATTTGTATTCATTTGATTCCAGCCGGGTAAAGTGTATAGGACTCATCAAAGATTTGGTGGTAAGCTTAGATCAAATCCTAGCAAAGAATGTTTTGATGGATGTGGTGGTTGCCGACATTCCTCCACGGTTCGGGATGCTCCTTGCAAGATCTTGGGGGGCAAAGTTGAAAGGTACACTTCAGTTAGATTTCTCTTATGCTACAATTCCTGTCTTCGGTCAAATGAGAAAGTTATATCGAGAGCAGAAGATGAAATACATGATAACTAGCAAAGAGAAGCCAATCAATCATCCTGTGAATTATGTACATACTGACTTAGAGTCGTTTGTGTTGCTTGCTGATAGTTTTAATGATATAGAAAGTCAATTAGTTCAGGCAGAAGACATACCAGAAATCAATGAGAATTTTAGAGAAGTTTTGCAAAAAGAAAGAAGAGAAAAACAAGTTGTTATGGAGCAATCAGCTGAAGACAATGGGCAGCAAACAGGAAAAACAGAGCCGGTACAGTTTCAGCATTTAGAGGACGATGAAGATGGTCTTTGGACCATGGATTTTGATGGCGCAGTGGGCAGCGACGGTGCTGGGATTGGTGTGTGGATTCGTAGTCCATTTTCCTCTCCTGATAGAGTTCCGAGCAATGTGAGAGTGTGTTCCTACAAGCTTGCATTTGATTGTTCTAATAATGAAGCGCGGAATATGAGGCTCTAATTGCTAGCCTTAAGATTCTTCTTAAGAGTGAAACGAAAAGTTACGATATATGGTGATTCGAGAATTAGTGATAAGCAAGTTAAAGGTGAGTTTCGGATAGCTAAGCATTGTTGTGGGAGAAACTCGTTCTTGCGGGAATGAGGCTTTTCTCCTAGTGTCGGAAGACAATTTGGCGTCTCCAGGAAAGAACTTGTTGTTTTTGGTTCTCTTTTATTTTGATTTGAGAAAATTTTTCTGGTTTTTGATTGATGGATATGTCTTCACAGGTAGCTTAGTTTTTCTTCTTTTTTTTTAAATTTACAGAAATCTTTGTCTTTTTCTTGATGTTTCGAGGCCCTTTGTCTTCACAGTGCGGGCATCTCCGCACTTTCCTTAAGTAAACAGTGCGGGACCGCACCTGTTACTTCTGGGAGCCTGCGGACCCTGTTAAAATTTTTGAAAAACTTCTGATTTCTTCTTTTAGTTTAGTTTAGATTTAATTTAGGATTCTTAGCATCTACCCAGATCTGTATTTCTCTGTCAAAAATGTCTTGTTTCTGAATTTCTTTCAGCAATTCTTCATCTCATCAATCTCCATTGGGTGTTTTGAGTCTCTTTTTTGAGAAATTCTTAATTTGATTTCCTTTGGTCATTAATTGAAGGTTTGTCTCAGTCTTTTCACAATTTTGCATCTTTTTGCTTTTGTTTTTGCAAAAAAATTTCCCCCTCATTCGCCGGGGGGGGCTAAATTGTGTATGAGTGTTAATCGCCTTTGAGTGTTTTTTTGATCTTTGGAACTCTCACCCGATTTTCTTGACTTCCACTTGATTGGTTCTTAGATCACATTAGAATCATCTTGTGTTTGAGAATTCTCTTGCATAGATCACTTTTGCATAATTAGAATTCTCATTTTCAGAATATGAATGAAAAATGTGCATAGATTACATTTGCATACTTTTCAAGTGAATTGTGCATAGATTACAACTGCATAGTTTACATTCTGAAAAATCAATCATAGATTTAGATCAGTTTTCTTTGATTTGAATTTAGATGTTTTTATGCTTGTTTTAAAAAAAAACAAAAATATAAAAAAAATTGTTTTGGGATTGATTTGCATTAGTTTTTCTTGATAAAATTAGTGCATTAGAGAATTTGTTATATTTTCTCTTATTTATCAATCTTTGCATTGTTGGAAGTGATGGAAACTCTCTCCCTACTTTAGTTAGGATTCATCGAATTGAAAAGATTACATTATCATATTCGATTGCATTCAGTTTTGGTTCGGGTCATAACACCATTGGTTTCATATCCATTTACCCTTTTGAGTAATAACAGCCTAAATAACACAGCGCTTAATTAAAATTCATCTAGTAATTTTTACATTTTTTGGGCTCTTTCCACCAATCTAGCTTTGGCTAGTGTCTTGGAATAGGTTTTAGTTAACTCTCCAAGACAGTAAAACAAACAAGTAGTCGATCTTGCGGTAGGAAAAATTCCAATTGTTGCATGTATGCTCTGGGAAGCTCCTCCTAAAGGAGTCAAGCACGAGATCATATCTGAACCATTGAGGTAATCAATCCTTCCTCATTGGGAACGATAGAAGATATACACGTATTAACAACGGTAAACCTCGGATAGACCATTGTCGAGGAGCCTGGGGTCACTTGTTGGTAAACCTTGGATTATGTCAAGGAGCCTTCAAGGGGATTGAGCTTTGTTACTCTGCCCTTGCGTGTGTATCGGATCGTAGACTGTTCCCCCAGGTATATTTTGTTTCTGTTGGTAACCTTAGTGGCCATAATCTATAGGGTTCTTTCCTAAGGTGACGGTGGAGGGAAGATCCCACTGTACCTGGAGCAGACGTCGACTAGACTCACTTGGACTTTCTGGGGGGTTCTCTTCACACGAGATGGTTTTGTGAAGAAACTTGTGCCAGTCTGTTTCATTAAGCAGGTTGTCGGGGTAACTGTTCCAACCGCCCTTTCTGTATTAAATTCTACAATGTTGGATTTCATCACCAACTAGTGTTTTTAGTACGGGAAGTTACTGTTTGTGTGTGGTTTGACTCCTAGATTTGATAACGCGGGTTAATTTTTTTGTTTTTACTTTTAGATACCATAGGTGTGAATTGTGAATTTTAATTGTTAGGTATGAATTTTTAATTGTTAATTTTAGTTTTTAATTTGTTAATAAAATTCACTGAAGTTGAATATAATGACAACTGTTCTGGAATTTACCAACCAAGGAACCCCTCTTAACGAGAATCCTAGTCCTTTTCCTTGCTTTGGAAATGTTGGTCCTCCTTATATGGCTACTTTTTCATTACCTGGATTTATAATAGGTTTACCGATATGGTTATTTTCAACACGTTGCTTCCAAAACACTTCAGTTGTTCTCATTGCAGTCTTCACCTAGCGAGAGTTCACCATCTCAACATCACCAACCTTCAAATGTTAGTTGTGTTGAGAAACCTCTAGCAATTGTAGATTAGAAGCTTTGGTGAGGATAGTTCCTTGTACTGTGTCAACCTCGTTAAAAAATGAATCAGTGAGTCTGAGGATAGTTCCTTGTACTGTGTCAACCTCGTTAAAAAATGAATCAATGAGTGTGAGGATAGTTCCTGTTACTGTGTCAACCTCGTTAAAAAATGAATCAGTCGGCGATGAGGACAGTTCTTTTCCTGTGTCAACCTCATTAAAAAATGAATCAGTAGATAGATTGTAGAGAGTAGATTGGTAGATTAGAATAAATAGTTTCTGAGGACGGTTCTTTTCCTGTGTCAACCTCGTTAAAAAATGAATCAGTTAGTCGAGAGCATAGTTCCTTTTCTTGTGTCAAGCTCGTTTAAAAAATGAAACAAGCTTCTTTGAGGACAGTTCTTTTCCTGTGTCAACCTCGTTAAAAAAATGAATCAGTTGGTCTGAGGATGGTTCCTGTTACTAAGTCAACCTCGTTAACAAATGAATTAGGTATGAGGACAGTTCTTTTCCTGTGTCAACCTCATTAAAAAATGAATCAGTAGGTTATGTAGGTAGATTAGAAATAAGTAGTTTTTGAGGATAGTTCCTTTTACTGTGTCAACCTCGTTAAAAAATGAAACACGTTGCCATGAGCATAGTTTTTCTCTGTGTCAAGCTCGTTAAAAAATGAAACAAATCCTCCCCTAATTGAGTCGAGTCTTTGATAAGACCTCGTAAATGTTAGGTCATAGATTTAGGTTAGTTTTTAGGTAGGGTCTTTCATATGATCTCGTAAATGAACCTTCATTCCATCCAGCTAATTACCAGTAGTATACTTAGTTGAATGAAATGAAGCTGGGGGGGCATGCGCTCTAGCAGTTACGCTTAGGGGGCATCAAGCACAATTTTTTTCTGTTTCAAGCTTGTGTAAAGTAAGTACTCTAAAGCATGGTTTTCTCTGTTTCAGCTTTTGTAAAACAGAAACCCTATCTTGAGTCAATTTTGGTTCTTTCAAGACTCCTTAAACTCTTAAAATCCGAGATCATTTTGCTATATTTCATTCTCGTAAAACACATGAAAATGCCGAGTTCTTTAAAGTCTTTCACCTTTCGTAAATTAAATTGATCATTTTATGAGTACATTTTATCCCTTTTTCGAACTCGTTAAAACTTACGAAAAAGTGAAAACCATGAGTACATTTTTATCCCTTTTTCGAACTCGTTAAAACTTACTGAAAAAGCGAAACTCTAGAGTCCTCTTTTAAGCCCTTTTCAGACTCTCTAAACATGAAAAGATTGCCGAGTACTTGACTATTCGAACTCGTTAAAGTAAATGAACAGTCGTCCCTTCAGTATAAGTTTACCCCTTTTACGAACTGAAATGGACTATTTACGAAAAAGGTATACGTTGACTAAATACGGTCAATAGAGTTCTCTCCCGCATTATTTTATCCTTTTTCGGGCTCGAGAGACTAAATTTACGAAAAAGTACACCCATGGAGTTTCCTTAAGTTTTTCTTCTGACTCCCTAAAATTGAAAAACACCGAGTTTCTCCTATACTGGACTCGTTAAAATTTAACAGTAAAGGACCTGTTCAATTTTAAACAGGAACGAACCACTCCTTCTTAGGGTTCGAATCTTAAACTAAGTTGGACTCATCTGAAGGATGAGCTTATAAACAAGAAAATGTTATCCTCCTCAAGCTTGTCAAAAATAAAGAGGTACTTGCCAGAAATGGTGGGGGAAAAGAGAGAAAAACAAACCTATTTGTTACATTTTGATTATTCAGAAAACTGTTAACCACGCTTGAACATGACACTTTTTTTCACCTGGGTTGGGAAAATCCTTTGCCTAACAGTTAATCAAACCATATTGAAAGTCTTCAACCGGTTTCTGGGTATTAGCTTTGGGTCAATTGTCACCAAGCCATCTGCAGTGTCGTTATGTGTTCAAGAGGACAGTTCAAATAAACCATTCATCTGCAAAATATTTGTCATCCATTTTGACCATCCCTGAGTCAGTCCTTGCCAATATATTTTCAAAACTTGATCTATGATTTCGTGTTGTGGGCTTGCCTACGACGGATCACTTTCTATCGACGACAACTCATTATCTAGGAAGTTGATCCAGAAATTGTCAGTACCTTGAAATCTACATGCCTCAATGGCAGGTTTCTCGCCTTCGATGACAGGTTGCATCATTGACCTTCGATCGAATGATTCCGTGAGATGTTCGACTTCAGCTCATTCATTCACATTTCATGGATTGTACTGAGTACTTTGAGAGCCATTGATTTACTAGTGGTTTCTCTCACACTTGTTAACAGTTCACATCATTGACTGGTAATCAAGTGGTTTCTACCATGTTCGACTTCAACACATTTAATCGCATGGATAGAATCGTACTAGTTTAGGAAGCGGAAATCAAGACCCTGGATCTAGTTTCTACCATCTAGGCTGCGAGGAATTTTGTTATCATTCATACAATAGACTATTTATAAACAGATGGCTGCGTCCATGCTGTGTCGACATATGTCTATACTATGATGTATTCAAAATCATTCCTGTATCAGAACAATTTAGAGTTAGTTTCTAGTTAGTTTTGATCTGAGTATGGGAATGCCTACCTCAGCGATGATATGATTACATATATATATATTTTGCATTGAATGTTTTTACAGGTTCCGACTGGGGTGTCCACAGAATGATCCTTGAAATGATAAAGTACTTCACTCTTCATATATGACAGACTTCATCTTCATCTATTGCAGACTTCGCACTTTAGGGGGCAATCTGTTACACTAAAAACTGTCACCTTGAAATTCTGCTGACTGTATGAGCTCATTGACACTCATACTTACCTCCTCTGCAAGTCTTACAACCTTTGTTCCTCAATCCATGCCCTGAAAATGGAGGAAAAACCCTAAAAAGCTTAAAAAACCTTGGGTACGCAGTTAATATGAAGCCTACCTGCGTTTTTAGCTTGGGTACGCAGGTAATGTGAAGAGAAACTGTGGTCTAGAACGCACTTTTCCAGTGTAATGCCTGCGGTACCCCTGTAAAGTTAAAAAAGCGCGGAATTAAACTGAAAAAGTTGATTTTTGGTCAATTCTAGAAGGTTCTGGATGAGATTTTTTGGGGATGAGTACGCTTTAGTAAGGTGCATATATCCCACACCTTAAGGAACTAATCCCTTGATGTGAGGAGCCTATCCCTTTGAAGGAGGGTTCTATCCCTTTAATGGTGGAATCCTAACCTCCTCATCTGCTCTATAAAAGGAGGCATTGGGTAGCCTTTTGGGTTAAGTTTTGATGGAGATTTTGGAGATGGAGGATTAGAAGTTTTTTTTGGAGAATATTTTTGAGCTGAAGTGCTGTTGAGATTTAGATTTCCTTCTGCTGAGCTTTTGAGAGGAAAGATCGCATACCTCTTATGCTTCTGGAGGAAGAGTGCAAGACTTATCAAAGTAGAGGAGATTCCTGCTTCGGACCCCGGGAAGGCCTTTCGAACATCAAGGCTAAGGTTGTAAGGTTCTTCTGTATATTTTAAGATTAATACAATCAAGTTCTTTTTTTCTCAATAAATTGTCGTTCGATTGTTTAATTCAATAAGCTGTCGTTTGATCGTTTATTTCATAGATTCCTTGATCACTATGATAGGTATGTTTTATAATTATTTGTTATACAGGTGCTATTGATATTTTCTTGTTTGTGATTGCAGATCAACGAAAGATAATAATTTCTTGTGACAAAAGGGCCCTTGTTGCGACGAAGGATTATTGATGCAACGGAAGCACTGCGACCGCAAATAAGCATTTGGATCTAAGGTAGGATTGACACCTTCATAGCATTTATTTGTAAAATGAATATACTTAGAGAAAGACAAACTTAGTTGTTCGTTTGTTGCTAGATTGTCTTCTGACACTAGGGAGATCGGTCTTGTCTTACCACGGTTATCCGATCAAACAACTATATCTAAAAAATGTCACTTTGACATTAAAGTGAGCATATGAGCTCATTGACACTCATACTTACCTCCTCTGCCAAGTCTTACAACCTTTGTTCTCATTCCATGCCACGAAAATGGAGGGAAAAAACTTCAAAAAGCTTAAAAAAACCATGAGTATGATTAATATAAACCTACCTGCGTTTTGTATAGATGCAGGTAATGTAGAAGAGAAGCGCCAGTGCAGAACGCACTTTTCCAGTGTAATGCCTGCGGTACCCCTGTAAAGTTAAAAAAGCGCGGAATTAAACTGAAAAAGTTGAATTTTGGTCAATTCTGGAAGGTTCTGGATGAGATTTTTTGGGGATGAGTACGCTTTGATAACGTGCATGTATCCCACACCTTAAGGAACTAATCCCTTGATGTGAGGAGCCTATCCCTTTGAAGGAGGGTTCTATCCCTTTAATGGTGGAATCCTAACCTCCTCATTTGCTCTATAAAAGGAGGCATTGGGTAGCCTTTTGGGGTTAAGTCAAGAAGTCAAGAAGTTCAGGAAGTTTTGATGGAGATTTTGGAGATGGAGGATTAGAAGTTTTTTTTTGGAGAAGATTTTTGAGCTGAAGTGTTGTTGAGATTTAGATTTCCTTCTGCTGAGCTTTTGAGAGGAAAGATCACATACCTCTTATGCTTCTGGAGGAAGAGTGCAAGACTTATCAAAGTAGAGGAGATTCCTGCTTCGGACCCCAGGAAGGCCTTTCGAACATCAAGGCTAAGGTTGTAAGGTTCTTCTGTATATTTTAAGATTAATACAATCAAGTTCTGTTTTTCTCAATAAATTGTCGTTCGATTGTTTAATTCAATAAGTTGTCGTTTGATCGTTTATTTCATAGATTCCTTGATCACTATGATAGGTATGTTTTATGATTATTTGTTATACAGGTGCTATTGATATTTTCTTGTTTGTGATTGCAGATCAACGAAAGATAATAATTTCTTGTGACAAAAGGGCCCTTGTTGCGATGAAGGATTATTGATGCAATGGAAGCACTGCGACTACAAATAAGCATTTGGATCTAAGGTAGGATCGACACCTTAATAACATTTATTTGTAAAACGAATATATCTAGAGAAAGACAAACTTAGTTGTTAGTTTGTTGCTAGATTGTCTTCTGACACTAGGGAGATCGGTCTTGTCCGCAAGAACGATTTATCCGGCCAACAAATTGGCGACTCCTTGCAGGAAACGAAGCACATAAAATTTATTCATTACATGCATTGAATTCGGTGTTACAATAATTCAACCATAAATACAATACTTGAATTTTCATCCTAAATAAAATGTTCACTTACCCAAAATGTTTGCTTCCTGAAATTGTAAACTATTTGTAATTGGCTACATTCTTATTATTCCCATTTTCCATCATTCAACATAGTTAATCACTTTGCATTCAAACTCGACAACAGAAAATAACTACCATTGAAAATTATTTGGGGTTTAACCCTCCATACATCACAATGGTTGACTTTGGAGAAAACTACTATTAATATTGGAGAGCAACAGGAACAAGGTATGATATTTACTACAATAGCTCGAGTTAAATATTTGAATGGGCTATGATTTCAAATGCCCTTTCCATATGATCAATATGAGAAAAAGGCAAAACTAATAGGTGTGACAATAAGAATATTAGAAGAAAATAGTTACAGATTGATCGCAATGAAGATTGTTTGTAATTGGATATATTCTTATTATTCATATTTTCTATCAATCAACATTGTTACATTATCACTTTGCACTCAAAAATTTTTTTTCATCATTTTTCATCTTTCAAGTTACTAACAATCTCTCTCGTCTCAGCAAATTGAGGTAACTAAGAAAATTTAAAATTAAACTGAACAAATTAATCTTAGACATATTTAGCATATTTGAAATTATCAAAACAATTAGATGTGTAACAAATTTTGTCTGACTGCACACAACTGAAACCAACCTAGATCCATCTTAATCTCGGATCTATCAAGCGTCGAGAAGGATCAAATATCTCGAGGTGCAAACCTTTCCTCAATTTTTGCACTAAATATCGAGGTTTATACCTCAAGATATTTGATCCCTCTCGACACTTGATAGATCTAGGGTTAAGATGGATCTAGGCTAGTTTTAAGACAATTTAAAACAATTCAATTATCTAAAATTGAAAAATAAATTTATTAAAAACTAAGTTTATCTACTTATTAATTTAAGTCATTTCGTTCAAATAATTTGATGTAAATAGCTAAAAGAATATTATTAATATTTCTTTGAAATATAAATATAAATTCAGTTTTATTCTGAATATTTTAAATATTATGAACAATTAAAAATAAATAGAGTAAAAAATCTCATAGTAGTTAAGTTAAAATGGATTTACATTGTCAATATTATTATCACATTATTAATATTATTGTAATATTTTTTTTTTCATTTTTAATATTTTGATATCAATTTTTCTTAGTGTTACATAACACAACTTATTCATAGTGTGTTTTAGGATTCACCTAGGTTATTTCTATATAACAAGAAATGCACCTAAACATTTTATAACAAGAAGGGTCAACATCACAACTTTTTCATATTACATATACTAACCACAAAATTGGATTGGTTTTGTATAAAAACAAACATTATGCTAATATCAACCTTTGAGGCTACAAAAAAATACCAACAATTCAAAAGCATCTAAACAATTATAAATAAGTTGGTTGAAGTTATTGAATAACCAAATGTTCACTAAACAATAATACAAAAGAGCACAACATTAATAAATAAAGCATCATGGTTCTTAGCAATTGATCCCAACTAGAAATAATGAGCTTTAAATCAATAGTAATCAGTTAGACATCATTGTCAAGTTCGAAAAACATCTCAACCTTAGATATGGCAAGTAGGACTCTAGGGAACTTACCATTCTATTATGTGGGCTAGGGTGGCTAGCTATGTTGAGGCTCATTCTACTCCCTCATTGTTTAGCCAATGAGGTGTTGTGACAACCCTTACGATTGTTGTGATCACCCCTATAATTATCACAACCAAACTAAGTGCATTGGAGAATATCTATGTGGCTCTATCTCATAGTGCATAAGGTAATTCTTCAAAATTCACAAAGTCATCATAAGTGGGCCACATCCATCTCCACTTTCAATGGTCGTACGAGACTTTGCATCTGTAACCTTCCATTAGGTACTTATCATATTAAGAAAGGGATCTAGCAAGTTGTGTGTGATTAAATAAGCCATCATTTCTTTCTTACAAATGAAAAAGAGATTTTCCACTCTTATTGGTTAACATGAGTCTCAAAACTCTGTAGCTGATAAGAACTTGTCTCTTAATAAAGTATTTTTTCTTAGTATTGTTGGGAAAACTAATCATAGAAAGGGTCAACCTAATCCTAAGCATACTTAGCAAATAGATAGAATGAAAAGAGGTGTTGAGCATTTCCTCTTATCTACACAGAGGAAATCTATGATGTGACACCCTTAAGATTAATAAGTCCCTTATCAATAGGTAGGTCAACCAATATTAGTGATAAAACAAATATAGCTTTTTAGGTTCTAGTAGTAGCTTCCACAAATTGTGAAGCCTAAAAAATTATGTCTTTAATTTTGACTTTTTCTCTAAATCATGTTTAGTGACCTATCAAGGATGGGACATGGGCATAACTTCTTGTATCTAACAACAAAATTTTATTTGGTAAAGGCATTAGATTGATCCATTTCCAATTTGTATGGGATTGAAGTCCCAACTTATAAAAGAGTGATTATAGAATTGAGGTTTTGACTTTTCTTGAAAATATTATCTTGTCAAGGTTGATTAGCCAAAGACATACTTTTAGATATGGTCATTACACCCATTTTCTCACTTGACTATTAAACAAATTTAGTATTGAGTTAATACATGTCCTGAAAAATCTAAAAAACAAGAAGCGAGGAATCCTATCGATAGTTCCTTTCCTATGCCAAAACTGGAGACCACAAAAAGGAGTGGCCATTAAAGAAGAGCCTTGATATCATTTAATATTCCTTCCAAATTAAAAATTGTTTGACTACTTCCCATGTTTTCCATACTTAGGTCGTTTGCTAAAAGGAGATCCCAACAAAACAAAGCCATATTAGCACATTCCAAGGATTATTACCTTCTAGGTCACCACATTCTTTTCACCACTTAATCTCCTAGTCCCGTCATAATATACTTCATGTGAATGAGCATAACCAACACATCTCTCTCTAGAGTCAAGTTATGGCACCATTCTAGATACTCTTTATTGCTTTGCATATTGTAGTGTTTTATGTTTCATTCCTTAATAGATTTTAGGTTTCATTATATCATTGTGCTCTTTGAAATAATTGTGTGTCATTCTACCTATATTTTTATATTCATTTCATTCTTCACATAAGTGGGATCGACATTAGTTTGCTAAATGATAAAGGTGTTGCTCCCTTACCCTCTAGTTATCTCATCTCGGAGCCCCTCTTGAGGAATGAAGAGGTAATACAAATCGAATAATCTATATTATGTAAGTAAACCCTATTGAGCCTCCATAAATGTCAAAAAAATCAATCAATCAACTAGATAAATAGAAATCATTAAAAAAAATCCTTCAATGGATAAGATGTTCACAAGGAGATTCACAAAATGAATGTCTATTTTTTAAAATTGTAAATTATGAGATAACCACATTAATATATAACCACTAAAAAGAAAAATATAGAACTAATTTTCTAGGCTTGGGCAAAGAGCTCAAAGTTGAATATGTCACAAAAAAATACAAAATCCATAAGGTGATAAATGTTTTATGATTTTGACATTCTATGCTTTGTCATAATTAAAATCTAAGAATAAATCTTTGTTGAAATTACAATTTTAAATGATGTGATCATTGTCTTAATGCATAAATAAATTCAACACCTTTAAATATGTTCACAAGATGAGATTCAATGTTTCCATATAATATCTACGATTACATTAATCCAAAATGATTCCTACTATATATATATATATATATATATATATATATATATCCAAGTGGTTGAAAAATGACCATCTTATCACTACTCAAGTATATAGTTATTTTCTAAACTTAGACAAAGAATTCAAACTTGAATGTGTAACATATAAAAAAATAAATAAATAAAAATAAAAATAAAAAATATTACATGTTAAATCCCCTATTTTAATAAAAGAAGAACGGAAAACATTGTACACCTAATGACAAAGTAATATTTAAAATTTCTTACATGAATATTTTGTCTCTAACTAAATGGATTTAAAATTAAATTATTACTATTAAAAAGTGAAATATATCTTATACCACATTTATTAGTTTGATATTGAATACATATGAATGCATATCATGATTCTATTCTAATTTGTTTTATAAAAAATAATACATATATATTACTGTTGAGATTCAAAAAGATGATGAGCTTAGTGAAAAGAGTCGCCTTCACTAAGTGGGCCCGCAGGCTATTTTTGGCGCAAGTCTATTTTTAGACTGTCTATTTTTAGACATGATGATCATATTTTAGAAGTTTCAGGATGCTATTTGTGAATGGTTGGTCAAGTTGGAAAAAATAGATGAAATTCTATTTTTAGAATATTGGGCGAAGTCTATTTATAGATCGTTAATCTAAAAATAGATGCATGTCGATTATTATTAGCTCTTAATAATAATCAGACTCTAAAAAACAACTTATTCTCTTGGAGCACTTCAGTTCAGTGCACAGATGTGGCACATCAGCTGATAGAAGGAATTACGCTATTCCTAAGGGTTTACTGGAGCTATTTCATGGAGGAATCAGTTAGAACTTAAGTGGCAGAGTTATGACACAATTGGAAGAAGTAGTTATGGAGTTGTATTCAGTTTAACTCAGTTAGACTCAGTTGAGCTAGTTGTATCTAGTCTAACTGATTAATACACTAGTGAGAGTGAAGTGAATTAATTAGTTAATTAATTCATAAATAATAACTCACTAATCAACTGAAGAATACATCAGTTAACTACAATGCATGGCAGTTTCAGTGGAGACCAGTGGAGAGATAGGTGAAAGGGCAAGATAGACTATCTGTTGTGACTATAGTGATGCATTGATTGCATCACCCACTCAGTGGAGATGCCAATGAGGATTGTGCAGTCAAGGATGGAGTAATTAGAATTCATTTAGAGCTATTCTTCAGCAGGGATTGCGCAGTGGAGGCAGGCTAGCAGGTGGCAAAGATCAGTACATGGATTTGCAAGATTAGGCCTGATTAGTGTATGACGATTGTACTGTACTGAGGGCTTGTGATAAGATTTGTATGCTTGTATGAGATTTTCATACGATCTCCATGTTACATAATATATAGTTGGGGTTTTCAGCTTTAGGCTTTCCCGGTTAAAAACTATGTTATGTGCGATTGAATATTTTTGTTTATGCTTCACATGTGTGTGCAATTAATTTTTCACCAAAAGATTAACAAGTGGAATTGATTCTGTATTTTGCATAAAGTTAAATAGTGTGAGATTAGGTGAATCAAGGACATATGAATTCTTATTTCATATCATTTCTACATGGTATCAGAGGATTGTTGATTGAAGATTGCAATTGTGAAGTGAGTTTGTGCTGATGGACAATTCGAATTTGCTACAGAAGATTCTTGGTGCAGAATCGAGTATACATTGAAATGTCTTTCAACGGGTTGAGATTGGAGTATGCCCTTGATGGGAGCTCGAATTACATAGCTTGGAAGGACAGGATGGAAGAGGTGCTGGAGGATAATGGGCTGAAGGAGTTCATCGATAGCGATGTTCCTAAGCTGGGATCTAGCGATGTTGCATTACTTGATGCATGGAAAAAGAATAATGCAAAGACGAGGAGGATTCTATTGGAAGGTGTGAAGGACCATATTGTGTCCAACCTTCACGGGAAAGCCACTCCATTCTTAATGTGGAAGGCTTTAGCAGACTTTTTCCAAAGCAGAAGTGACCAAAGGAAGTTGGCGCTTAAAGACAAGCTCAGAAAAATAAAAATGGAGAAAGGCGACAGTATTCCAAAATACCTCACGAAGTTTGTCCACTGCAAGGATGAGCTAGGAAGTGTGGGGGTTACTGTTGATGAATAAGACTTGGCGAGCTTGGCTCTCCTTAGGCTTTTGAAGAGTTGGCATAGCTACGAAGACTCTGTTAATGGACGGGAGAAACTGCCGATATGGGAGTGACTTTGGTCGGATCTTGTGCAGGAGGAGATAAGGCGGGGTACCAGGGATGGATCTTCATCGAAGAATGAAGATGAAGAGAATTGCGCTTTGGCTGCCAAAGAAAGGAAAGGGAAGGGGAAGAAAAATACTTCAAAATCCAGTGCGAAAGGCAAGAAGCAGGATCTGTCCAAAGCGAAGTGTTTTCACTGTCATGAGCATGGACATTTCGCCACTAACTGTCCACAGAAGAAGAATAATAAGCAGGTTGCTGGATCTGCAGCTGGAGAGGCATTAGCCTCGCAATTTGAGCTAGATTTTTCCTTGATCACATGCTTGGTTTCAAGCTGCATGGGATCAGTGTGGTATCTTGACAGTGGTGCATCTTTCCATATGACGGAAGACAAAGAGTTGTTTAGTGACTTGGAGGAGAAGGACCTCCAGATGCATATAGAGATGGGCGATGATGGTCGGTACAGTTCGACTGGCATTGGGACCATCACCTTTGAGAGGGAGTCCGGTAATCCATTATTGTTGAAGAATGTCATGCATGTTCCAGGTCTAAAGAAGAACTTGGTCTCAGTCGCAATGCTGGAAGACAAGGGTTATGATGTTGTTTTCAATGAGGGAAAATCCTTCCTTCGACATAGAACAACGGGTCAAACCAAGAAGATAGGGGTTTGAATTAAGAATCTCTACAAGCTGGAGGTAGATGGATGCGCTGAAATGGTGGGCAAAGCAGAAGAAGTGGTGAGCCGAGATGAGGGCGAATTATGGCACAGGAGATTCGGCCATCTTCACCATGGCACTTTGAAAATTTTGCAGCAAATTTCTACTAGACTTCCCAAGGGTACTCTTGCGCAGTCAGATCATTGCAAAGGATGTACAATGGTTAAGTTTGTGAAGACCACCTTTCATGAGAAGGAGAATTGTGCTTCAGTGATCCTGAAGAGAATTCACACAGACGTGTGTGGACCATTCTCGGTTGCTTCAATAGCAAAACACAGGTATTATGTGATATTTGTTGATGATTATTCTCGTCGATGCTGAATCTTCTTCATGCAGAAGAAGAGTGAAACGTTCTCAAAGTTTTGTGAGTTCAAGGCATTGGTGGAGGAGTCGGGGAAGCAGGTGAAAGCTCTAAGGAGCAATAATGGTGGTGAATACATCTCGGGGGAATTCAAATACTTCTATAGCAAAGAAGGAATTCGAAGAGAACTCATAGCAACTCATAACCCACAACAGAATGGGGTCACGGAGAGAAAGAACGGAACGATCGTGGTTGTTGCACGAGCGATGCTGCATGACCAGGGCCTACCGATGCACTTGTGGGCGGAAGCATGCAACACTGCGGTTTATGTGCAAAACCGTTGTCCTCATAGAGTACTTGGCATGAGTACACCCGAGGAAGATTTTACTAGTAAGAAACTTGATATTTCTCATTTGAAGATTTTTGGCTCACCTGTTTACATTCATGTGATGAAGGATGCCAGGAAGAAGCTGAAGCCGACTGCAGAAGTTGGGATATTTTTGGGGTACGCAGAAACACCCCACAACTATCATGTGTATTTTCCAAATAGTCGGATGACTGTTATGCGACAGGATATAAAATTCAATGAGGTGAAAGCCATGAAGTTTTCGCTTGAGAGGGAGCTACACTTGCATGCGGAGGAGGAACTTCTTGTTCCCAAAGATGGGCCTCTGGATGTGGATCAACCACAGGAGGAGACTCATGGAGTGGAGGATTCCACTCATGCAGAACCAAACATCAGACAAGGCAGGAAGCGTACCACAAAAGCTGAGAGACTGAAGGTGGATGCAGCACATAATGTAGGAGTTCCTACATCACAGCGCAGACAGAGACAGTCACCTGACTGATATACTAGATACATGGCTCTTATGAGCAAGTGTATTGTGACAGAGCCATATTATTTTGAAGAAAAAACGCAGGAGCCCACATGGGTAGATACCATGGTGGAGGAGTATGACTCCATTGTCAGAAACAGTGCTTGGGATATTGTTCCAAGGCCGGTGGGAAAATTAGTTGTAGGATCAATATGGATCTACAAGGTAAAGCAAGCTGCTGATGGGAGTGTCGAGAAGTATAAGGCAAGATTTGTTGCCCGGGGCTTCTCATAGATTGAGGGGATTGACTATGAAGAAACCTTTGCACCTATCGCACAATATTCTTCCATACAGACCATCCTTTCTCTCTCAGCGCAGATGGGTTGGCACATTCATCAAATGGATGTGAAGACTGCGTTCCTTAATGGGATCATTGAGGAAGAGGTGTACATTGAGTAGCCTGAAGGATTTTAGATCTTCAGCAACAAGTCGCATGTGTATAAGCTCAAAAGAGCGCTGTATGGGTTGAAACAAGCACCCCGTGCTTGGTACACTCAGATCGACAGCTATTTCACTGGACTTGGCTTCAACAAGAGTGAGACGGATGCAAACCTGTACTAGATTGTGGTTGAGGGTAAGTTTTTGATCATTGTACTTTATGTTGATGATTTTATACTAACAAGTGATGAGCAATTGATACACTCATGCAAGGCTGATCTTGCAAAGGAGTTTGAGATGAAGGATTTAGGCCTCCTTCATTATTTCCTTGGATTGGAAATATGGCAGTGGGAAGGTGAATTGTTTGCGTCTCAAGGAAAGTATGCCTGGGAGATACTGGAGAAGTTTCACATGCAAGGCTGCAAGCCTATCGACACTCCTCTTCCGGGAGATTGGAAGAAAGAGGATGCTACATCGGCAGAGGTAGTGGATGCCACTGTTTATCAACAGTTGGTGGGTTCGCTCATGTATTTAGTCAATACAAGACCGTACATATGTTATGCGGTGACCCAACTTTCACAAGTGATGGTTAAGCCTACCAAGCTCTTTTGGAAGGCGGGCAAGCATGTCCTGAGATATCTTAGGGGCACATCTGAGTATGGTTTATGGTACAGACAGACATATGAGGTGAAGTTGCATGGCTTCACAGATGCAGATTGGGCAGGAAGCCCAACAGACAGAAAGAGCACATCAGGAGGGATTTTCAGTATCAGGTCTACAACAGTTTCTTGCTACAGCAGGAAACAAAGTTCCGTGGCACTCAGTTCAGTGGAAGCGGAATACATGATAGCAAGTTTAGCTGCATGTGAGGCTATCTGGATGAGGAAGATTCTGGTTGGTTTGTTCTGTTCACATTTAGATCCCACGGTGATTCATTGTGATAATTAGAGTTGCATTAAACTCTCAGCTAATCATGTGTTTCATGATAGATCTAAACATATTGATATCCGGTATCATCATATTAGAGATTATGTGCAGCGGAAGATCATGTTGCTTCAGTACATTCCTACGGAGGATCAGGATGCAGATATTCTGACGAAGGCGCTCACCAGGAGCAAATTCGAATACCATAGAGGCAGGATCGGGGTGAAAGATAATCCCTATCTTGTTGAGAGGGAGTGTTGAGATTCAACAAGATGATGAGCTTAGTGAAAAGAGTCGCCTTCACTAAGTGGGATCGCAGGAAAGTCTATTTTTAGACATGATGATCATATTTCAGAAGTTGCAGGATGTTATTTGTGGATGGTTGGTCAAGTTGGAAAAATAGATGAAATTCTATTTTTAGAATATTGGGCGAAGTCTATTTATAGATCGTCAATCTAAAAATAGATGCATGTCGATTATTATTAGCTCTTAATAATAATCAGACTTTAAACAACAACTTATTCTCTTGGAGCACTTCAGTTCAGTGCACAGATGTGGCACATTAGCTGACAGAAGGAATTACGCTATTCCTAAGGGTTTACTGGAGCTAATGCATGGAGGACTCAGTTAGAACTCAAGTGGAAGAGTTATGACACAATTGGAAGAAGTAGTTATGGAGTTGTATTCAGTTTAACTCAGTTAGACTCAGTTGAGCTAGTTGTATCTAGTCTAACTGATTGATACACTAGTGAGAGTGGAGTGAATTAATTAGTTAATTAATTCACAAATAATAACTCATTAATCAACTGAACAATACATTAGTTAACTACAGTGCATGGCAGTTTCAGTGGAGACCAGTGGAAAGATAGGTGAAAGGGCAAGATAGACTATCTGTTGTGACTATTAGTGATGCATTGATTGCATCAAACACACAGTGGAGATGCCAATGAGGATTACGCAGTCAATCCAAGAGTAATTCAAATTCATTTAGAGCTATTCTTCAGCAGGGATTGCGCAATGGAGGCAGGCTAGCAGGTGGCAAAGATCAGTGCATGGATTTGCAAGATTAGGCCTGATTAGTGTATGACAATTGTACTATAATGAGGGCTTGTGATAAGCTTTGTATGCTTGTATGAAATTTTCATATGATCTCCATGTTACATAATATATAGTTGGTGTTTTCAGCTTCAGGCTTTCCCGGTTAAAAACTGTGTTATGTGCGATTGAATATTTTTGTTTATGCTTCACATGTGTGTGCAATTAATTTTTCCGCAAAAGATTAACAAGTGGAATTGATTCTGTATTTTGCATAAAGTTAAATAGTGTGAGATCAGGTGAATCAAGGACATATGCATGCTTAGTGCATATAATTTCTAAAATTACTTTAAAAAAATTTGATTGTTTCATAACATTTAGCTTAATAATTGTTTCTACTTGGTTAAGAGCTTGTCTTCCTTGGACGTAACGAAATAGGTTAACAACCCAAGACCAAGAGACATCTGGCAAGAGTGAAATATTGCCCCCTTATGGACCATCAACGTATAATTACATGTGGTGTGGTTTTCCTTGAATAAAATTGATGAATCAACCCACATTAGTGGATAAGAGTCAGTGATGGTTGTCTCTACTATTAGTTTGACCATTGAGTTATGATAAGTTTTCCCACTATGTAAAAACAATTAGCAAATGTTTTCTTTGGGAAATAAGTTACATTAGTATTCATTTTCATGTATGAGATCAAACTTTAATTTTGGTATTCATTTTCATGTATGAGATTGTAGAAATTATACAAACAATATATATATCAATGGATTCAATCCGATCAAGCAATGTACTAAAGCAAGATACTGAATCCTTCTACAAATCAATTGCGGAAAATAAAAACGATCGCCAATAAAAATAAGTAAAGAAAAAATAAAATCAAACCACAACACAGATATTTCTCGAGGAAAGCTTGCTTCTCATAACCCCTCTATCTTCTTTTGTATATTCACCAAGGAATCATGAAAAATTTACAATGCACTCTTCTCACAAGAGTCTCCCGCACTCTCACAACTGTCTCACACTGATTCAGACAAAATCAACCAACACTTAGCCAATTTTTAGCCACTACTCGGCATTCCTACCTTGCGCAATTCATGTGGAATGCAATCCCTATTCCTTAGGAAATTCAGCCTTCCAAAACTGCACAATGTTCATGGTCAATCCTATGGTTGTTTTATTTCATGCAAGCAACCTACTAATAATACAACTGATAGTTAACATCCCTTTAACCTTTGTCTCAACTGGGTCTCCACTGGAATTGACATGCATGCAGCTATTAATAGTAAATCATCAATTACATGATAGCTCGCTGCATGTGAATTAAATATGATTTAATTCACTTGACCTCTCACTAATGCAACAAACAATTACAACTAGTTAAATTGACTTTAACTCAATTAATTGAGTTAACTGATTTCTCATGCATTAAACTAAAGCACTAACTGCAACTTGAACTCTAAAACACATAGAATCACTCTGAATGCCTCACTAACCACCCTCAACTTGAAATTCATGAGCTAACTGAGTTTATCACACTCAGTTAACTATTACAAGTGATTATGAGATAAGATGACATTTTATTGTCTAGTTTAATTAATGGAAAATTAAATTAGACACACATTTCTTGTTGACTTTTCAACACTCCCTCTCAAAAATAAAGGGATTATCTGCTACCCCGATCTTGGCGAGCACCTTCGTCAAAATATCTGCATCTTGATCTTCCGTGGGAATGTATTGAAGTAACATAATGTGCCTTTGAACATAATCTCTGAGATGGTGGTACCAGATGTTTATATGCTTGGACCTATCATGGAATACTAGATTAACCGAGAGTTTAATACAATTCTGGTTATCACAATATATCACCGTTGGATCCATTTGATGACCAAAAAAACAAATTGAAATCTTCCTCGTCCAGATGGCCTCACATGCAGCCTGACTTGCTGCCATGTACTCTGCCTCGGATGACCTAAGTGCCACATATCTCTGCTTCCTTTCGTACCAAGAAACTGATGTCGATCCTATGCTGAAGATACCTCTTGATGTGCTCTTTCTGTCTGATGTATTGCTTGCCCAATCTACATCGATTAAGCCTTGAAGCTTCACTCCCTTTGTCCGTCTGTACCATAATCCATACTCTGTAGCTCCCCTGAGGTATCTCAAGACATGTTTCCCCACCTTCCGAAAGAGCTTGGTCAGCTTAGCCATAGCTTGACTCAGCTGGTTAACTACGCAGAAAATGTATGGTCTAGTGTTCACCAAGTACATCAGTGAACCCACAAGCTTCCTATAAACAATAGCGTCCACTACCTCACCTGAGGTAGCATCCTCCTTCTTCCAGTTTCCTGGAAGAGGAGTCTCCATGGGTTTACAAATCTCCATGTGAAACTTACTCATAATCTCTTTGGCATACTTGCCTTGAGAAATAAATAGCTCACCATCCCACTGCCATATTTCCAAACCAAGGAAATAGTGAAGGGTTCCCATGTCCTTCATCTCAAACTATCTTGCAAAATTGTCTTTGCAAGAAGTTGTGAGTTGCTCATCACCTGTCAAAATTAGATCATCAACATAAAGTACGATAATCAAGAGCTTACTATCAACCACAATTTGGTACAGGTTTGCATCCGCTTCACTCTTTATGAAGCCCAAACCGGTGAAATAGCTATCAATCCTGGTGTACCAAGCACGAGGTGCTTGCTTTAGCCCATACAGTGCTCTCTTGATTCTGCACACATGTGACTCACTGTCAAAGGTATGAAAAACTTATGGCTTCTCTATGTACACTTCTTCCTCAATAAACCCATTGAGAAATTCAGTTTTCACATCCATCTGATGTAATTTCCACCCCATCTGCACTAGGAGTGCAAGGATAGGTCTAATCGATGAGTATATCGCAACTGGTGTGAAATTTCCCTCATAGTTAATCCCCTCAACTTGTGAGAATACACGGGCTAAAAATATAGCCTTATACTTCTCCACACTCCCATTTGTCGCTTGCTTCACCTTATAAATCCATCTCAATCCAACCACTGATTTTCCGACTAGTCTTGGGACAACTTCCCATGCACTTTTCTTGACGATGGAGTCATACTCCTCAACCATGGCGTCAACCTAAATTTTTTGTTGCACTGCTTCCTCAAAGGATGATGGTTCTGTCACAATACACTTGCTCATAAGAGCCATGTATCTAGTAAACCTATCTAGAGACTGTCTCTATATGCGCAGTGAAGTAGGTGCTCCTACATGTTATGCCACATCAAGTTTCAATCTATCAGCTTCCGTGGTGCGCCTTCTACCATGTCTGGTGGATGGCTCTGCATGAGTGTTTTCTACCACTCCATTATCCTCCGCATGTGGCTGCTCCACATATTGAGGTTCATACTTTGGAACCAAGAGTTCCTCCTCTGCATGCATCAAGCTCCCTCTCAACGTAAAATCGCATGTATTTCTCCTCATCAAATTTTATATCCTGTCTCACAACAGTCATCCTGATGTTTGGAAAATACCCCGATAGTTGTGGTGAGTATCATTGTACCCCACAAATATCCCAATCTCAACTGTTGGTTCTAGCTTCTTCCTAGAATCTTTGGTCACATGGAAATAGACAGATGAGCCAAAAATTTTAAAATATGAAACATCAGGTTTCTTACCAGAAAAAAGCCGGTGTACTCATGCCAAGTATTCGATGAGGACTACAGTTCTGTACAACTATTGTTGTGTTGCATGCCTCTGCCCATAGATGCAATGGTAGGCCCTGATCATGCAACATATCTTGTGTTGCACCCACAATTGTTCTATTATTTATTTCTGTGACCCCATTATGTTGTGGGTTATGAGGTGCAATCAACTCTCTCTGAATTCCTTCTTTGCTACAGAAGTTCTTGAATTCATTGGAGATGTATGCACCACCATTGTCGCTCCTAAGAGCCTTCACATGCTTCCCCATGTCTTTCTCCACTTGTGATTTGAACTCACACAATTTTGAGAATGTCTGATCTTTCTTTTGCATGAAGTAGATCCAACAATTTCTATAAAAATCATCCAAAAAGATCACATAATACCTGTGATTTGTTGTCGAAGCTATAGAGAATGGTCCACACACGTCTGAGTGAACTCTCTCAAGGATTTACGCTGCTCGGTTCTCCTTCTCGTGAAAAGTGGCCTTTGCATACTTCCCCATGGTACATCCCTTGCATGTGTCTATCTGCGCAAGAGTACCCTTTGGAAGCCTTGTAGAAATCTATTGCATGACCTTCAAGGCATCGTGGTGTAGATGGCCCATTCTCCTGTGCCATAACTCACCCTCATCCCGACTTACCACTTTGTCTGCCTTACCCATCAATGTTGCGCAACCATATACATCAAGTTTGTAGAGATTTTTCACACGAATCCCAATCTTCTCGGCTTGTCCTGTGACTTTGTGTCAAAGGAAAGCTTTCCCTTCACTGAAAACCACATCATAACCTCTATCCTCCAACATTGCAACTGAAACTAAATTATTTTTCAAGCCTAGTACATGAATTACATCTTTTAATAAGAAGGGTTTACCTAACTATCTCTGGAAGGTAATTGTACCAATCTCGGTAGCGCTATACCTCCCATCATCATCCATTTCAATATGCATCTGGAGGTCCTTCTCCTCCAAGCTACTGAAAATTTCTTTGTCTCCCGTCATGTGGAAATATGCACCACTATCCAAGTACCACATTGATCCCATCGTACTTGACACCATGCATGCGATGAGTGAGAGGTACAACTCAAATTGCGAGGCTAAAGCCTCACCAGCTGCAGATCCTGAAGCCTTCTTGTTCTTCTTCTTTTGTGGACAATTAGTGGCATAATGTCCATGCTCGTGACAGTGAAAACATTTCACTCTGGACATGTCACGCTTCTTGCCTTCTTTGTCGGTCTTAGATTTGGAATAGGATTTCTTTCCCTTCCCCTTCTTTGCCTTACCATCTAAGGCACAATTTTCCTCATCATCTGTCTTAAATGAGGATCCATCCCTAGTATTCTGCCCGAATTCTTCTTGCACCAAATCCGACCAAATTCGCTCCCAATCTGGCAGCTTCTCCCTCCCATTGACAGAGTCCTGATAACTATGCCAACACTTGGGAAGGCATACAAGAGCTAGGAACCCCAAGTCATCATCCACTATAGTAATTTCAAGGCTCCCAAGCTCATCTCGACATTGGAAAAACTTGGTTAAATATTTCAGAATAGTGTTGCCTTTATCCATTTTGATTTTCCTGAGGTTGTCCTTCAGTGCCAATTTTCTGTGGTCACTGCTACTCTGAAACAGATCTGTCAAAGCCTTCCACATTGCATATGGAGTCATTTTGCCATGGATACTTGAGACAATGTGGTCTTGTACTCCCTCTAATAAGATCCTCCTCACCGTTGCAGCCTTGTTTTTCCAAGCATCAAGAAGAACAACATCTGTTGTTGCGGGTTTGGGAATGTCATTATCAATGAATTCTTTCAACCCATTGTCCTCCAAAATTGCCTCCATCCTGTCTTTCCACGCAATCTAATTAGAACTTCCCTTGAGTGCATATTCCAATCTCAAGCCATTGAAAACCATCTTGATCTTGATCCGCCTATCGCACCAAAGAATACTTTTTCAAATTCGAATGCTATTCAACACAAACTCAATTTCTTCCCGACTATAGTGATTTCCTGCGCTCTAATACCATGTAGAAATTATACAAACAATATGTATATCAATGGATTCAATTTGATCAAGAAATGTACTAAAGTAATATATTGAATCCTTCTGCAAATCAATTGCGGAAAATAAACACGATCACCAATCACAACAAGTAAAGACAGAAGCAAATCAAACCATAACACAAATATTTTCCTGGGGAAAGCTTACTTCTCAAAACCCCTCTATCTTCTATTGTATATTCACCAAGGAATCATGAAAAAATTAAAATGCACTCTTCTCACAAGAGTCTCCTGCACTCTCACAACTGTCTCACACTGATCCGGACAAAATCGACCAACACTTAGCCAATTTTCAGCCATTACTCAGCTTGGCTTTCTTGTGCAATTCATGTGGAATGAAATCCCTATTATTTAGGAAATATAGCCTTCCAAAATTGCACAATGCTCATGGGAAATCCTATGGTTTTTTTACTGCATGTGGGCAGCCTACTAATAATCCAACTGATAGTTAACATCCCGTTAACCTTTGTCTCAACTGGGTCTCCACTGGAACTGACATGCATGCGGCTATTAAGAGTAAATCATCAGTTACATGACATATCACTGCATGTGAATTAAATTTTATTTAATTCACTTGACCTCTCACTAGTGCAACAGACAGTTACAACTAGTTAAACTGAGTTTAACTCAATTAATTGAGGTAACTGATTTCTCATGCATTAAACTAAAGCATTAACTACAAATCGAACTCTAAAACACATAGAATCACTCTGCATGCCTCACCAACCACCCTCAACTCGAAATTCATGAGCTAATTAAGTTTATCACACTCAGTTAACTTTTACAAGTGATTATGAGATAAGATTACATTTTATTGTCAAATTTAATTAAGGGAAAATTAAATTCGACACACATTTCTTGTTGACTTTTCAACATAGATTAAAGTTAAATTTTAATTTTACTTAAAAGCTCATAATTATATTGGAAGACGATAACCACAAGTGTGTTAGGCATTTTTTTGTTTACTATTTAGGTTGAAATCATCTTCTGGTTGAAATTATCTTTTAGTTTTGAGATAAAACCCATTTGATTCATTAAAAGGTTATCTCTTTCATATAGAAAAATAAGTTATTAACGCAAAATCCATAAACTTCTAGTAACATTAAAAATTTACTCATTTACACATCAATCACTAAAATAATCAGTTTAGATAATATGATATGGTTTTATTGAATAATTATGCCGAAAGGCATTCTCTTTATGGAGTTGGCTGGGTAAACACTGTTTAGCCCATCCAATCTCCTTGCTCCTTTTTTCTCCTTCCATCCTATCAAAATTCAACAAGTGGAAACCATTTTCCTCGTTCCATGTTGTCATCCTCCCCCATCTATTCGCAATAGACAAAAACAAATCGTTACCTGTCATTGAGTGCATCGATCAAAACATTACATCAATGCTTCCACGGTCTTTCAAGGTACGCAGGATCCAAATTCCAGTATTTTTTTATCACTCTACAAATGTGGATGAAGAATTTGCTGTTTTTATTGGATATATTCTCTCCTATGTGGTGATGAAATTCAAGTCCCCAAATCCTCTACACATCATGATGTTGCATCTTTCGAAAATTGCAACGACAATGTAAAAAATGAAGTCGGCATTGCCATCGATATCGTACTCTCTATAAATCTGGCACTTGAGTGGTGCCTTTCACCTTCTCCTTGCAGATCTGGGCTCCTTGTGTTCTCTCCTTCAGCGGATTTGTAGCATTTATGCTCATTGGTTCTCCTCCTCCATGCACAAGCAATTCTTCCATTCAAAAGTTTGGCACGAGCATTAAATTGCAACCAGACCCTTGAGCTCGTGAAGCTTCGAATTTTGTCTCTTGATGAACTAGTTGTGACAGCTTGGGGTGACCATGTCATTGAACACGACTATATTTCAATCCAGATCCATGGATTTATATGCATAGGTCCGTGAAACCTGGCAACCATCTACGTCCTCAAAGTGAAAATTGAAATTTTTTGTTTGTAATGGTGGAGAAGACGATCCATAATTCTATTTGGAAAACTGGGAATGAAAAGTGATCATTGTAGATTTTTTTTGCTTCGAGCGATGCACATAACATAGAAACCATAAGTTCGACTTCACAAAATTTTTCCTTTTAATTTTCCCACATAAATTTGTTATGGAGAAATGCATATTTTAAAAAGGAGGAAGACGCCATATAAAAGGTTTCTTGGATTTCATAATTTAAAAAAAGGGAGAAAAGGTATATGTTAAAATAAAAGGGTTTAATTTTCCCTCATTAAAATTATTTTTAAGGAAAGAAACCAAAAGGTGTTTAAAAAAATATGTTGGGTAAAGGTTTTTGAAAAATTTTAATGGAGTAAAAAGAGATTTGGGCATTCTCTTTAGTAAATCTAGGTTATGAAATCCTTGCTTGTTGTCTAGTGGTGCAAAGGTTGTTGAATTAATCTGGTTTGTAGTATGATTTGAAGTGTAAAACAATTTTTGTTTTCATCATCAGCCTTGTTTTGTAGCAATATTTGGTTTGCCAACTTGGTCCTTTCAAGATGGGTAAAATATTGCAGGAGCTTCGTGATAAGAAGACAACATATGCACTTCGTAAAGAAGTCATTTAGTTACAATCAGTGGTAGTTGTTTTGCGGGTAGAGAATGCAACACTTAAGAATAGGTTGCAAACTTTAATAGATGAGAAAATCCAGCAGGTTGACCATTTGGAATCAACCATGGGAAAATATCTCCATATGCTTGCAGATGAATTTCAAGTGAAGATTTCCCTCCTTGATGATTTGCAGGAGGAAGTTGAGTCTTTTTTTTATTCAAATTTTAAAAAGCAGTTGGAAGAGAAAAATAATCAACACATTATGGAAATTTATTGTTTAAAGGAAACAATGTTGGAGAAACATCAAATTTTGTCACAACAGCTAATTGAGAAGGATGAGGCCATTCAAAAGCTGCAAGAGTCTAAAAAGAAACTTGAATTGAAAGTTAGTCGTCTTCTGAAATATTAGATGGAGACAACTGATGTTCATGTGCCAAGCTCTCCTTCTTCCACGCTTGATGCTGTTGATTGTCAGAAGACTGAAGCTGATGATCATGACGCATCACATGAATTTATCACGCCCAGTTTTGAAAAGCATACTACTGGTATTGGATCTCGTTTGTTGAGTACAATGGGATATATTGGAGGAGGACTTGGGAAGAATGGACAAGAAATTGTTACTCCATCTTTAGAAATATGAGATGGAGACAATTGATGTTCAAGTGCCAAACTCTCCTTCTTCCACGCTTGATGATGTTGATTGTTAGAAGACTGAGGTTGATGATCATGACACATCACATGACTTTATCACACCCAGTTTTGAAAATCATACTACTAGTATTGGATCTCGATTGTTGAGTATAATGGGATATAATAGAGGAGAACTTGGGAAGAATGGACAAGGAATTGTTACTTCTATTAACCATGTAGTGTAGACATTAAGAGTAGGCCTTGGATATGATATTATTGTTGCCTCATCACCTATATCCAACTGTGAGGTGCTTCCAAATGAAAATGTTGTGGCACCTAACTTTGAATATGAAAAAACAAAGACTGAGGCATGTCCACATCCTCATCAAAATAAATCATCCAGGTTCCAACATTCTTGGTCAATTACTAGTCCAACATTCAAATCGCTATAGAGAATACACAAGAGAATGAATTGTGGACCAATGCCAACCATCAATATCATTTGTGGATGGGTCGATGGATGATCATGGCATCATTTGAACCAATGCTTGAAGACTTCTTATTGTCATGTTACACCAATTTTGCATTGTTGATTGTCGTTCTACCCTCAGTTGTGTTTCAAGGGTGGAATTTGCTGACAATAGATACTATTGATTCTCGCTCCTTATATGGTTATTTTTTAGGGGGGGCTAATTAGATGGTGATAGATATTATTGTCATTTTTTTTGTGTTTGATCAGTGTGATGGTGACGGTTTTCAGAAAAACTTCAAGAGTGTTGTTGTACGACATTTTCCATACTTACATGCCTCCTTGGTTGTTTTTCTGTTGATGGTGTTGCTTTTGTTTGAATCCTTTGTCGTAGTTCTTTACCAACACCTATTTTCTTTGAATCATTTTTTGGAAATTTAACAATGTTTGTCGCCCTTGTGCCTCTACAAAAATCCTACTACAAATATTGATCAACCTCATTGAGGTTTCACGACTCTCATCTTCATAGTTTTGGTACTTCAGCATTTCGTATTTCTTGATTGGAGTAGGCCTATGTTCTTTCCCTTCAGTGGATCGTTATGGGATTTACAATTTTAGCACCATGATAATTTGAGAACTGACATCTTTCTCTCTTTTTTTGGGGGGGCGGGGAGTTTTTTCCAACAAGGTTTTCTCTCTTTCTCCACTTATGAGAGTTTGTACGTGGGTACCTAGTCGGGCCTTGTTACCGGGAACCATTGTTTGTTTATTTTTTTCTTTAGTTACTCCCTATGTTTCGCTTAAGGGGGGGAGGGGGTGTTAGAGTTGGTATTTCCAATGCCTCTTTTTCCTATGAGCCGAGTATGGTGAGTTGTAAGCTCACATAGGGACTTGTATTTATTTAGTTTTCGTAGTTATCCTTATTCGATACTGGGCCTCAACCATTGTTATATAATGGATGTCTTCTATCTAAAACAACACAATATTGTGAGAAATAAAATACTCTTACATGTATCTCCTTCCATTCGCTTGAAATTCGAGGAGAACTTTACGTGTGCAGAGATGGGAGATGGTGCTAGCCCTCATTGTTCAAACAATAGTTTGTCAGTGAACACTAATGATAGTTTCTCTAATACACAAATTGTATTGAAATCATATTAATTAGCTATAATTAATATAATTATACCATCACTAATATAATATTAAATTAATATTAATGCTCACTAATGATAGTTTCACTAATCAATTTAATCAAAAAATTAATCAGTGTTTGTCAAAAAGTTGTTCTAATTAGGACATTTGTACTATCTTTCGCTGTAGTGTTTGCATATATCTTAATTTTCTATGCAATAGGGGAGAAAATTTCCATACTATACGATTGTGAGGAGGTCCCATAAATTTGGAATCATATTTGCTTATTGTAAGGTAAAGAGGATGAATTTTCATTGCAATATGTTCGAAGAAAAGAAGATTCATATTCCTTTGGGTTGTTTTCCAAAATCATTTACAGGTATGAGAGTTTAGTGTTTTCATAACCTATGCTTTAATATCTTATAGTTTAATATAAATATAAATTGTTTATTTTATTTACTTCCTTGATTTAAATATGATAATGTTGAAATATTGTGATCTACCAATTATATATATATATATATATATATATATATATATATATATATATATATATATATAGATATATATATATATATATATATATATATATATATATATATATATATATACATATATATATATATATATTTTTAAATTTTTGCATGTAGATATCTTGAGAATTAAAAGCATAAAACCTTAATACTTTAGTAGCATTAATTCAATATAGCCAATTTTTCTGAAATTTTATTCATTAGCGATTTGATTTTGTTGAATATTGTTCTCGCTTAATATGGTAGTAGAAAAATGCATTTATCTACTTCTTTTGGCAATGGTTGTGGCATGCACCCACTCTATGCTACCACTATCAGGTTTCTCTAATACTATGACATTGTTACCACTGGCTTCGTTGGATATTTGAATTGGAAAATGCGACTTGGGATTCTTCCACGATATTACTAGTGAATCTGTGAATGAGCTTTGGAGTGATTACAAGGTTATGTATGTATTTCGTCCTGAGAAAAAATAGTGGGTGAATTTCTAAACTAACAAATAACATCATCAAATATAAAAGCATGATTTTAGAATACTCTAATTATCATGCCAAATGGTTGATAATATTAGAGATTGCAACCATGGTTATAGTGAGTGTATACTTGCATGGGATCCACCACATTAATGGTCGTGTAGCCCATATAAAAACCAATAATTATAGTATGATTCAAAAGTTGATTATGCGAGAGTTAGGAGAAATGTGTTTTCTTCACACTCCCACACAATCAACTTCTCTGCATATCATTAAAAGTTTAAGAAAAATGTCAGATATTAATTATAGAAACCTTTATTGGGAATTTCAACACTATCTTGCAGCATATCATTTAACACATTTTCTTACAATTAATGTTGTTGTAATCTTTTATGGTTTAGAGATGTCATCAAATCAGTAAATTAATCCATTAGCGCTAGCCATAACACATTTATTCATCAATACATTAGGTATCAAGCATCAATAAAACTAATATAATGTAGAAATTTGAATAACTGTTAAATTATTCACCGAGATTATCCTGATCACAAACTATTTGAGCTTCATGCATAATACATAACCTCTTCTTCTATGGATCATCAATTTGCGGAAATTAAAACAATCGCATGCGCACATTAAAACCATAAACAATCACACATATAAACACAGTATTTATGGGAAATCTTAAAGCTGAAAACCCCCAACTATCTGTATATTATAATGATAGATATCATGTAACAATCATAGTACAAACTCCTCACAAACTCTCAGCACTATCTCCAATTGTTACACACTACACAAACTCAGATCATACAAAACACTTGCTCCAATCTGCTCCACCTGTTAGCCAGCCTCTACTGCGCAATCCAATATGGATAAGCATGAGATCAAGGTTCAAATCCCACCAGTATGTACTGCGCAATCCTCATTGGCTTCTCCATAAATTGTGTGTGCAAATCTCATGCACCAGTATAGTCACAACTCATAGTCACACTGCTCTTTCACCTACCTCTCCACTTTGGTCTCCTTGGGCCCCTGGACTTCTTCTTGATTAACTAATGTATTCTTTAGTTGATTTATGAGTTAATAATTAGTGAATTAATTGTATTAATTCACACCACTCTCACTAATTGTATGATCGGTTAGACTCGTCTGACTAAGCTCAACTAAGTTAATGAATTTAACTCCATTAGCTGTCTCATCACAACTCCACCAAACTTCTGTCCACATGAGTTCTACTTTGATCAACCATGCAATAGCTCCACTAAACCTAGGAATAGCATAATTCCTTACGCCGGTACATGTGCCACATCCAGACATCAAGTAAGTGCTCAAAGAAATAAGATAATGTTTAGAGTCCAAATATTATTAAGAGCCAATAATATTCGACATATCTATTTTTAGACTGGCAATCTAAAAATAGATTCCACCCAATATGTCTAAAATAGAAGTCCATCTATTTTTCCAACTTGATCAACCATCCACAAATAGAATCCTGCAACTCATAGAATATGATCAACATATCTAAAAATAGACATAGTCTAAAAATAGACTTTGCACCAAAAATACCACGGGCCGTGGGCCCTTAGTGAAGGCGACTACTCACTAAGCTCTCCTTATTGTTGCAATCTCAACACTCCCTCTCAACAAGATAAGGATTATACGCAACTATCTTGCACATGAGTGACTGAATTTGCTCCTGGTGGCGCCTTAAATCAGATATCGAGCATACGTTTGTACGTAAGATGTAAATAACATGATTCTCGTGCCACACAATCTCGATATGATGATCTTACGGATGTCAATGTGTTGAATATCATGAAAATCTTGGATTAACCGAGAGTTTGATGCAACTCCGATTATCACAATATATCACAGTAGGATCTAAGTGTGAACCGAACAACCCGACCATGATCTTCCTCATCCGTATAGCCTCGCATGCAGCCAAACTCACTGCCATATACTTGGCCTCTGCTAAACTGAGTGCCATGGATCTATGCTTCCTACTATACCAAGAAAATGCTGTCGACCCGATACTGAAAATCCCTCCAGATGTGCTCTTTCTGTCTGTTGGGCTCCCTGCCCAATCTGCATCCGTGAAGCCACACAGGTTCACTTCATCCGACTATCTGTACCACAATCCATATCCCGATGTGCCTTTGAGATAACGCAATACATGCTTGTCTGCCTTCCAAAAGAGCTTGGTAGGCTTAACCATAGCTTGTGAAAGCTGGTTAACTGCATAGCATATATCGGACCGTGTATTGACCAGATACATAAGCGACCCCACCAACTGTCGATAAACAGTGGCATCCACTACCTCCCGTCGGGAAGTAGCATCCTCCTTCCTCCAACCACTGTGAAGAGGAGTATCAACAGCTTAATGTGCCCATGCATGTTGAACTTCTCCAAAGATTCCCATACTTACCCTGAGAAACAAACAGTCCATCACTGCGCCGCCAAATTTCCAATCCCAGGAAATAATGAAGGAGGCCCAAGTCCTTCATCTCAAACTCCTTTGCAAGATCAGCCTTGCATGAGTGTATCAACAGTTCATCACCCGTCAAAATCAAATCATCTACATAAAGTACAATGATCAACAACTTACCCTCCACCATAATCTGGTATAGGTTCGGATCCGCCTCACTCTTGGAGAATCCAAGTCCGGTGAAATAACTGTCTATCCGTGTGTACCAAGCACGAGGTGCTTGTTTCAACCCATACAGTGCTAAGAGAGCAAGAATCGTCCGTATGGAAGAATACGGACGATTTCCAAACAGTCCACCACTGCACTGCCAAATTTCCAATCCCAGGAAATAATGAAGGAGGCCCAAGTCCTTCATCTCAAACTCTTTTGCAAGATCCTCCTTGCATGAGAGTATCAACAACTCATCACCTGTCAAAATAAAATCATCTACATACAGTACAATGATCAACAACTTACCCTCCACCACAACTGCATAGGTTCTGGACCGCCTCACTCTTGGAGAATCCAAGTCCGGTGAAATAATCGTCTATCCGTGTGTACCCAAAGCACGAGAAATGTTTAACCCATACGCCGCTAAGAGATCAAGAATCGTTCGTATGGAAGAATACCTCGACAGTAAAAATGTCTCCTCATAATCGATCCCCTCTATCTGTGAGAAGCCTCGGGCAACAAATCTTGCCTTGTACTTCTCCACACTCCCGTCAGCTGCCTGCTTCACTTTGTAGATCCATCTCGAACCCACCACTGATTTCCCTTCCGGCCTTGGGACAATCTCCCATGCACTGTTTCTGACAATCGAATCATACTCTTCCACTATGGCATCTACCCATGCGGGGTCCTCCACAGCTTCCTCGAAAGAGGATGGCTCTGTCATGATACACTTGCTCACAAGAGCCATGTATCCAGTATACCAGTCAGGTGACTGTCTCTGTCCGCGCTGTTATGTAGGTGCTCCTACAACCTTCTCTGCATCTTGAGCCAGTCGCTCAGCTTCTGTAGTGCGCTTCCGCCCTCTGATGGTTGGCGCTGCATGAGTGGGTTCTTCCACTCCATGAACTTCCTCTTGTGGCTGATCCACATCCTGAAGCTCATCCTTAGGAACTAATAGCTCCTCCTCTGCATGCAAGTGTAGCTCCCTCTCAAGCGAACACTTAATGGCTTTCTCCTCCTGAAATTTGATATCCCGTCGCACAACAGTCTTGCGACTATCTAGCAAATACACACGATAGTTGTGGGGCATATCAATGTACCCCAAAAATATCCCAACCTCCGCAGTCGACTCCAGCTTCTTTCTGGCATCCTTCGTCACATGAATGTAAACAGGTGAACCAAAAATCCTCAAATGGGAAATATCAGGCCTCTTACCAGAAAACGCCTCCTCGGGTGTACTCATGCCAAGTATCCTGTGAGGACAACGGTTCTGCACATATACTGTATTATTGCATGCCTCCGCCACAAGTGAATGGGTAGGCCCTGATCATGCAACATCGCCTGTGCAGCACCCACGATCGTTCTGTTCTTCCGCTCAGCAACCCCGTTCTGCTGTGGGTTATGAGGTGCTATGAGCTCTCTTCAAATTCCTTCTGCGCTGCAAAAGTCCTTGAATTCGCTAGAGATGAATTCACCACCATTGTCGCTCCTAAGAGCCTTCACCTGCTTCCCCGATTCTTTCTCAACCAGTGCCTTGAACTCACAGAACTTTGAGTATGTCTCGCTCTTCTTCTGCATGAAGAAGATCCAACACTTACGAGAAAAATCATCAACAAATATCACATAATACCCGTGCTTTGCTGTCGAAGCTACTGAGAAAGGTCCACACACGTCTGTGTGAATTCTCTCAAGGATCGTCGTGGCGCGACTATCCTTCTCGTGAAAGGTGGCTTTCACAAATTTTCCCAAGGTACACCCCTTGCACTGATCTGACTGCGCAAGAGTGCCTTTAGGAAGCCCAATAGAATTCTGTTGCAGTATCTTCAAAGCTCCATGGTGAAGGTGGCCCAATCTCCGGTGCCACAACTCGCCATCATCCCCTACCACCACTCCTTCTACTTTGCCTCGCCATTTTTGCGTAGCCATCTACCCGTAATTGATAAAGGTTCTTAACTCGAACCCTATCCTCCGGTCTCACGCACTGCCTTACCGTACAGAAAGCCTTTCGGCTGAAGACAACATCATATCCCTTGTCTTCTAACATCGCTACGAGATAAGATTTTTCTTCAATCCTTGACATGCATCACTTCCTTCAACAAGGGTTTACCAAATACTCCCCTCTCAAAGGAAATGGCACCACACCTGTCAGACCAGATCTGCTTCATCATCGCCATCTCATGTGCACTCAAGATCTTTTCATCCAGACTAGAAATGTCTCATCTCCCCACAGTGAAGACTTTACCGTCGAAACCACCGAACCCATCACATTTGAGACTACATGCGATCAGCGAAAAATCCAATCAAACTCGCGAGGTTATGTCTCTCCAAACAGCATCCGCTAAAGAAATTCCATTATTTTTCTCTTCTTCTCGCTTGGACAATTTGTGGTAGTAATGTCCGTGTTATGACAAGAGCACTTCACCTTGGACATGTCCTCGCTTCGCCTTTCGCATCTAATATATCCTTTCTTTGCTCTTCCCCTTCTTGTTTTGGGTACAAAGTTTTTAAATTCCTTCATCAGAGTTCTTTGATGACGATCCATCCCCGGTACCCGCCTTATCTCCTCTCGCACAAGATCCGACCAAAGTCGTCCTATCCTAGCAATTTCTCTCGACCATCGACGTAGTCCCGATAGGAATGCCAACTCTTCGAAGCCCAGAGAGCCAAGCTCACTCAAGTCTCATCATCTACAAATAATTCCCCACATCTCCTGTACCATCCCCGTGATCGGTGAACTTCGTGAGGGGTACTTGGGCATACCGGTCACTTTCTCCATCTTTATGTTTCGAGCTTATTCTTGAGCTGAACTTCCTCTAGTCGCTCTTGTTTTTGAATAACTATCAAGGCTTTCCACATCGGAATGGAGAAGCCTTACCATGCAAAGCTGGACACTATGATCCTTCACGCCTTGAACATCCTTCGACACTTTGCTTTCTGTCAAGCCTCACCTCATGCTAAGATCGCCAGAAGTAGGCTTTTGGGACTCGTGATTCAACCTCAACCCATTGTCATCCAAAGATCAGCTTCTCCATCCCGTTTTCCATGTGTGCAACAGGACTGAGAGCTGGGTTCTCAAGGGTATGTTACTCAATCGCAACTGTTGAAAAGGACATTCTTCAACTCCTTCACACCAAGAAAACATTGTTGCAAATTCGAATTCCACCAACGCAAAACTCAACCGCTTCAATGTTTTCATAATTGCTCCAATGATCAATACCGTCTCAATACCATGTAGAAATTTTAATAAATGAGACATTATTCAATCGAGATTATCCTGATCACACACTATTTGAGCTTCATGCATAATGATGATGCAACTTCTCTTCAACACGATCATCAATCGCTAAACATGTTCAACGATGCCATTAAAACCATAAACAATCACACATATAAACACAAGATTTATGGGAAAGCTAAAGTTTAAAACCCCAACTATCTCAGACATTATAATGATAGAGATCATGTAACAATCATTGTACAAACTCACAAGATTTCAAAGAGATAACCTCCAATTGTTGCAATAATGCACAAGTCAGATCATAACAAAACACATGCTCCAATCGCTTCCAATTGCTAGTCATTTCATCACATAGGGTCAACATGTATAATACCGAGATCCAAAGTTCAATTCCACTAGTATGTACCACAAAGAATCCTCATTGGCATTCCATCAATAAAATCATGTCTAAAGATAGTTCAACCGATATTCACACTCAGCTTTTTCACCTACCTCTCCACCGGTTCTCACCAACTGTCCATAACTCAAATGAACTGATACTTTTAGTTGATTTATGAGTTAATAATTAGTGAATTAATTAATAATTAATTCACACCACTTCACTAATTTAACAATTTATTAGACTAGATAAGCAACTAGCTCAACTTAAGTTAAATCAACACAACTCCATTAATCACTTCATCAACTCCACCAAACTCGTCAACAACTAAGTCAACCATGCAATATTCACTAAACCCTAGGAATAGCTTTAATCTTCCACAACATGCCATCCGTGACTGAATCAAGTGATCCGAGGGATAAGATAATATTTAGAGTCTAAATATTATTAAGAGCTAACAATATTCGACATATCTATTTTTAGACCTGGCAACTAAAAATGTATCTCCGCCCAAGATGTCTAAAAATAGAAGTCCATCTATTTTTCTCGACTTGACCAACCATCCACAAATAGCATCCCGCAACCCATAGAACATGATCCATATACCTTAAAAGACATAGTCTAAAAGACTTTGTGCCAAAAATAGTTCTCATGCGCCCACTTAGTGAAGGCGACTTCTTCCACTAAGCTCATCTTGCTGCAACTTCAACATCCGCCTCTCTTGCTCAATGCCGGCACTTTCGGCTGAGTTTTGCTGCCCCCACTATGAGGCTCTCCATGCATTTGACAGTGGGGTGAGCCACCATTTTCTCACCTGCAGGGAGGAAGAATGAGAGAGTGGATTTCTGATGCGCTTTTCCTAGACCCCGAGCCGTAATCGTTTGGCCGAGTCTAATTCGAAATTGAGAGATGGGTTGAGAGAGCGGGGGTCATGTAGACCTTCGACGCTTCCATGGTCACTCGAAAAAGCCACAGCACAGCCCGCCATAGCTCGAATTGGAGGGCTAGAGGTAACTTCGTCTCCCATGTGGCAAGACATTCTATGGGTGGCGAGGTAATGGGGCATCAGAATTATGGGAAACGTGCATGAGGTGGATGAGCAGAGGGAGATAGACGAGCAAAGGAGTGATATGCAACAGAAACAAAATGAGCAAAGAGGGCAACCGAACAAACGACGTGAGGGGTGGAGGCACAACGAAGACCAACATCGGCCAGGGAGGAGCAGAGCAAGCTGAGGAAAGACGAGGGAAAAGGAACACCCTCAAGACTGAGCCGCATGCCATTGCTCCACAAAAGGCCAAATCGCTTCTGCCACCCTACGAGATATGAGTGCGCATCAAGCGGAATTGAATGTCGCAGGAGTGCACAAGGTTGTGGACTAGCGAGGCATATTTAAGGCTTCCACGCCCTCGAGTGTGCCGCCTCGTGGAGAGGAAACTCAGGTGCGTGTGGTGAGCCCATGTATCGTGCCAATAGTGCATTATCGATCACTCACATCCCAGATACAAATATAAGATTTATTATATTTTATTTTTTAAAATATTTAAATGATAAAAATATAAAAATATAAAATATATTTTATTTGATTCTAAATTATACTAATTATTAATATTAATACTAATATTAATTATTTTATTAATAAATGATCCAATTTATAAATTTAAATTAATGTTAAATTATAAGGTATATAATACTATAGTGCAACTTCAACATTTAATATAAATTTATTTTATAATTAACTAAAGTGGAGAAAGCTTCCTTTTTCACCTGACATTTCAGTTAATCTTATTATTTTCATAACTGAGTATTTTAACATAAGCATCCTTGGTATATATATGTTCTAAAATTGAAAAGGAAATCATATTTATATATAAAATTTAATATTTGGTTTTATGTGACAGGTATGCATTTTGTAGTTCATGCCTGTGATGTTGAAGTGCACTAGATTTTTAAGATGTATTAGATTACATTGGCGTTTTTTTAGTTGTTCACTTTCTTTGTTCCACATGTTACTATAGTCTTTATAAAGCACCCATCCCCAATTATTAAGTTCCCCTATAACTTATCGACACTCAATTATTGCTACTTAAAGGGCTCCTCATTCCATCATCACTCCACATTGTGCTGGTAGCATCAAATCCCCTTGCTTCACATCCATCTCGATGATGTCACCTTTAAGCAAGCAAATGAGAGGCTCAATCATGGTATTAACCTCAAATTCACAAAGGCAATACAAGTTTCTTTTGTTCTAGGAATGGAGTCTGAATGGCATGTCAATCAAATGTCAGATTGTATTCATATGAAGAACCATTATTGCTAGTTAACTTCCTCCTAGGAAAGCTATCCATTTTTGCTTATAGGAATAGACCATAATGGGTTTGCTAATTCAACTACTATGATGAATATGTATACACTACAAGCATCAATTTTATGGAGCTTTAATTCCTGAGTACAAATGTTCTATGATCATATCGTCAAGAATAATGGAAATTTCTCTCATGAATACCCGTATTCATACAGAAAAACACAATTGCAATTAAGGTGCGTACTCATAGATTCATTTCCTGGGGAAATATATCACGCTCTCCATTGTTTTAGTCTGCTCAATAAAGTGTCAAGATGGGTATTTGGGTTGGTACCTCGTTCTATGTTTATGTTTGTAAGAATATAGTGTAGTGAGAATCCTAGTACTTGAACCCTCTAACAATACAAAATGCTTTAGAATAGGGATTAGGGTGCTTCACATCACATTCCATGGTAGAGTAACATTTATTTTCAAGATCCATGGCATACAATTTCTTGGTGCACTTTCTGTCCCAAGCAACCTCTTGCTCAAACTCTCATGCACAGACAGCATCGGATATACCCATGACTCATCACAGGTCCTTGTCTCAATTAGCCCAACCATCCTCATAAGAAGATGAGACAATTATGCTATTGACTTATTTTTCTTTTTTTCAAGATGTTTTATATTCAAACCTCCTCACACCAAGGTGTATTATTCAACAAAATAATCTTATTTTATAGAATCTTCTTTATTATTTTTTGTTGCCACATTCTTACCTAGAGGGTTGACTTGCTAACATCATTTCTTCCATTTAATGACAGGGATTATGTGTTTATCTATATGAATATATATCAAACACTTGCTCTTCATGGAATAGAAAATATCTAAGGTCAATGAAATGTATTGTACTTACATTCAAACCCTAATCTAAATTTCATTGAAACCCTAATCTAAATTTCAACTATCATGAAATTCAAATATGTGAAGAGGTTTGATTTAATTATCCATATTCTTTGTTATAAAGGTGTTGATTTAGAAGAAATGAAAAAGAGGCACACAAAAAATATGAGAGACCCTCAAATATATGCTAAGGTGGTAAAAAACATTTTTCATTCAAGGTTATTTATTTAACTTTCATTTCCACTTGAATTTCTCTCCACAGACTAAAACCTTAACCTGCAGAAATTGTTGTGTTATGTGATGGCAAGAGATATTAATTTTCAATCACTAACTGATTTAGCTGAATGGGTCCTATTTATTTGTTATTATAATACTGAAAATTTACAAGATACAGTAATTTAATGCCAAGTTTTTTATCTCATACACATTCAAATGCTATCAAAAGGGTTGTCCTATGTGGTATTATGCTCCCACAACATTTATTTGCCTATAAAAAGAATAAATCAAGTTATGCATTACATACACTCCAAAAACCATAATACATAGTTCTAATTTTTATATTTTTTATTTTTACAATAGTTATAATCATTTTTTTTGTAATTTAATAAATAAACAATTTCTCTTACTTTCATTTCTACTATTCAAATTTTGCAAAATTTAGTACATCACTTATTTTTTTATTAGACAAAGTGTTTATAATAATAATAATAATTCATTTAAAGTTGCTAAGATAAACTCAAATTTGTATGAATACTCTGTTTATGGGATAAGGGACCCACTTCCACTAGCCATTTATTCTTTAAAACAAAGATAATTTGGTTTATTTTTAAACTATGACTTCTTAAGATAAAGACATTTTAATAATAACAAACTTATACAATTTTCTTATTTATTAAAATATTAAAACACTAAATAATTTTACAAAATATTAATATATTCTTTATTATATTCTTTATTGATTTTTTATTCTATATTATGTTCACATATTTATATATTTAATTTGAGACATAATACAATGAACAAAATAATTATTAAAAAGTGTAATAAAGGGTATTAGTGTTTCATAATTGTCATGAGGATGAATTTAATAGCATGAGTATGTTCTAAAACTGTTTCTGGTTGGTTTAAGAGCTGGTCTTCCTCCAACCTAAAGAGACAAGGTAACCACCCAAGACCATTCCCATTCAGAGAGATCATAATAAAGTTTGGACCTCTGAATCCATGCAACTAGTTATTCCAGGTGATGAAAGTCTTCACTTCTCTGGAAACTACAAACTAATTATTCCAGATGTGATGTGGTTTTCCTGAATAAGGATGATGAGTCAGTCTGCATTAGATAATAGTAGCTGTAATAATTATTCGGTTTAACAACTAAACTATATTATATATATATATATATATATATATATATATATATATATATATATATAATTTAAAACTTATCCATTATTCATAATTATTTTTTATTAAATAAAATATAAAATTAGTTTTATACTTAAAACTGAGCACTAACGAGACACAGAGAAATTATAAGTAACAATGAATGGCATGCTTAAAAATTCAAAAACATATAAATAGAAAAGGTGTAACAGTTACAGTGTTAAAATATTCAAAAACACATCAGCATGCAATTCCAAAAATTCAAACCAACATATCAAACAAACTTTAAAGATATTTTCAACGTTAATTCATGTTAGGGCTATTACAGAGAGTTAAAGTGATATTTTACGACGAAATATTCATACTAACAATTGGCGACTCCACACTGTTTTCTTTTACATCAGCGTTTGCTATGATATTCTATATATTCATTGTTTTATCTTAGGTTTCCTCCCTTTTCCTGCTTTCCTATTTTTTATGGTGTTTTTCACCCCTAAAACCCTCAAACTGCCATATTTTTCACTTCCGTGTGTTTCTCTGCCTTATTACGTAGGTGATAGACATCACGTAATTTGAGATGATTAACTTTTTTTTCAAATCTCATGCACTGAGAGTGCTAACTGGATCATAGTGTTATAGCATCATTTCTCACCTGACATGATTCATGATTGCTTTGATGGTTTTGGGCACCCATTCCTACAGACATGGACAAATTCACTTAAAAATGTTGTAAAATCCCTATACTACGACTATGCTCCGTACTTTCTTTTCTCAGATGCATAGTCGAGTCCAACACTTTTTCACAGATGCTATTAAAATGATTAAAAAATATATAATTATTCCTTATTTTCTAGTCATTGATGTATATTTGTATTTCAACCACTCCCCAACATCGTACAACTATTTCAATCATTGGAAACTACTTGGAGGGATATAAAAACCCCCCTCATGTGTGTTGTACTTTGGGGAGAGAATTACTGATAAGGTACTCTCATTGGTATTCCCTATCCAAGTTTGATTCCCCGCGTGCTTGTCGCACTTTCCCGCTCATTATAGGAAACCCTTATTTCCTTTGAGATGATCATTCCCTTATATGTCATCTCGTATGCAATTCGCTTTGGAAGGAGTCTTAGCGAGGCAAGGGTTGGACTGACCGCACGACGGTTCGTTCAAAGGCTTCTGGAAGGATTCTGTGATCTCTCCAATTTGTTACTTTTGTACATGCTATTTATAATATGTATATCATGTCGTTTCAAAGAATGTGTTAGTGTATGCTTATATGTATGAGAATATTTGTTATACAAGCATTCATTATGATTTATTTAATGTTTTATGAATCTTACCACATGGAGTAGATATGTTTATGTATAAACACCTTTGGCTGTTTTCTTGTCTCAATGAAGGATTGGTTATAATGAACCCAGAGATCTTCTAACCATAGACTTAATGTAAGAACTTTTCTTGTTCTTATTCATTTAGTTTTTCTGAACTGCATATTGTGTGTGAGTCTGTTAGTGAGTATGTCTGCTGTGGAGGTTGTGAACCTGAAGAAACTTTCTAGTGGTGTAATTCCTCGAAATTTAACTGCGACTTTACTGGGATGCATTCTTGTGATTCCCGTTGGGTGGTTTCTACCGCTTTTGGGTAGATCCCAAACAATTTTGAATTTCACTTCCTGTGCCCAGCTTATTTTCTTCAGCCAATTCAAGTCCCTGGTGTCTTTCCTGTGCTTGTTCTTTTTGTTTTTTCATTATTTACCTTTGCATACAGTTTTTTCTCTCAGACACACAGACATGCAAGTTTGTCTAAAGGAACCCGCGTATACCTGAGTTTCCCCAGTGCTACACGCCGTATGCATGTCAAGCTGCAGTCAGAAGTAGCGATACCTAGGCATTTTGAATTTTTGAGTTTCTTGACCTTTGGTCCTTTCAGTTATGGACCTGTTTACGTTGTCTCCAGACTCAACGGAGTGTGAAGGAAGCGGTTTCATGTCTTTTCTCTCTTTCTCGCTTGATTGAAACTAGTCTTTCGGCAAAGTGTTGTTTCGTGCTTTCTGCACTTCGATCGAAGTTCCAAGATTGCTTTCCTCGAGTTCTTGGTCAAGCCTGCTTATCTAATGAGCTACCAATCACCTACTCCTATCTTTGTGTTGTGCTTCTCATTGGCGATTTTTGCTTCGCTTTTGATTGTTTTTCTGGAAGTTCCATAGTTAGGTTTTGTTAAAACTTTCAAGATCTTTCGTTTCTTTTGGAGTCTTTGTTTGAGACGAGTTTGCACTCATTTGTCTAGGCCGAGTGGTTGAGTTTTCTGTCGTTGCTCTTATTAGTCTTGCTACGAGTTAGCCTTATAAGGTTTGGGAGAATTGTTGTTTGTGCTAATTTGGCTCTGTTTGGTTTGGATTTTGATAGTTGTGCTTCGCTCTTTTTGAGCTCTTTCCTTATAAAACAAAAAAGCTCAAAAAAATTTGCTTTGCTTTTTGTTTTTGCATTTCAAAGGCTTAAAAAACATTTTCACTTGTTATTTTCTTTTGTTGTTGCATTTTCATTTTCGTTTGCTATAACTTTTGAAGCTGTGAGGTTTCTTACTTTAGTTTTTGGGTTTGATTTTGAGGAGGAGTTGTCATTTTGATTTCTTCTTCTTTGTTTTTAAGTGTTTTTGGGTGTCCTTATTTTAAGAGTTCTTGATTTCGTAGAATTATTTCGGACAACAAAGATGAGTTAAACCAAGGACTTTGGGAATTTCACTCGCTTTTAAGAGATTTGCATCTAGGATTTACATGCTTGTAGTGATTTGCATTAGGTGCATTTAATCATTTAGTCAATTTCTTAGTTTTTGTGAGTGTGAGTTTGGTTATTTCGAAAAGAAAAATACAATTTTTAGTTTTGTAGAACATGTATAGATTGCTCTTTCATCGAAAGACAAAGAATTGCATTTGCATGTAGTTAAGTTTTTATTAATTTCTTTTTGTGTCAAAAACACCATAATGCTTCATCTCCATATCCTTTGGTGACTTAACATAACAACCCTTAAAATAAGAGATTTAATCTAAAATGAATCGGCAAGTTTTTCTAAGTGTCAATCACCAACCAGCTAGGTTGTAGGGCCTTTGAATAGGTGAGTGGAGAGTTAACTTCAAGGCTGCTCAAACAAACATAGAAGTTGATTAATTGAGCTAAACCAACCCGTGAGGTGGACCTGAAAGTTCTCATCCGAGGAGTCAAGCGAGGGGAAGTGAAGGCTGAGAAGAGGGATACCCTCCTTCGATTAGCTGAATCCGACCTCAAGACTGCTCCGCCCGCTCTCGATACGCATTGGTGCCCATAGTTGCCACTCCTAGGTTCCACAAAGGATCATGTGGGGAATACCCTGTGGAAATTCGAGGTAGACGTCGCATCACATTCAAGAAGATTTCCGGGGGTAAGATTCTCGCTAAGCTTCGGTGCTTGAGCCGGCAAAGGCCGTCGTTTGGAGGCCTGCGAATCGTTTCGATGACTCTTCATGAGTTGTTCTGGGTCCTAATCATCCTTGATCGTCGGAGGTCCTCTATACTTCGCTCCTCGTATTTTGGTGGTCCTGCCCACTGTCCTGAGCTGGAATATTTCTGAGGCTATTCTGCTTGATCGTATCTCAGTATTTTTCATTTTAGTGAGTGTTTCTGCTCCTAGCTTGCCTAGCTTTTCACCTTTTTTAGTCTAATTTATAAAATCTATAAAAGGTACTTCGATCAAGCGCTTTGATTGCTCGAGGAGAATCCGGGTTAGCTCCGAGAGTCCAAAGCCTTCGAGAAGGAGCGATTTAGCGTGGTTACCACCCTATGAGCTCACTGTGCTGGAGAGAGATCCTCCACAAAGGTCTCAAGGTTTCGTAGCCGATTCGGTGTCGGTTCCGAGAGGAGCGTCTGGCCACCTCGCGAGTTTTATTTCTCAAGAAGAAGATTTTCTGTATTGAGGGACATACCCTCCAGCCTCCCGCTTATATGTCCATCTCCTCTTCCTCCGATTATCCGTTCGTTGTCTCAAGAGCACGACCCCGAGCCTGAGAGACCGCCGGATCTTCCGTATCATTCTTGTATCTTTCGATGCCATGACCGGCACCGTGGAGGCCGCAGTATCTCGGTACTCCGTTTCTGCTGAGCTGTGGGGCACTATTGCTTCATCTTCGATCGTTTGTGTGTCATGGTGTTTGGCTCTGGTTCAATCTCCCAAGCACATGCTTCCTTATCTCCGTCCTTCGTTCGTGGCTTCCCTCTAGTGGGAATCCCCTCTTTTTCCTTTTCCGCCGCTGCCTGGATCTACGCCTCATGTCTAACATGGCTAGTGGATTCAGCTCGCTAGAAGCTCCTTGGGACCTGGACACATTCCTAGTTCCAATCCTTCTTAGTTCGTCTTCACGTCCTCCCAGACCAGAGCCAACCTCTGTCCAGGGGGCAAAGTTCGACTACTTATGGGATGGAATCTGTCCTTACCATGGCCAAAGGTGGAATCGCTTTACGTAGGTCATCAAGGGAATGCTTCTTTTCTCCTTCATCGAGTGCTTATCAAGATTTTTCTCCTCTGCCTAATGACTGAACCCCACCAGGCTTTCCTCTTCAATCAATACTGCTGGGGAACTGTCCGCCTGGTAACTCCTACGTGGGGAGGAGGTTCTTCCGTTTTCGCGCCCTTTCCTCTCGGCAGCCCGGTGCCTTATCAACCAAAGTATTCTTTTGGATTGTTGGGAATCCATCCCATCAAGGATGAATCCTTGCCCACGCTTTACCTTTTCTCTCAACGTTAAACTCTTACAGATTTGTCAAGTTGACCAATGACCCGATTCGTTCTAGTCCCGGTGGCCTCCGGTCCCCACCAAACTTCCTTATGATGCTTTGTACTATCATGCTGACCCAATCCTGGACGATGCTTAACTTTCGAAGAAGTCGAGGTCGTGCTCATGATTTCACAAAGGAGTCATGGGGGTCATTTATCTAGCTTGCTATGTTCCCAAAAGATTTTGCGTGTCGGGATACTTTTGGCCCTCGATTTTCAAAGATTGTATTGAACCAAGAAAGGTTTCATCCGTGTTAGGTTTATACTCGGTAATGGTGCGTCTATCCAAATTGTTTTTCCTGGGTCATATCGTCTGACCTCACAAAGTGGGGTAAGGATTATACTACTTGTAAACCCGCCTCTCGGCAAAAGGTCACAAGTACATTATCGTATGTGATACTACTTGGCCATGGGTCGAGGCTATGCCTACTTGGGGAACACAGAGACTGGCACAGCCTTGTTCCTTTTCGCTGCTATCGTCGCTGGTAACGAGAGAGATTGTCACCGACCATGGCGCTCATTGCATCAAAGATGATGGCCGAGTTGGCTCTCAAATTAGGTTTCCAACAGAGCATTCATCTCCATATTATCCTCAAAGCCAATGGGCGTGGAAGCCATGAATAAATCCTTGAAGACAATTCTTCAAAGGACAATCGATAAACATAGATCCAACTGCATATTATGCTATATCCCGCACTTTGGGCATACAGACGGTTGCTGAAAACCGCAACCGCTTTACGCCTCGCTTCGCTTAGTGCACGGGGTGGAATCCGTATTTCCTATTGAATGCGAGATTCCTTCTAAATTAGGCCGTTGAGCTTCTTCCCCGACACTAGTCCTGGCAAACGGCTTCTTCATCTCTGGAACATTCCGCGAGCACAGCCGAGATGCCGCTACGATGAATGAAGCGCATAAACCGATAAAGGTTCGGGCACGATAAGGCGGTCAAGCCTAGGTCTTTTCGTGGTTGGCGACCTTGTTTTGGTCTATGCCCAAGAAAAGGATGCCTGGGCAGTGAAAGTTTAAATCGATGTGGTATGGCCCCTATATCGTTAAAAAAGTCCTTAAGAAAGGAGCGTATATTCCTGTTGACTTTAAGGGAACGAAGCTCTCCGGGAGTCTCTAAATGGGCTCTATTTGAAGAAGTATTATGCCTAGGCTTTGGCCTCGGCATCTTGCTTTTGTATAGTGATTTTGCTTTTGTACATATCTCGATTGATTTTTCACCATGAGTTGGTGATGTTTTGATCTACTTTAAGGAAGTTGTGTTGGATGTCATGAGTCATTTTGGTTTCAGCCAAAGTAAAGCAGTAGACACACCCGAACTTAGCTTCCACGGCTTGTGCTTCTTAATATCCTTTCTACTAGTCGTTGGTATCAAGAGGGGTTCCCAGATTGGTCCCGCTTCCAATAATGTAGCGTATCACACTGCAGCTATTCATCTACTCTCTTGAGTACATCTTAAAAGATTCAAGTAGGTTTTGACTCCCAACCGGTGGTGTCGCAGCTTGAACAACACTTATCGGCACGAGATCCAATTTTTATTACGATTGTTCTTGAGAATGCGTTTGTTACAAAGGTGTTCAATTTTTAACTTTCATTTCATATTAACAAAGTGAAAATTGGTTTGTTGACTCATTATGTCGAAACATTGGATTGGCATATTAATCATTCCATACAATAAAATTTTAATCATCAAAAACATCATACATTTTGATACATTTATCACATCACATCAAATATCACTGTATATATATCATCAGAGTGTTCAAAAACTTTACAAAATTTGGATCCATAATTTCATAAAAAACTTGGGCTTATGCCCGATCATGTTCAGTCTCAAAAAAGAATATACAGTCATCTAATACATAATATCTGTCTATAAAGTTACTGCCCGAAGTATTCTATAGAACATCTGCTTGCAATGTACCACGAGTGGAATAATCTATTAGCATTAAGTGCTCCTACCACCCATCTACGGATAGCTTAAGAATCCTCACAATGACCATAGGATTTGTGAGTTAATCCTCAGGATTTCTGTTTTTGGAAGTCCACATGCAGAGGGGCAGTACCTCTGTTTCGCCCCAAACATAGCATGGAGACCCTCTATATAAACTTGGTCCACCTCTGTACCATGATCATGTTTACATTATCAGTCATTATGAATCCAATCAAAAACATGTTTATTTTCATTTTTTCATACATATTTAAAAAAATCCAAAAAAAATTATATAAGTCAAATTTTTTTGCAAACTTACCGACTGTACCCCATGTTGTGCCTGGTGGAAGAACAAGATCTGGATCTCCACGAAAGTCCATCGAAACAACAGTGATAGTGATCCCACTACGTTTTTCATTCTCCCCATATAGGAATAACTCATGTCTGTAGTGCGGGTGCTTCACTACCCCAGTCTCTCATCTGTAGCAGACAATTCTTGGAGTTAGTAGACTCTGATGGTAGGGAAATGACTACGAGTCTCAAAGTTAGTATCTTCTCAAAGAAAGAATGTTGTCAAAAGGTAATACATTAGCCAAGTGTTTGATCCTGCAACTGGATCAGGAGTTAAAACTGGTATTGTTCATGTATTAATGCTGAAACATTGCAATCGTACACATGAGTCAAACACTCTACAGCTATGCTCATTTGCATCCTGGACGCCTGATGTAGTGAGGCAGATCCTGCCACTCTGCTGATGGTGAAAAGGAGGATTTTCATGTGCAAATCCCTCACATCTTTAATTGCAATCTGAGTTCCAACCTTTTTGGAACCCTCTACGCAATAAATGTGGACATAGTCTTCCACGGTTAACCCTCCCAGGGGCTTCCCGTGTAAGTCTACTGGTTCTCCCCTCCGGGAGAGTCCAGTAATGAAATATATGTCTTCCACTTCAATGCGTAGTGGCATCTGATCAATAATGAAGCAATCCTGATCTGGTTCCCAGTAATTTGCGAGCATTTCAAGCAACCGCACATTGCTTTTCATATTTGGAATTTTAAAGAATTTCAACAATCTGCAATTCCGAAGGATATTTTGCGCTGCGCGATCTTGCATGACCGCTTGGTCAATTGCGCTATGCTCATGTTCCCTCCATGAGATTGTCATCCTGTCAAATTTCATCAAATTATGCATTAGCCACGCTTTTTTGCATTCGGACCTGCGCATACGCGACTTTTCCTTTGCACAGTCGCGTGTATATGCGACTTGCCTTTAATGAACCCGCGTATGCGCAAGTCCACATTTTTTAGCAAGGGTTTTAAAGCTAAAAATCACTTAATTTTAATTTCCAAACAGACAAAATGAATAAACAGGATGATTGAGGAGCCTACCTAAAGTTTCGGCGTGTTCTGACGGTCGGTTGTTCCTGATTTGACGAAAGAAGTTTTTTGCTCCAGAGCACTTTTTCCAAATGAGCAATGCAATAATGAACCAAATGAGAGGTAATTTGTCTATTTATGGCTAAAAATTTGAAAATTTTCGCAAAAATTACTTATGCTTATTTTTTCTATCTATCTTAATCTGCATAACTCGATTGCTTGGAAGGGCCCAGTTTGGTATGTTTTCAGGTACATTTTGATGATTTTGAGATTTTTCCTGGTTTTTGATCCATGATTACTGACTCGTCACGGCAGGTATATGATCTTCAGTGGCATATAGGTTAGGGATATCACTTTCCGTTGCATCTTGCATACTAGCCTCCATACTGATCACTTGCCTTAGGGTCGATCCCATCAGGTCATGAGTATTACACCCATTTCACTCGCCGATTATTTAATCATGACTTGATGGTAGAGCCTTCCTTTACATGGGCTTCCTAGTTAATTCCTCGCTATCACTTGTTGCCCATGCTGCGTTTTATGTAGGCTCGGGAGTCCTCTTTAGTCCCGCCATGACTTATGTGTTGAAGCTTCATTCTTCTTCTTCCTCACTATCATTTTTCTGGCTATTACCCTAGAGGCTCCCTGGTGTCGTTAAGTTGTATTATTGCATTGCATATTGGCTACTTGTTTATCCTGGCCTTTAGCCGGCTTCATTTGGACTCGATGTTTAAGCCAACTTTTGACCTTGACTCTTTGTACAAGTTAACCATTGCATGCACTTAGCTATCACGACTTGACACCTTTTTACCCATGGATGGAACGTTCCTCTAAGTATCACTTACCAGTTTTCGCCGCCTTGCATTGAGCATAGGATTGTTCCAATCCCAGGAACAAGTGCATCTGATTTCTTGATACTCATTCTATCCATTGTACTATAGCATTCTTTTATTCTTTTTCAGGCTTATTATATGAAAAAGACAAAAAAATCAAATATAACAAAAAGAGCGGGAACGGGATGTATCTTCGTTGTTTTGATGGCAGTACAGAGTCAGTTTGTCGCCCTTGAACAAAGCACATATACTTATATATTTCCTTCATTTGGGATGGTTTTAGTTTTGACCTAGGTTCAGCCTTTACCATGTTTCACTTGTCAGTTCTCCCCCGGTTGGTTATCTCTTCCAATCATATGGAGAGTTTGTTTTGCCTCTTGCAAGACAGACTTATACAGTGTCACTTTTTACTGCCATGGTCATCACAGAGTCGTGCTTTTGTTCAAGGGAAGTCTAGCCTGAGTCGGCCATTCTGCGGTGTCTCTTGACTCATTATTCAGTCGGCTTTCCCGGTCTTGTCGGTATCATGTTCTATCACATCAGATGTTTTGGTCTTCTTCTCGTGCTGGTTTGAGAAAGGTCCCATTGACTTCTTGCCGGCAGGTTTGTCTCTTAACGACTACAACACATTGCTCTGAGAGCAAACCTAGAGCCGCACCTTGGGCCTATTTCCATCATTGATAGGTGACCTCGTGCTCAGCATTTGATCATCATCATGGGTCTTTGACTGAGTGGTTTCCCCTGTGTTCGACGTCAACACACATTATCACACTTGGGATTCGTGCAGTACCTTGATTTCCATTTGACCCTATCGGTGGATTTCTCGCCTCTGTGTCAGCTTTCATTATTGGTTGGTTCAGAGGGTTTCTTCCGTGCACTAGCTTCATCTTGTGCATGTCGGAAACGTACTTCGGTTTTGGTTCCATCACTCTACTTCGTCCGATTCCCTCCAAATCTTGGCCTGCGGGTTACACTCGCGCTGGACTGATGTGGGATGCCTTAATGCCTTCCTTCCAGCAGATCTTTTCCCATCGACTCCGACTCATTGCTCTGGGAATAAGGTCTAGAGTCTTTTTGTCAGTACTTTAGGGTTTGCAGTCATCAGTGGCAGACTCTTCGCTATCGACAATGGGGATTCATCATTGCCTCCTGATTGGTAGATTCTTTCAAGTGTTCGACTTCAACTCATTCATTCGCACTTGTTAGATTGTACTGGGGCACCTTGACACTCATTATCATTATCGGTGGGTTGTCTCGCGTTGGTTAATGGTATACATCATTGACCGGTAATCCAACGATTTCTCACATAGTCGACTTCAGCTCATTTATTCCCATTGTGTAGAATTGTGCCATAGTGATCGGTGAAGACCTCGGGTTGCATCAGCATTTCTCGGTTCACTTTTGACAGTCCATTCAGTTTCTGCCAGTGATGCCGTCCACCCTTATATGTTGCAGTTCAGTACAGCAGCATCCTATATGTTGGCTCCCGAGTTGCGTGATTGTACCGGTTATTCCACCTCTTATGATTCGGTACTTGGAGATTCAGTTACTTATATGATCAGACATCCAGTTGCACCATCCTTGATCAGCTTTCTATATGTGATACTTGGACATTGATTCAGACTTACACTTCCGGGCCATGCTCAGATGATTCATTGTGTACTTTCAGTTCAGCTATACTTGTATACATATTGGATCTATTCACTACTTTCTATATGATGTATTTTGGATTGAGCATGGGTATGCCCACCTCAGCATGAGTTGACTCTCTGTTTTCTTTCATTGGTTTTTGGCAGGCTGAAATCTGGTGAAGTCCTCTCTTGTCCTTGCGAAGTTCTTTCTATCTGCATAATACATTTCGGCCATCATGTACCCCTTCTGACCTCATATATTAGGGGGCATCTGTTATAGCATCATTTCTCACCTTCATATGATTCATGATTGCTTAGATGGTTTTGGGCACCCATTCCTACAGACTTGGACAAATTCACTTAAAAACAGTGTAAAAATCCCCATACGCGACTATGCCCGTACTTTTCCGCGTGTATACGCGAGTCCAGCTGCACTTTTCCGCGTATGCCATTAAAATGATTAAAAAATATATAAAAAATCCTTAATTTCGCGCTGGGTTGATGGTTACTCAGGTAGTTCAACCACCCCAGCCCGTGGCCAACTGTTTCCAACTGCTGAAACTACTTGGAGGGACTATAAAAAGCCCTCATGTGTATGGCTTAAGGGAGAGAGAGAATTATTGATATTATACTCTGTTGGTATTCCCTATCCAAGTCTGATTCCCCGTGCCTCCTGCACTTTCCCAGTTCATTATAGGAAACCCTTGTTTCCTTGAGATGTTCATCTCCCTATATGTCATCTCGTATGCACCAGTTTGGAAGGAGTCTTAGCGAGGCAAGGGCTGAACGGATCTGGACGACGGTCTGCTCGAAGGCCGTGGAAGGATCAGGTGATCTCTCCACTCGTTACTTTTGTACATGCTATTTATAATACAGAAGTACCATGCTGTTCCTGAAATATACGTGTTAGTGTATGCTTATATGTATGAGAAAATTGTTATTTAAGCATTCATTATGATCTATTTAATGTTTTTATATGGATTTCACTAACATTTAGAGTAGATATATGATGTACAACCAGTTCTTCGTGCTTGTTTCTTCTTGTCTTTGAGGTTAAGAAGGAAGGACGGTTGCTGGGGGTTTGGACCCCGCAGGATCTGCTTCAACCGTAGGACCTACGGGTAACTTTCTCATTCTACTCTATTTAGTTTTTATGAACGTGCATGGTTGTGTGAGTCCTTCTTAAGTAGCATGTCCCTGCTCTGTGGAGGTTGTAACCAACCGAACCTCTAGGGTGATATTCCCCGAAACACTCGATCAGCGTGACGGGAGAGGAGTTGTGTGGGAGGAAGGGTGGCGAAGCGATGGAGTGCAGACCATTAGATCTACAGGATCAAAAGTCAGGATTAAATCGGTGATAGTGGGAAATGAAAGTAATTTGGGAAGTGGACATAAGAATTTGCGATGAGTGATGGCCGATGGGGAGTTGGGACCAATAGCTGACATCAACAAATATTTCGTGTAGCAGAATATTTATATGGCGGGGTGAAATGGTAAGTTTGAATGGGAGCCATTGGATCATGAGGATCAACGTTTTAGATCTGTTCTGGGGGAAGATGGTAGATGGAGAGGGAGAATAGGGAGGGACCCTGTTGGCCATTGGATCATTAGAGGATCAACGACCAAGATTTAATTGGCAGAGTGCATTTCGGCGGTGAAAATGGTCGGGGAATGAGGAAACGGGAAACTGCAATGGCTGATAGCCGATGGGCTTAGCGCTTGGTCACAGGACTGGGTAATATGGTGGAAACGGGGCCAAGGGCTTAAGAGAAAGACGCTTAAGGCCCGATATGTAAAAAAGGTTGTCTTTAGGCGAAAAATGGGTTCTTCAAGGCTTTCAAAGGGTTCCGACAGAGGGAAAACAAGAATTTAAACCTTAATAAAAGGATTTTTCAAGGTTTATAGGGGATTTTTTGAGGAAGTGAAGGATTTTTAAAGGGAAAACGAGAGATTTTAGCACAGGGGAAATTTTATTCGAAATGAATGATAGTGAGTTAAATGAAGGATTCTTGGAGGCACGAAATGGTGGAGATTGAGCCTTTGAAAACAGTTTCTCTCTGAAGTAACAGGTTATTTTGAAGGATTTTCAAGTGGAGAAGTTAGTGAGGTGGACCTTTGGAAATTAAACATGGTAGGACTTCAAGAACTCACAAATTTACTTGAAATTTTTTTCTTGAAGGCCATAGACTTGTTTTAGCCATATTTTGTTATGAAAAAATATTATGGATGGCTAACACCAGGGATAGATGAATTTTGTCTTATATTGGTCCTCTAGGAAGATATTTATTTGATTATATCCATAAAATCCATCCATGAACGAAAATATTTCACATCCATCACAATCGTCAATAATTTGGTCGATAAATGGAGTAGGATAGTTTTCTTTTGGAAAATAAAACTATAAATGGAGACACTTTTTCTACGAGTAAATAAACACACAAAGAGATAGAGGAAGTTACTTATGAGCCAAGTGCCTCCTATTCTCCTTTTGTCGTTCTTGTTGTATTTTCCAATCCAACTTAGATCGTCGGACTAGTTCCTGCAAGTATAAACACTAAACAACAAAGAGATTGCAATATACAGATGCCTATTTATCTTAATCAATTAAATTGATTAAACTTGAAACATATATATTATTTAAGAATCCATTATATGAAAAGTAGAAACATAAACAGATACATATATGGGAAAATGAGAAGCAATCTTTATTAATGGATAGAAGGGGGAGGTTACAACCAATGATCGATTTGATGTCACCAGCTCAACATCATCCTAGCCTCATGACAATAAACATCTCAGCAGCAACATATCACTCATATCACTCACAATTGAGAATCCAACAGAATTTCTTTACCCATTTTATTCCTTTCCTAGCACTAAGATTTGTGCTCAATTTATAGGCAAGTGAAGTTAGTTTCTCAATCAATGAATTTCTAATAATAGGAAATACATGTTCCCAAGCTTTGAGGTGTTATATGGACACATGGATTTGAAGTTTGACACATATGGACTATTTTAGAAGGCACTAGCCATGTGGAGATTCCAGAACAATGAGAATTTCAGTCCCATTTGACCAATGCACTCTTGAATGCCAGGAAGTGATTTTCAAAGCACCCTTGAATGGATGGAGTTGCATATGAAAAGAAATTAGTCCCTTGAGAGGCTTTGTTGGTGAGATCATAGATGGTATAACATATACTTCAAACCTTGGAAACCTTGCAATGTAAGTCATGAATGGTTTGTTCTTGACTTAGGGCATGTAGCAACTAAAATGATAGGGGATGATAGACCCTATTTCATTGGTCCTGGCGATGATTTTGAGTTTCACCAAGTCATTGGGAATGATGCCCAAATTGACCTATAACAGTTACCTCCTAAAGCATGAAGTCAAAATAATAACAATATTTTTTGAATGAGATGCTTTATGATGTGATGGGCTAGAACTAAAGCGGAGCGATGACCTGCATCAATATTACAATACATTACATGATGATATATCATCTTGATCACAAATTTTTGAGGGAGGCTTTCCCATGCTCAGCACATAAACTATCTAATAACATGTACATAGTGCAAAAGTTTGTCTATATTGGAATGTTGCCCAATACAGACATGCCTACAGATATAGGCCCATGTTCGGATGATGATCTATATGTAAGGTCACCGTATAGATGATGTGTAAAACAATCCTGAAATCTTAGCTCGGATGGCTGAAACTAGATCTGGGCTCTTCTTATCTCATTCACTTGATCGTTCGGGTACAAGTCTAGCCATGCGAATATATGATTTATAGTCGAACATGGTAAGACATCGTTTGATTATCAGCTAATGATGTGAGTTGTTAACAAACGTGAGAGAACAACCATTGATGTTAATGGATATCAAGGTACTACAGTACATTTCTTAAGGCGTGAATAGATGATTTGATGTCGAACGCCAAACAAAATATTTCCGTCAAAATTATGGAAGCGAGGATCTTGTCGATGTTGTAACAAGCCTCATGATACTAGAAGATGATGTTTCTAAGTAAACTTCCTGGATGATGATTTGACGATGACAGGAAGCCACTTTATCGCGAAACAGGAGTTACTGATTTCGAAGACAAAATGTGACTTGATATAGCAATGTCCAGGGATGACTGTCATGAGAATGAAGGTTTATGAGTATTGCAGAAGGATGAGTATTCACTGGATGAATTCTCTTGAACATATCGGCGACACTGATATGAGTTGGCAGCATTGAACCAAAACCAAAGTGAAGATATGATGAACTGTAGGTATGAATGCACTGTCAAGAAGATTACCCAACCCAAACAGTCACGATGATGGAGTGAAGTGTCATGTTCAAGAGTGACTTGATACAGTAAAAGTTCTGTTCACTTTCCCAAATGTTCCCTAGTCCTTTGTCGACCAGGACCTCGTTATTTTTTAACAAGCTTGAGGAGGATAAAATATGCTTGATCTATAATTCAAACCTTCGGGTGAATAATGTATTGCTATTTAATAATTTAACGAGTCTAGAAATGAATGAAACTCGATTCTTGCCATGATTGACAAGCCCATTGCTATTCTATGTTTTAACGAGCCTAACGACAGTGACAACCCATTCCTTTTTCATATTTAGAGTATTTGAAAAAGAGGATGAAAGAAAACTCTGTTACACCAATTTTTTGGTCATTTAACTCATTATCATTAGATGAACCCAAGTACACCATGTAAGACCAATTTTACCCTAAGTAAAATTGCTTTCACCACATAAAATAATATTTGTCTATATTTCCTGGTCATATTTAACCCAAAACAAGGAAATTAATTAAATAAATAATTATTTATTTAATTATTTCCTAGGAATAAGTAATTCAAATCATTATTTAAATAATATTCCTAGTTAAATTTGACTAAATCATTTTTAAATAATTAAATAAATCATTATTTATTTAATTATATTCCCACCATCTCCCTAAAATAATAAATAAATCATTTATTTATTTATTGTTTATAAATAAAAGAATTGACCCAAGTCAAAAGACCTTTTCCCTCCAACAAATATAATAAAATATTCCTAAAGGGTGGTTCTAGAATTTGATTAATAATATTTTATTCATGCACCAAGTTCTAGATAACCCTAATATTTTGTTATAAATAGGAGGGTTTTCCCCATTCATTAGTGACCTTCATTGTATTAGATCACACTAGATCTACTCTTGGTCACCATTTTCCATTTTTGCTTTGTGAGCTCCCATTGAGTTCTATGTTTGTCAGGGTTTTCTACCACAATAGGAGAGAGGAATTTTAGATCTGAAACGCTAAGGACTTTCAAGAACCCATCCCATTGAGGAGAACCAGAAAAAACCTTTCTTGTTTTCCTCTCAGGTGCCCCATTCTTTAATATAATATAAAACATTCTTGTAAACAAATTGTTCTTGTATTGTCTATTGGATGCATGGAGCCATATTATATTTTATCTGCTTAATGTCTTTTGTGCTTAGATTTGAATCTGTGCAGCAGACTTAAAGATATTTTTCAGCCATAATCGATGTTAGGGCTAGATAACCCTAATATTTTGTTATAAATAGGGGGTTTTCTCCATTCATTAGACACCTTCATTGCATTAGATCACACTAGATCTACTCTTGGTCACCACTTTCCATTTTTGCTTTATGAGCTCCCATTGAGTTCTATGTTTGTCAGGGTTTTCTACCACAATAAGAGAAATTTTAGATTTGAAACTTGAGACTTTGGAACTCATCCCATTGAGAGAATCGAAAAACACCTTTCTTGTTTTCCTCCTACGGTGCCCCATTCTTTAATATAATATAAAGCATTCTTTTTTTTAAACATTGTTCTTGTCTTGTCTTGTGAGCCTTCCAGGTGTGTGAGCATTTGGGTATATTTAGCATCTAAAATTACTAAAATCTTCTGTATAAGTCTGATGATTATTCCAGGCATCGCATGTATGTAGGATCCATCACATTTTATTTATCGGCTCATTTTTTGTGGCCACATGCTTCATTCTTGTGTTTTACATTGGTTTTTAAGGTGCCTTATTTTGTACTATTGTATCGGCGGGCATAAGTATGCCTCCCCCATTATTCATTCTCTTAACTTTCTTCATCACCTAGAGACTTGTTGCACACAATAAGTCTCATCTCCTATCAAGTCCTAGTCCTTTAGCACATTAGACTACCTTACATTTCTCTACTCTCATTTCCCTCATGATGCCTAGTGATTGAGTTCTTACAACGTACTTCGGTCATAGGATTTTCTCCTAACACTCATACGTTGGGGGGCAATCTGTTACACGAATTTTTTGGTCATCTAACTCATTATCATTAGATTAACCCAAGTACACCATCTAAGACCAATTTTACCCTAAGTAAAATTGCTTTCACCACGTAAAATAATATTTGTCTATATTTCCTGGTCATATTTAACCCAAAACAAGGAAATTAATTAAATAAATCATTATTTATTTAATTATTTCCTAGGAATAAATTATTCAAATCATTATTTAAATAATATTCCTAGTTAAATTTGACTAAATCATTTTTAAATAATTAAATAAATCATTATTTATTTAATTATATTCCCACCATCTCCCTAAAATAATAAATAAATCATTTATTTATTTATTATTTGAAGGGTAAAGGTGTGAGTAAGTTGAAAGAATGGTTCATCTAATAGGATAGGTAAGAGATGGTATCAATCCATTGGGCTATGGAGTCACAAAAGGATTTAATTGCACAACAAGTTTCAAGAGTGGTCCATGGGGCAAGTCATCTATATCAAAGAATCTCTTTAGATTGATTTGTGATATGGAACGTTAAAAGTGTTGTGAAAGAAGAAAAACTAATAACCATTTAAGAATCTATTAAATTCACTAAACAAGAAAAGCATTTCAAAGTAACTATTTGAAGCAGGCCAAAGGACAGGGAAAACCATAGACTTATTTGGGAAAAATTTTACTAAAGCACACCTTTCAAACAACAATCCAACAATCTAACATATTCCTTTCAGAAAGAAGAAAACATATAAGAAAATAAAGGGCAGCGTAAGATCAGGTAAGGAATTTGAACCTATCTTGCTTTTGGCATATTCTTCAAGGGAAACTTTCAAAACAGTTGTTGGAGAAAGCACTAGAGGACAGGGCTAACCATAGACTTCCCTAGTGTAACTTTACTTAGCATGCAGTGAAAATATCATTCAAGAACAATGTCTCAAGTTTTACTCAGTAAGACATGGGCTCACCAACATTCCTTGACTGTTTATACTTTATTGAATTATCCTCAAACGCACAATTAGAAGAAAACATAAAGATAAAGATTATCAGTGAGAATTAGGGTACCTTTTACAGTAAATCCTAATCTAAATTTTCTGTTCTTTATCAGAGAAAGTGGACAGTATGAAAACATAAGAAAAACAACAATTACAATAAGAAAAACATCACCATTGACATAGACCAAGATCCCATAAATCAACTTGTATATTTCATGTTCAAACTAGTTACAATCTTTAAGTCCAATAGGTATTTATAGCTCCAACTTATCTTCTGTGCCTAATATTCTTCAATTACTCAATAGAGCTTTAGCAACTTCAGCAACTATTTACATTCAATAATTATCCAGCCAACAACAATACTGGGCTCCTCATATGATATATATAGGTAAATTGAGGAGGTGGAGTGAAAGGAAGGTCTAACTATTTAATTAATATAGAGTAAATGCTTCTCGACCTTTGGGAAGCCTAATGGAGAAGATATCTAATGTCTTAACTCTGTTAATTGATTTTTACATTAAATTTCAACTACTCTAGTCACTTTTGTTGACTTTTGAGGCATTTGGTAGCTGGAAATTACTTTCTGAGCTGTATTTGAAAATATCTCTAACTGTGCATTCAATTTTTACTCTTTTGAGGTAAAATAAGCTGACAAGTGGCATTTCTGGCTTTCTGAGGATTAATTGCCTCACTGATCTGGCATTTGGAGGCCTTCCTTTACTGATCTGTCTGTCTTAAATAATTTAAACACTGATATTAACTTTAATTGTGCTTTATCCTTTAACTGTGGATTAAGCCTTTTTATTTTCATGTTTTGACTTTAATCCTTTCTTTTTATTCCTTTTGATACTCTTTACGGATCTTTGTTTTTCTACTGCTTTGCTGGGGTATAGGTGGCTTTGGTGCATTGGAAGGTTTCATAAAGGCATAGATGGCCATGATGCATTGATTTGAGCTTGAAATTAATCCTTCGAGTCCCTCTCTCTGTATTGATTAGGCCTGGGATAGTCATCCTCGACCTCTGTCATCTTTAGTGACTGTGGGACAACTTCTATGCTACAAAACTGCCATTAAACCTGCAACAAACGTCAAAATTTTAATAAAACCATGCCAATTAGATAAAATGCTTTACAGAGGCTCGGGGTGAAGGCGGAAAAGCTGTGCAGAGGGGGATGAATGAATTGATGGAGGATTCCATGTCAAAGAAGCAGAAACCAGGTTTAAACTGACTTTGGCGTGAAGACACATTGGTGGTTTGGTGGAAAACCAGGAATGGTTTTCGTGTAGGGTCTGGGAGGTAAGCGATAAGGAACTGGGGGAACATGATACAGGTTAGATAGTGATGCATGTCCCTCTAAAACTGTTCATTTCATGTTATAATTGCGCACTGGGGAGAATTGGTGAATTGGGCACGAAACAGGATTTGGACCGTCCAATCTGTGGGCTGCAGATCGACGGCCATCGATTAGCGTGACGGGAGAGGAGTTGTGTGGGAGGAAAGGTGGCGAAGCGATGGAGCAAGGACCGTTAGATCTGAGGGATCAAAAGGTAGGATTAAATCAGTGGTAATGGGAAAAGAAATGAATTTTGGAAGTGAACATAAGAATTTGCGACGAGCGATGGTCAATGAGGACGTGGGACCAACAACTGACGTTAGCAAATCTGTCATGTAGAGGAATATTTATACGGCGGGGTGAAATGGTAAGTTTGAATGGGAGTTGTTGGATCGTGATGATCAACGGTTTAGATATGTTTTGGGGGAAGATGGTAGATGGAGGGGGAGAACAGGGAGGGACCCTGCTGGCCATTGGATCGTTGGAGGATCAACGGCCAAGATTTAATCGGTGGAGCACATATCGGCGGTGAAAATGGTTGGGGAATGAGGAAACGGGAAACTGCGATGGCCGATAGCTGATGGGCTTAGCGCTTTGTCATAGGACCATATCATATGGCAGAAACGGGGCCAGTGGCTTAAGTGAAAGACGCTTAAGGCCTGAAATGTAAGAAAGGTTGTCTTTAGGCCAAAAATGGGTTTTTGAAGGCTTTCAAAGGGTTCCGACAGAGGGAAAACAGGGATTTAAACCTTAATAAAAGGATTTTTCAAGGTTTAAAGGGGATTTTTTGAGGAACTGAAGGATATTTTAAAGTGAAAAAGGGAGATTCTAGCAGAGGGGAAAGTTTATTCAAAATGAATAATAGTGAGTTAAATGAAGGATTCTTGGAGGCACGAAATGGTGGAGATTTGAGGCTTTGAAAATAGTTTCTCTCTGAAGTAACAGGTTATTTTGAAGGATTTTCAAGTGGAGAAGTTAGTGAGGTGGACCTTTGGAAAATAAACATGGTAGGACTTCAAGAACTCACAGATTTACTTGAAATTTTTTTATTGAAGGCCACAGACTTGTTTTAGCCATATTTTGTTATGAAAAAATATTATGGATGGCTAACAATGGCTCCACTTGGGGAAGGCAACTCCATGGAGGTGTCAAGAACCTCAGAGATAAATCTCTGGAAAGTAGACCAGTGCCTTATCTATTGACATTCCTCTTTCTTCTTTGATCATGCTGCTTAAAAAGATGATCAGTATTCATATTAACAAACTGATTTCTTTCCCCAAACAACTACCTACACAGGCTACTTCCTAACATTTTTTCTTTAATAAGGTGCACTTGGATTTGCAAACCTTTAACATCAACATTTTATTCTTTTGAAAACAGAAAAAACTAATCTAAATCTACCCTTATAACTTCCATGAGTTTAGTTTAAACAATTGAACTCATTCGCTTCTCTACCTAGCTACTGTCTGTCAGGATTAAGTTGTCTGACAGATATTATTCTCTATATTCTAAAATAGAAATTTAAATACAGACAAACTAGGATTAAACTATTTGATTTGTTGTAAGACTATGGAATAAAAACAAGCTACACATAGACTAAAATTTACAGGAAATTGAAACAAAATTGTGAAGGCTCAAGATCTGGAAATTTCAAGCATACTTCTTTCTTTCTATGACTCGGATTTTGGTCTTTTTTGGAGTCATCTACTTCTTTTCTCTTGGTTCAGATTTTGAGCATATTAGAACCAATTCTCTTTCTTCTCTTTGGCTCAGGTTTTGATCTGATTTGATCCATTATTCATCAAACTTACAGGTTCGGGATTTAAGCTTGTTTGAACCTCTGTTTTTCTATCCTAATCTAGTCTACTAATAAGCCAAGATCTCATTGTTTGGAAAATATTCTTCACTAACCTATTAGCAATAAATTGAAATCTATCTAGTCATGATTAGGCTATATGAATAAATAGCAGTGCTCTTTCAAGTAGTGGCATTTAGGCTTGCACACTGTCAGATTTTTCTTTTCTTTTTTGGTATGGGGTTGTACCTTTCTTCTTTTATATCTGCCCTCTTTTCTCTTTTTCTATTGTTTTTGTATTTTTTCTTTTTTTTCTTTCAAAGAAAAAAAAAAAAACTAACTAAATGCTCACAAGCTAAGCTTTATTGAAATTCCTACCTAACCTAATCTAACTCTGAAATATTTACATGTTTAGCTGACAAATTATCTTTTCCAATACATCCAGTCAATCAGATGGTTCCATGACTAGTATTTGCTCATCTCTTTGAGCAGGCAGATATAGTGCAGGCATTTGATTGGTAACAAAAATGAGAAGAACATCTGGCTGCTTCTCAGAGATAACCATGGTATTCTTTGAATACGAGCCTTTAAAATCAAGGTCACCATAGATGGTGACAGCCTATGCTGCGTTGGGCTTTTGAAAAGAATCCATGCTTGTGAATTTGAGTCCATCAGAACGTCCATGTATTCTAATATAGGATCAACAAAAATCTGATGTGGACTTTCTTCTTCTGGGCCTCCCATGACTGATTGATTGTCTGCATCCCAGACAGCTTGGTTCACTGCATCCCTAGTGTAGTCCATGAAATCACCATCATATTTTTCCTGCACATCAATAAGCAGTGAAATTTCTTCTTGTTGTGGGGGAGGGAGACTTTCAAAAAACGTTGTAGGCTCTCTGAATTGATATGATTGTTCTAGTGAATTTAGCATTTCAATGTCAGTTCATATCTTTCAACCACCAAGTCTAGGAAAATTTTCTTAATATCAGGTTGAGCATTGAATTTTGAGCTGAGAAGGATAACCTTTGGAAGTTCCTCACATTCAAGTTCTGCCCGATCACTTGATATTACATAATGAAACTTTGCTATGAAACTTGACTGCATTTTTGCAAATTGTTCAGAGTCTTCTATTAGTGGAGTGATTTGGTCTTTGCTATGTTGGGATGTGGAGTGGCCACTATGTTGATTTTAGACCGACAGAAAAGAAAAGTTAGCCAGATATGACAGTATTTAGAGGCAAACTAGTCTTTAACAAAGAAAAATTAATTGTCAAAGTTTCCTTGACTGAGTATGAGTGATGTACTTATGAAAGAATGGGTTTCCCAGTGGAGTATTTAGGTCTATTGAGAGTTGTGGAGTCACGAGGTGGATGATTTCAAATGTTTTAAGATGAGTTGTTGTCCACCATCAGCAATTGAATACCAATATAAGGATTTTTGTGGGTCTTCTGAGGTCTTAAGGATGTATAAGATGTAATTCACTCAAAATTCCCCAGTGGACTCGCCATTATGTTGGGGTCTTGTGATTTGGCAGATTGGGATACCAAATGACAAGGCAACATCAGAACCACTTTGGAATCCTAGAATCTAGCCTTCCTTGATTCAGAGAGGGATCTCTCTATTATTGTCCTAGAATGATATATTTATACTTAATTATGATATTAGGCTAGTTCTGAAGCTTAAGGGAAATTGTTTTGGTTTTGGTTGGGTAAGATATCATCAAAATAAAGGAAGTCTTTTGAAGGGTAAAGGTGTGAGTAATTTGAAATAATGGTTCAGCTGATAGGATAGGTAAGAGACGGTATCAATCCATTGGACTATGGAGTCACAAAAGGATTTAATTGAACAACAAGTTTCAAGAGTAGTCCATGGGGAAAGTCATCTATATCAAAGGATCTCTTTAGATTGATTTGTGATATGGAACGTTAAAAGTGTTGTGAAAGAAGAAAAGCTAATAACCATTTAGGAATCTATTAACTTCACTAAACAAGAAAAGCCTTTCAAAGTAATTTTTTGAAGCAAGCCAAGAGACATGGAAAACCATAGACTTCTTTGGGAAAACTTTTACTAAAGCACACTTTTCAGACAACAACCCAGCAATCTAACAGAATACCTTCAGAAAGAAGAAAACATATAAGAAAACAAAGGGCAGCCTAAGATCATGTAAGGACTTTGAACCTATCCTACTTTTGGCATACTCTTCAAGGGAAACTTTCAAAACAGTTTTTGGAGAAAGCACCAAAGGACAGGGCTAACCATAGACTTCCCTAGTTTAACTTTACTTAGCATGCAGTGAAAATATAATTCAAGAACAATGTCTCAAGTTTTACTCAACAAGACATGTGCTCACCAACATTCCTTGACTGGTTATACTCTATTGAATTATCCTCAAATGCACAATTAGAAGAAAGCATAAAGATAAAGCTTATCAGTGAGAATTAGGGTACCTTTTATAGTAAATATTAATCTAAATTTGTTGTTCTTTATCAGAGAAAGTGGACAGTATGAAAACATAAGAAAAAAAAAATTACAGTAAGAAAAACATCACCATTGACATAGACCAAGATCCCATAAATCATCTTGTATATTTCATGTTCAAACCAGTTACAATCTTTAAGTCCAATAGGTCTTTACGACTCCAACTTCTCTTCTCTGCATAATATTCTTCAATTACTCAACAGAGCTTCAGCATCTTCAACAAATATTTACATTCAATAAGTATCCAACCAACAACAATATTGGGCTCCTCATATGATATATATAGGTAAATTGAGGAGGTGGAGTGAAAGGAAGGTCTAACTATTCAATTAATGCAGAGTAAATGCTTCTCAACCTTTGAGAGGCCTAATGGAGAAGACATATAATGTCTTAACTCTGTTAATTTATTCTTACATTAACTTTCATCTACTCCAGTCACTTTTGTTGAATTTTGAGGCTTTTGGTAGCTGGAAATTACTTTCTGAGTTGTCTTTGAAAATATCTCTGACTGTGCATTCAATTTGTATTCTTTTGAGGTAAAATAAGTTGGCAGGTGGCATTTCTAGCTTTCTGAGAATTAATTTCCTCACTGATCTGGCATTTGGAGGCCTTCCTTTACTGATATGTCTGTCTTAAATACTTTAGACACTAATATTAAATTTAATTGTGATATATCCTTTAACGGTTGATTAAGAATTTCTATTTTCAAGTTTTGACTTTAATCCATTCTCTTTATTCCTTCTGATACTCTTTACGGATCTTTGTGTTTCTACTGCTTTGCTGGTGTATAGGTGGCTTTGGTGCATTGGAAGGTTTCATAAAGGCATCGATGGCCATGACGCATCGATCTGAGCTTGAAATTAATCCTTAGAGTCCCTTTCTCTGTATTGATTAGGCCTAGGATCGTCATCCTCAGCCTCTGTCACCTTTAGTGACTGTGGGATGGCTTCTATGCTACAAAACCGCCATTAAACCTGCAACAAACATCAAAATTTTAATAAAACCATGGAAATTAGATAAACTACTTTACAGAGGCTCGGGGTGAAGGTGGAAGAGCTGTGTAGAGGGGGATGAATGCATTGATGGAGGATTCCATGTCAAAGAAGTGGAAACTAGGTTTAAACTGACTTTGGCGCGAATACGCATTGGTGGTTTGGCGGAAAATCGGGAATGGTTTTCGCGTAGGGTCTGGGCGAAAAGCAGTAAGGAATTGGAGGAACGCGATACATGTTAGAGAGCGATGCGTGTCCATCTAAAACCGCTCATTTCACGTTAGAATTGCATGCCAGGGAGAATTGGTGAATTGGGCGCGAAACGGGATCTGGACCTTCTGATCTGCGGGCTGCAGATTGATGGCCCTCGATGTTATAGCATAATTTCTCACCTTCATATGATTCATGATTGCTTATATGGCTTTGGGCACCCATTCCTACAGACTTGGACAAATTCACTTAAAAACAGTGTAAAAATCCCCATACGCGACTATGCCTGTACTTTTCCGCGTGTATACGCGAGTACAGCTAGAATTTTCCGCGTATGCCATTAAAATGATTAAAAATATATATAAAAAATCCCTAATTTCACGCTGGGTTGACGGTTACTCAGGTAGTTCAACCACCCCAGCCCGTGGCCAACTGTTTCCAACTGTTGAAACTACTTGGAGGGACTATAAAAAGCCCTCATGTGTATGGCTTAAGGGAGGGAGAGAGTTATTATTATTATACTCTGTTGGTATTCCCTATCCAAGTCTGATTCCCCATGCCTCCTGCACTTTCCCAGTTCATTATAGGAAACCCTTGTTTCCTTGAGATATACATCCCTTTATATGTTATCTCGTATGCACCAGTTTAGGAGTCTTAGCGAGGCAAAAGCTTGTCGGACGGATCCGGACGACGGTGCGCTCGAAGGCCGTGGAAGGATCGAGTGATCTCTCCACTCGTTACTTTGTACATGCTATTTATAATACGAAAGACCATGCTATTCGAAATAAACGTGTTAGTGTATGCTTATATGTATGAGAAAATTGTTATTTAAGCATTCATTATGATTTATTTAATGTTTTATATGAATCCAACTAACATTTAGAGTAGATATATACTATACAACCAGTTCTTCGTGCTTGTTTCTTCTTGTCTTTAGTTTAAAGAAGGAAGGATGGTTCTTAACTGAGTTTGGACCGCGGGATGCAGCTAGTAGGACCTACGGGTAACTTTCTCATTCTACTCTATTTAGTTTTTAGAACGTGCATGGTTGTGTGAGTCCTTACGTGTACCCACTGCTGTGGAGGTTGTAACCCAACGAACCTCTAGGGTGATATTCCTGAAACATAGTAGCGACAAGTGGGATCACATTGTCTCTGATGGTGGTTTCAGTTGTTTGATAGATTCTTTGTGATTTTAACTTTCATTTGCAGTCCAGTTTACTTTTTATCAGTCAGTCTGAAGTCCTGGTTTCTTTTCCAGGCTTGATCCTTTTGTTTTTTCATTATTTACCTTTGCATATGCGCTTTTTTCTGCACACAGTCACGTATACACGCAAGTTTGTCTAAAGGGACCCGCGTATACGCGAGGTTCCTTTAGCACAGTCGCGTATGCACGCTTGTTGCTAAACTGTGAAGTAGCGTATACCTAGGCAGATTTTGAATTTTTGGGTTTCTTGACTTTTTGGTCCTTTCTGGCTGTGGAGACCTATTCCTACAGTGTCTCTGTACTCTCTGGATTGTGAAGGAGGTGGTTTCTGATCTTTTCTCTCTTTCATTTGATTGAAAACTAGTCTTTTTGGCAAAGTGTTGTTTCTAGTGCTGGCACTTCTGGATTGAGTACCAAGTTAGCTTTCTGAGCATTCTTGGTTGTTCTTCTTTATCAGAATAGTGAGCTTCTTCTCGTTTACTCGTCCCTATCTTTTTGTTGTGCTTCGCATTACGATTTTTGCTTCTTTCTTGATTGGTTTTCTTTGAGTTCAATAGGCTAGGTTTTGTTGCTACTTTTGAAGAGTTTTTCTTACTTCTTCGAAGTTTTTGTTTGCGACAAGTTTGCACTATTTGTCTGGGCTGAGTGTCTGAGTTTTCTTGTCTCCTGTTGCTCTTATTGATCTTGCTACTAGTTAGCCTTATAAGGTTTGGGAGCATTGTTGAAGTTTGTGCTTGAAATTCAGTCTTGTTTGGTTTGGATTTTGATAGTTTGTGCTTGGTCTTTTTGAGCTCTTTCTTTATAAAACTAAAAAGCTCAAAAAACATTTGCTTTGATTTTTGTTTTTGCATATCAAAGGCTTAAATTTTTTTTTGACTTGTTAGTTTCTTTTGTTGTTGCATTTTTGTTTTCGTTTCACCATATCTTTTGGAGCTTTTGTGAAGTTTCTTGCTTCTAGTTTTTGGCTTGAGTTTGAGGAGGAGTTGTCATTGATTTCTTCTTCTTGTTTTTGAGCGTTTTTTGGTGTCTTTATATTAAGAGTTCTTGATTTCGAGAACTAGCTTTCTGGGCAACCAAAAGTAGTTAAAACTGAAGGAGATTTTTGGAAATTTCACTTTGTTTTAAGAGATTTTTGCATCTTAGGATTTGCATGCTTGTAGTGATTTGCATTAGGTGCATTTCAACATTTAGTCAGTTTCTTAGTTTTTGTGAGTGTGAGATTGCTATTTGAAAAGAAAAATACAATTTTTAGTCTCGTAGAACCTATATAGAGATTGCTTTTCATCGAAAGACAATAACTGCATTTGCATGTAGTTAAGCTTTTATTAATTTCTTTTGCGTCAAAACACCATACGTTTCATATCCATATCCTTGTGACTTAACGTAACAGCCCATTAAAATAAGTGATTTAATCTAAAATCAACTAGAAATTTTTCTAAGTGTCAATCACCAACTAGCTAGGTTGTAGGGCCTTGGAATAGGTGAGTGGAGAGTTAACTCTCCAAGGCCACTCAAATAAACATAGAAGTTGATTGATTTAGCGAAATCCAACTCCGTTAGGTGAACCGGGAAAGCTCTCCTCCAGAGAGTCAAGCGCGAGGGGAAGTAAAGGCTGAGAAGAGGGATACCCCCTCTCCGATTGGCTGAATCTGACCTCAAGACCGTTAAAACAGCCCGATGCGGATTGGTGCCCATAGTTGCCACTCCTAGGTTCCACACGAGTGTGACTACGGGGGGAATACCCGTGGTACCTGAGGCAGACGTCGTATCACTTTCAGCAGTACTTCTGGGGGGTGCCCTTGCGAGGCTTGGGTGCTTGAGCCGGCAAAGGTTGTCGTTTGGAGGTCGGCGTAACTGTTTCAGATACCTTCGCTAGTTGTTCTGGGCCCTAATCATCCCAGACTGCTTTCGGAAGGCCCTATATTTCGCTTTCCTGTATTTTGGTGTCCGGTCCTCATCACTCGGAGCGGAAATACTTGGAGGCTGTCTGCTTGAATGTATCTCAGGGATTTTTATTTTAGAGAGTGCTCTTTGCTCCTAGCTTGTCTAGCTTTTCACTTTTTTGAGTCTAATTTAAAAAATCTATAAAAGTGGCTGATCAAGTGCCTCGTCGTTCGAGGAGAATCCGAGGGTTATCTCCCGAGAGTCCAGAGCCTTATTCGAGAAGGCGTAGGAGTGATTTAGCAGGTGGTTACCACCCTGTGGTGTCTGACGCAGTGGAGAGAGACCCTCCACCAAGGTCTGAAGGTTTCATAGCTGATTCTGGTGTCGGTTCCGAGAGGAGCGTTCCGCTCAGCTCGCGGGTTTTGTTTCCTCAGGAAGAAGATTTTCAAATCGAAGACGTACCTGCGCCTCCTGCTACAGGTCCATCTCCTCTTCCTCCTGATTATCCGTTCGTTGTTCAGTACATTGGACCTGAATCGGAGAGACCGCCGGATCTTCCGTATCATTCTTATCTTTCGATGGCCACGACTGGGAACGCGGCTTCTACCGTGAGTGCTGTAGGCATTCAGACTCCTGCTTCTGTTGAAGCACGGGGGCACTATTGCTTCGTCTTCGATTGCTTCTAGTGCTGCTATGTTTAGCTCTGGGTTCACCCAAGCACATGCTTCTCATTCTGGTCCCTTTTGTTCAGGGATGCCCTCCAGTGGGAAGCCCTCTTTTTCCTTTTCCACTGCTTCAGCTGGATCTACGCCCATGTCTAACATGGCTAGTGGATCATCTTTGTTTCAAGGGTTCCCCTTTGGGACTGGACACATTCCTAGTTCCAATCCTTCTTTAGGGTCATTTCCGTTTACGTCCCAGCCCCAGAGTTTCAACCCTTGGTCTGGGGGGCAAAGTTCGACTACTATTACGGGATGGAATCCTGTCTTTACTACGGCTGGGGCAGGGAACCAGTTTTACGCAGGTCATCAAGGGAATGCTTCTTTCCCTTCTTCGAGTGCTTATCATACCTTTTCTCCTCTATCTAATGCATGGAACCCCTATCAGGGGCTCTCCTCTTCATTTAACACTTCAGCGGGGGGAACTGGTCTGGGTTTTGGTAACTCGGCGTGGGGAGGAGGTTCTTCTCCGTTTTCTACGAGTCCTTCCTGGCAGCCTAGTGCCTCATCAAATCTAGGCTATTCTTTTCAGAATGTTGGGAATCCGTCCCACCAAGGATGGAATCCTCAGGCTCCGCCTCACTTACCGTTTCTGGCAACGTTAAACTTGCCAGATTTGTCGAAGTTGACTAATGACCCGATTCGTTATAGTCCGGGGTGGCCTCCGGTCCCGACCAAAGTTCCTTCAGACATTCCAAAGTTTGAAGGTAAGAATGGAGAGGATCCGGCGGACCACATCACCACTTTCCACTTATGGTGTTCTTCGAACTCCCTGATCGATGATTCGATTAGGTTGAGATTATTTCAACGCACCCTAACTAGAAGCGGTACGAAATGGTATATCGAGCTCAGGGGCGGTTTCGCTGCATTTGGAGAGGCTGGGCATCACATTTACGAGACCATTTCGATTTGCTGTCGGATATGGTGGGTGAACTCCTGGCTAATTTTAAGCAGGATGAGGCAACTCACATTTCTGATCACATTCAGGAATGGAGGAGAAGGAAGAGGCTTATCAAAGCTCATATTCCTGGTGAATTCCTTCTCGAGTGGTTTTTGAAATCTCTGCAGTCAGATATTTCAAAAGATGTATCCCTATCTGGGGTATTTTCTGAGGAGCAGGCCATTTTTAGGGCCCAGCAGCTGGAACTGATCTATTCTCAGTCTGGGGTACTTTATAAGTATTTTCCCAATGCTCCTCGCTCCAAATTAGATTTGTCGAAAACTAAACCTGGTCCGCATGGTGACGGGCTTGTCGGATCAGTCAATAGTGGTGCAGCCAGCCTGCTTTCTCAACTGCAGCAGTTGTCTTTGCAATCTGCTCCTTTTGGTCAGGCTGTGCCTGCTGATTCATCACCTTCCCAGTCTTTGTCCATAAACGCTGTCCAAACTTCTGATCCCAAAGGAAATCAACAATCTGATGGGAAGAAGAAGGGACGAAATAACAAGAAGAAGGGCAAGAACGGGAAGGGCAATGTAAATAAAACCAACGAGCGTGTTGGTGAGGGTCAAAAGGAGAAAAAGAAAGTGAATTTTCCATGCAAGCACTGTGCTGGAGACCATCTCACACACATTTGCCCTAAAATTCAAGATGCTCAGCGCTTGTTAGCCCAGCAGGGTTCTTCTAGTTCCCAGGCTGTGTTAACAAACCCTTTTCCCCAAGGGAAGAAATTAGTTGTTGGCGCGAACCAAAATCCTGGGGCTTCCTCTGGGGGCACCCAGGAAGGGGAAATTCCATCGAACATTTTTATGATGAGTGCTCACGCGGATATCGCTACGAGATCCCGTGATTATGGCGGAGAAGAGTCTTCGAAAGCTAAGGAAGTTCCTGATGCTACTGAGCCGCTTCACATAACGAAGCCTACTGTTGAGTCTATGCCTCGGATGCCCAAAGCATCCTCCAAGCGATCAATGATTAATCCGAACGCGAGGGATGCCCAGAACTACTCGATTGTAGAAGATCTGGCGCAGATTCCTTGTGTTATGTCAGCTTTAGAGGTACTCCAGTCTTGTCCAGCTCAGCGCAGTGCTTTGCTCACTGCCATTGGGGCTATTGATCCGAAAAATTCTCTTCTGATTACTTTTGATATGAATAATTTTAAGAAGAGACTTCCTCATCACATGGCTTTCCATATTAAATCTTCGTATCGGAAGTGCAATATCTTTCGAACGGTTGTTGATGAGGGTGCTTCTACATGCGTGATGTCTCTCGCATGCTGGAAGACACTTGGATCTCCCAAAGTTGTTCCATCTAGCACTGTTCTTACTGCGTTCGATGGTCATTCTCACAGACCCCATGGTATTGTCCCGGCTTTTCCCATCTGTGTTGGGGGCAAAACTGTCAACATAGAGGTTGAGGTAGTGGATGCAGCCTTGGACTACAACCTTCTGTTGGGGAGGAATTGGATTTATGAGATGGATGCCATTGCATCCTCACTATTTCGAATTGTATGTTTCCCCCATGAAGGGAGGATTGTCACAGTGGATCAACTGGACTGTCCTCCTGTAGACCTGGATGCGCCTTCTGACTCATCTGTTCCTAAGTTGGATAATACTAAGGCGCCTGTTGAGAATTTAGGAGTTGGAATGTATTCCTCCTTGATGGGTACTTTTGATCTTCCTCCTCCTAAGGTTCATATTAATGCTATTTCATCCTCCAAGGCTCCCCTTCGAAGAGAGTTCTTTCGAACTCATTATTTTTCGGACCCTTGGACCTTACCTTCCCCTACGGCCACATTAGCGGAAGGTCAAGTGGGTGGAATGGCATTTCCGATTTCTGCAGCTGAGATTGCATATCAGTCTATTGTTGACACTGCAGAATCTATCCCAGCTCCTCTTTCACCGGAAGAGTTGGATGGTGATGTGGCTCCGGCTTGGACGCTTAGTTCTTCTTCGGCCCAGGATTGTCTTGATACCACTCTTCCATCTGAAGAGGCAATCCTGGAAGCCATGACTAGTATAGATAGACCGTGGGATGATTTGCATCATCGGTCTTACTTCCTACCTGACTTGAGCGAAGTTGAAACTAGTTTTCCAAGTCCTCAGTCTCCTGGTCCTGTTCACCCAATCTTGAACCCTTTGGCACCAACACAGGTTTATGCTGAAGGGAACATGGCTGTGATCTCTCCTACTATCCCGGTGAACATTTCCAGGGATCCCAATATTATCGAGAATGTTTTCATTGGAGCTGAATGTTCCTGTGAAAAGATTCACATTTATACCGAGCTCTTCAAAGAGTATAGGGATGTATTTGCTTGTTCTTATGAGGAAATGCCTGGCATAGACCCATCTATTGTCCAGCATGAGATCAAGACGTATGAAAACGCTAAGCCGGTCAGGCAAAAACTTCGTTCGGTTAATCCTAGGAAGGCAGCAGTCATCAAAGCTGAAGTTGAAAAGCTGCTTAAGGCGAGATTCATTTTCCCAGTTCCTCTGACTGAATGGGTTTCAAACCCCGTTCCCGTAGATAAAAAGCAAGGAACGATTCAAGTATGCATCGATTTCAGAGACCTGAATAAAGCATGTCCTAAAGACAATTACCCCACATCGTTTATCGATCAGATCATTGACGAGTGTGCTGGTAATGAGATTTTCTCCTTCATGGACGGTTTCTCCGGATATAATCAAATTACTATCCATCCTAAAGATCAACATAAGACTGCATTTATTTGTCCCTAGGGTACGTTTGCATACAAGAAGATGCCTTTTGGTCTTAAAAATGCTGGGGCTACCTTTCAGCGGGCCATGTCTTATGCCTTCCACGACATCAAGAAGATTATCGAGGCATACTTAGATGATTTAGCTGCTCATTCTCGCAAGAGGATGGATCATCCTGGTCACCTCCGGAAAATATTTGAAAGATGTTGTTTTTATAAAATTCGATTGAATCCGAACAAGTGCGTTTTTGCGGTTACATCCGGTCGGCTATTGGGATTCATTGTGTCTAGGGAACGGATAAGGGTAGATCCCTTCAAGGTTGAGGCAATACTTCGGTTGCCTCCCCCGTCTTCCATCCGTCAGCTTCAAAGTCTTCAAGGAAAGTCTAATTTTCTTCGGAGGTTTATCGTCAATTATGCTGAAATTACAAAGGGATATATGAGACTATTGAAGAAAGGAGTTCCTTTTCTTTGGGACGACTACGCTCAACGCTCGTTTGATGCTTTGAAAAAGGCATTGACCTCTGCTCCTTTACTGAGTCCACGTAATTATAGCAGAGATTTTCTTTTGTATCTGGCAGCAACAGAATCTACCATTGGTATGCTTCTGGTTCAGGAAGATGATGCTCTTGCAGAGCATGTTATTTACTACCTTAGTCAAAGACTGGTAGGACCTGAACTTTGATACACCCCGATAGAAAAATTAGCCTTAGCAGCAGTTCATGCTGTGCAGCGACTCCGACATTACATTATTCTTCGCAAAACTTATGTTTTGGAAGTTGCCAATCCATTTCAGTTTGTCCTCAGCAGGCGAGTGATTGGGGGCAAATACAATAGATGGATTGTGATTTTACAGGAATTTGATCTTGAGTTCATGTCTGCCAAATCCAAGAAATCATTAGTTTTTGCGGAATTGATCTCCGAGTTGCCCTGTGGGGAAGAGATGATCTATGATGAGTCCTTTCCGGACGAACACTTGTTTCTTATCTCTTCACAGGATCCTTGGTACGGGGATATCATTGTGTATCTCCAGACTGCGAAGTTTCCCTCTACTTTTTCGAAATATGAGCGTCGTAAGCTGCGTCACTTGGCCAAGAATTATTTGATTATTGGTGATGCTTTATACCGTCGAGGGGTTGATTCAATCCTAAGACGCTGCTTAACTCTCGAAGAAGCTGAGGCTGTGCTCAATGATTCTCACAGTGGAGCTTGTGGGGTCATTTATCTGGGCTTGCTACAGCCCAAAAGATTTTGCGTGCTGGATACTTTTGGCCCTCGATTTTCAAAGATTGTATTGAATCGGTCAAAAAGTGTCATCCTTGTCAGGTGTATACTCGAAAAATGCGCGCTCATCCAGCTCTGCTTTTTCCAGTCATTACTGTCGGTCCCTTTACAAAGTGGGGTATTGATTATACTACTTGTAACCCGCCTTCGGCAAAGGGTCACAAGTACATTATTGTAGTAGTAGACTACTTTACGAAGTGGGTCGAGGCTATGCCTACTTTTGGGAACGATGGTGAGACTGTAGCTCTGTTCCTTTTAAACCAAGTTATTGCTCGTTTCGATATTCCTCAAGAGATTGTCACTGACCATGGTAGTCATTTTTAGAATAGTATGATGGCTGAGTTGGCTCTCAAATTGGGTTTCCGGCAGGGGCATTCATCTCCATATTATCCTCAAGCCAATGGGCAAGTGGAAGCCGTGAATAAATCCTTGAAGACCATTCTTCAAAGGAAAATTGATAAAAATAGATCCAACTGGCATATTATGCTATATCCTGCACTTTGGGCATACAGGACGTCAGTGAAAACTGCAACTGGCTTTACTCCGTTTCAGCTAGTGCACGGGGTGGAATCCGTATTTCCCATTGAATGCGAGATTCCTTCCCTTAAATTAGCTGTTGAACTTCTTCCTGACACTTCTAGTCTGGCAGAACGGATTCTTCATCTGGAACATCTTGATGAGCAGCGTCGAGATGCCGCCACGATGAATGAAGCGCATAAAAACCGAGTGAAATTTCAGTACGATAAGGTGGTTAAGCCTAGGGTCTTTTCGGAAGGTGACCTTGTTTTGGTCTATGCCCAAGAAAAATATGCCTTGGGGGCAGGAAAGTTTAAGTCTATGTGGTATGGCCCCTATATAGTTAAAAAGTTCCTCAAGAAAGGAGCATATACCTTGGTTGATTTCGAGGAAATGAGTTGCCGGAGCCCGAAATGGGCTCTATTTGAAGAAGTATTATGCCTAGGCTTTGGCCTGGCATGTTGCTTTTGTATATAGTAGTTTTTGTTTTGTACATATCTGATTGATTTTCGATTTTTGATGAGTTGGTGATGTTTTTGATCTGCTTTGGCAGGTTGTGTTGGATGTCATGAGTCATTTTGGTTTCGCCGATGGTGCTAGTAGACACACCCGGAACTTAGCTTCCGTGGTTTGGGTGCTTCATTATCCATCCGATCAGCTGTTAGTATCAAGAGGGGTCTGCATTGGTCCTGCTTCCAATAATATAGCAGAATACACTGCAGTTGTTCATCTACTCTCGGAGGCAATATCTTTGGGTGTTGATTCGTTGGTAGTTTTCTTGGACTCTTAGCTGGTGGTGTCGCAGTTGAACAACACTTATCGGGTACGAGATCCATTTTTATTACGATTGTTCTTGAGGGTACGTTTGTTACAAAGGTCATTTCAATTTTTAACTTTCATTCATATTCCTCGAGCTGAAAATTGGTTTGTTGACTCATTATGTCGAAACATTGGATTGGCATATTAATCATTCCATACAATAAAATTTTAATCATCAAAAACATCATACATTTTGATACATTTATCACATCACATCAAATATCACTGTATATATATCATCAGAGTGTTCAAAAACTTTACAAAATTTGGATCCATAATTTCATAAAAAACTTGGGCTTATGCCCGATCATGTTCAGTCTCAAAAAAGAATATACAGTCATCTAATACATAATATCTGTCTATAAAGTTACTGCCCGAAGTATTCTATAGAACATCTGCTTGCAATGTACCACGAGTGGAATAATCTATTAGCATTAAGTGCTCCTACCACCCATCTACGGATAGCTTAAGAATCCTCACAATGACCATAGGATTTGTGAGTTAATCCTCAGGATTTCTGTTTTTGGAAGTCCACATGCAGAGGGGCAGTACCTCTGTTTCGCCCCAAACATAGCATGGAGACCCTCTATATAAACTTGGTCCACCTCTGTACCATGATCATGTTTACATTATCAGTCATTATGAATCCAATCAAAAACATGTTTATTTTCATTTTTTCATACATATTTAAAAAAATCCAAAAAAAATTATATAAGTCAAATTTTTTTGCAAACTTACCGACTGTACCCCATGTTGTGCCTGGTGGAAGAACAAGATCTGGATCTCCACGAAAGTCCATCGAAACAACAGTGATAGTGATCCCACTACGTTTTTCATTCTCCCCATATAGGAATAACTCATGTCTGTAGTGCGGGTGCTTCACTACCCCAGTCTCTCATCTGTAGCAGACAATTCTTGGAGTTAGTAGACTCTGATGGTAGGGAAATGACTACGAGTCTCAAAGTTAGTATCTTCTCAAAGAAAGAATGTTGTCAAAAGGTAATACATTAGCCAAGTGTTTGATCCTGCAACTGGATCAGGAGTTAAAACTGGTATTGTTCATGTATTAATGCTGAAACATTGCAATCGTACACATGAGTCAAACACTCTACAGCTATGCTCATTTGCATCCTGGACGCCTGATGTAGTGAGGCAGATCCTGCCACTCTGCTGATGGTGAAAAGGAGGATTTTCATGTGCAAATCCCTCACATCTTTAATTGCAATCTGAGTTCCAACCTTTTTGGAACCCTCTACGCAATAAATGTGGACATAGTCTTCCACGGTTAACCCTCCCAGGGGCTTCCCGTGTAAGTCTACTGGTTCTCCCCTCCGGGAGAGTCCAGTAATGAAATATATGTCTTCCACTTCAATGCGTAGTGGCATCTGATCAATAATGAAGCAATCCTGATCTGGTTCCCAGTAATTTGCGAGCATTTCAAGCAACCGCACATTGCTTTTCATATTTGGAATTTTAAAGAATTTCAACAATCTGCAATTCCGAAGGATATTTTGCGCTGCGCGATCTTGCATGACCGCTTGGTCAATTGCGCTATGCTCATGTTCCCTCCATGAGATTGTCATCCTGTCAAATTTCATCAAATTATGCATTAGCCACGCTTTTTTGCATTCGGACCTGCGCATACGCGACTTTTCCTTTGCACAGTCGCGTGTATATGCGACTTGCCTTTAATGAACCCGCGTATGCGCAAGTCCACATTTTTTAGCAAGGGTTTTAAAGCTAAAAATCACTTAATTTTAATTTCCAAACAGACAAAATGAATAAACAGGATGATTGAGGAGCCTACCTAAAGTTTCGGCGTGTTCTGACGGTCGGTTGTTCCTGATTTGACGAAAGAAGTTTTTTGCTCCAGAGCACTTTTTCCAAATGAGCAATGCAATAATGAACCAAATGAGAGGTAATTTGTCTATTTATGGCTAAAAATTTGAAAATTTTCGCAAAAATTACTTATGCTTATTTTTTCTATCTATCTTAATCTGCATAACTCGATTGCTTGGAAGGGCCCAGTTTGGTATGTTTTCAGGTACATTTTGATGATTTTGAGATTTTTCCTGGTTTTTGATCCATGATTACTGACTCGTCACGGCAGGTATATGATCTTCAGTGGCATATAGGTTAGGGATATCACTTTCCGTTGCATCTTGCATACTAGCCTCCATACTGATCACTTGCCTTAGGGTCGATCCCATCAGGTCATGAGTATTACACCCATTTCACTCGCCGATTATTTAATCATGACTTGATGGTAGAGCCTTCCTTTACATGGGCTTCCTAGTTAATTCCTCGCTATCACTTGTTGCCCATGCTGCGTTTTATGTAGGCTCGGGAGTCCTCTTTAGTCCCGCCATGACTTATGTGTTGAAGCTTCATTCTTCTTCTTCCTCACTATCATTTTTCTGGCTATTACCCTAGAGGCTCCCTGGTGTCGTTAAGTTGTATTATTGCATTGCATATTGGCTACTTGTTTATCCTGGCCTTTAGCCGGCTTCATTTGGACTCGATGTTTAAGCCAACTTTTGACCTTGACTCTTTGTACAAGTTAACCATTGCATGCACTTAGCTATCACGACTTGACACCTTTTTACCCATGGATGGAACGTTCCTCTAAGTATCACTTACCAGTTTTCGCCGCCTTGCATTGAGCATAGGATTGTTCCAATCCCAGGAACAAGTGCATCTGATTTCTTGATACTCATTCTATCCATTGTACTATAGCATTCTTTTATTCTTTTTCAGGCTTATTATATGAAAAAGACAAAAAAATCAAATATAACAAAAAGAGCGGGAACGGGATGTATCTTCGTTGTTTTGATGGCAGTACAGAGTCAGTTTGTCGCCCTTGAACAAAGCACATATACTTATATATTTCCTTCATTTGGGATGGTTTTAGTTTTGACCTAGGTTCAGCCTTTACCATGTTTCACTTGTCAGTTCTCCCCCGGTTGGTTATCTCTTCCAATCATATGGAGAGTTTGTTTTGCCTCATGCAAGACAGACTTATACAGTGTCACTTTTTACTGCCATGGTCATCACAGAGTCGTGCTTTTGTTCAAGGGAAGTCTAGCCTGAGTCGGCCATTCTGCGGTGTCTCTTGACTCATTATTCAGTCGGCTTTCCCGGTCTTGTCGGTATCATGTTCTATCACATCAGATGTTTTGGTCTTCTTCTCGTGCTGGTTTGAGAAAGGTCCCATTGACTTCTTGCCGGCAGGTTTGTCTCTTAACGACTACAACACATTGCTCTGAGAGCAAACCTAGAGCCGCACCTTGGGCCTATTTCCATCATTGATAGGTGACCTCGTGCTCAGCATTTGATCATCATCATGGGTCTTTGACTGAGTGGTTTCCCCTGTGTTCGACGTCAACACACATTATCACACTTGGGATTCGTGCAGTACCTTGATTTCCATTTGACCCTATCGGTGGATTTCTCGCCTCTGTGTCAGCTTTCATTATTGGTTGGTTCAGAGGGTTTCTTCCGTGCACTAGCTTCATCTTGTGCATGTCGGAAACGTACTTCGGTTTTGGTTCCATCACTCTACTTCGTCCGATTCCCTCCAAATCTTGGCCTGCGGGTTACACTCGCGCTGGACTGATGTGGGATGCCTTAATGCCTTCCTTCCAGCAGATCTTTTCCCATCGACTCCGACTCATTGCTCTGGGAATAAGGTCTAGAGTCTTTTTGTCAGTACTTTAGGGTTTGCAGTCATCAGTGGCAGACTCTTCGCTATCGACAATGGGGATTCATCATTGCCTCCTGATTGGTAGATTCTTTCAAGTGTTCGACTTCAACTCATTCATTCGCACTTGTTAGATTGTACTGGGGCACCTTGACACTCATTATCATTATCGGTGGGTTGTCTCGCGTTGGTTAATGGTATACATCATTGACCGGTAATCCAACGATTTCTCACATAGTCGACTTCAGCTCATTTATTCCCATTGTGTAGAATTGTGCCATAGTGATCGGTGAAGACCTCGGGTTGCATCAGCATTTCTCGGTTCACTTTTGACAGTCCATTCAGTTTCTGCCAGTGATGCCGTCCACCCTTATATGTTGCAGTTCAGTACAGCAGCATCCTATATGTTGGCTCCCGAGTTGCGTGATTGTACCGGTTATTCCACCTCTTATGATTCGGTACTTGGAGATTCAGTTACTTATATGATCAGACATCCAGTTGCACCATCCTTGATCAGCTTTCTATATGTGATACTTGGACATTGATTCAGACTTACACTTCCGGGCCATGCTCAGATGATTCATTGTGTACTTTCAGTTCAGCTATACTTGTATACATATTGGATCTATTCACTACTTTCTATATGATGTATTTTGGATTGAGCATGGGTATGCCCACCTCAGCATGAGTTGACTCTCTGTTTTCTTTCATTGGTTTTTGGCAGGCTGAAATCTGGTGAAGTCCTCTCTTGTCCTTGCGAAGTTCTTTCTATCTGCATAATACATTTCGGCCATCATGTACCCCTTCTGACCTCATATATTAGGGGGCATCTGTTATAGCATCATTTCTCACCTTCATATGATTCATGATTGCTTAGATGGTTTTGGGCACCCATTCCTACAGACTTGGACAAATTCACTTAAAAACAGTGTAAAAATCCCCATACGCGACTATGCCCGTACTTTTCCGCGTGTATACGCGAGTCCAGCTGCACTTTTCCGCGTATGCCATTAAAATGATTAAAAAATATATAAAAAATCCTTAATTTCGCGCTGGGTTGATGGTTACTCAGGTAGTTCAACCACCCCAGCCCGTGGCCAACTGTTTCCAACTGCTGAAACTACTTGGAGGGACTATAAAAAGCCCTCATGTGTATGGCTTAAGGGAGAGAGAGAATTATTGATATTATACTCTGTTGGTATTCCCTATCCAAGTCTGATTCCCCGTGCCTCCTGCACTTTCCCAGTTCATTATAGGAAACCCTTGTTTCCTTGAGATGTTCATCTCCCTATATGTCATCTCGTATGCACCAGTTTGGAAGGAGTCTTAGCGAGGCAAGGGCTGAACGGATCTGGACGACGGTCTGCTCGAAGGCCGTGGAAGGATCAGGTGATCTCTCCACTCGTTACTTTTGTACATGCTATTTATAATACAGAAGTACCATGCTGTTCCTGAAATATACGTGTTAGTGTATGCTTATATGTATGAGAAAATTGTTATTTAAGCATTCATTATGATCTATTTAATGTTTTTATATGGATTTCACTAACATTTAGAGTAGATATATGATGTACAACCAGTTCTTCGTGCTTGTTTCTTCTTGTCTTTGAGGTTAAGAAGGAAGGACGGTTGCTGGGGGTTTGGACCCCGCAGGATCTGCTTCAACCGTAGGACCTACGGGTAACTTTCTCATTCTACTCTATTTAGTTTTTATGAACGTGCATGGTTGTGTGAGTCCTTCTTAAGTAGCATGTCCCTGCTCTGTGGAGGTTGTAACCAACCGAACCTCTAGGGTGATATTCCCCGAAACACTCGATCAGCGTGACGGGAGAGGAGTTGTGTGGGAGGAAGGGTGGCGAAGCGATGGAGTGCAGACCATTAGATCTACAGGATCAAAAGTCAGGATTAAATCGGTGATAGTGGGAAATGAAAGTAATTTGGGAAGTGGACATAAGAATTTGCGATGAGTGATGGCCGATGGGGAGTTGGGACCAATAGCTGACATCAACAAATATTTCGTGTAGCAGAATATTTATATGGCGGGGTGAAATGGTAAGTTTGAATGGGAGCCATTGGATCATGAGGATCAACGTTTTAGATCTGTTCTGGGGGAAGATGGTAGATGGAGAGGGAGAATAGGGAGGGACCCTGTTGGCCATTGGATCATTAGAGGATCAACGACCAAGATTTAATTGGCAGAGTGCATTTCGGCGGTGAAAATGGTCGGGGAATGAGGAAACGGGAAACTGCAATGGCTGATAGCCGATGGGCTTAGCGCTTGGTCACAGGACTGGGTAATATGGTGGAAACGGGGCCAAGGGCTTAAGAGAAAGACGCTTAAGGCCCGATATGTAAAAAAGGTTGTCTTTAGGCGAAAAATGGGTTCTTCAAGGCTTTCAAAGGGTTCCGACAGAGGGAAAACAAGAATTTAAACCTTAATAAAAGGATTTTTCAAGGTTTATAGGGGATTTTTTGAGGAAGTGAAGGATTTTTAAAGGGAAAACGAGAGATTTTAGCACAGGGGAAATTTTATTCGAAATGAATGATAGTGAGTTAAATGAAGGATTCTTGGAGGCACGAAATGGTGGAGATTGAGCCTTTGAAAACAGTTTCTCTCTGAAGTAACAGGTTATTTTGAAGGATTTTCAAGTGGAGAAGTTAGTGAGGTGGACCTTTGGAAATTAAACATGGTAGGACTTCAAGAACTCACAAATTTACTTGAAATTTTTTTCTTGAAGGCCATAGACTTGTTTTAGCCATATTTTGTTATGAAAAAATATTATGGATGGCTAACACCAGGGATAGATGAATTTTGTCTTATATTGGTCCTCTAGGAAGATATTTATTTGATTATATCCATAAAATCCATCCATGAACGAAAATATTTCACATCCATCACAATCGTCAATAATTTGGTCGATAAATGGAGTAGGATAGTTTTCTTTTGGAAAATAAAACTATAAATGGAGACACTTTTTCACGAGTAAATAAACACACAAAGAGATAGAGGAAGTTACTTATGAGCCAAGTGCCTCCTATTCTCCTTTTGTCGTTCTTGTTGTATTTTCCAATCCAACTTAGATCGTCGGACTAGTTCCTGCAAGTATAAACACTAAACAACAAAGAGATTGCAATATACAGATGCCTATTTATCTTAATCAATTAAATTGATTAAACTTGAAACATATATATTATTTAAGAATCCATTATATGAAAAGTAGAAACATAAACAGATACATATATGGGAAAATGAGAAGCAATCTTTATTAATGGATAGAAGGGGGAGGTTACAACCAATGATCGATTTGATGTCACCAGCTCAACATCATCCTAGCCTCATGACAATAAACATCTCAGCAGCAACATATCACTCATATCACTCACAATTGAGAATCCAACAGAATTTCTTTACCCATTTTATTCCTTTCCTAGCACTAAGATTTGTGCTCAATTTATAGGCAAGTGAAGTTAGTTTCTCAATCAATGAATTTCTAATAATAGGAAATACATGTTCCCAAGCTTTGAGGTGTTATATGGACACATGGATTTGAAGTTTGACACATATGGACTATTTTAGAAGGCACTAGCCATGTGGAGATTCCAGAACAATGAGAATTTCAGTCCCATTTGACCAATGCACTCTTGAATGCCAGGAAGTGATTTTCAAAGCACCCTTGAATGGATGGAGTTGCATATGAAAAGAAATTAGTCCCTTGAGAGGCTTTGTTGGTGAGATCATAGATGGTATAACATATACTTCAAACCTTGGAAACCTTGCAATGTAAGTCATGAATGGTTTGTTCTTGACTTAGGGCATGTAGCAACTAAAATGATAGGGGATGATAGACCCTATTTCATTGGTCCTGGCGATGATTTTGAGTTTCACCAAGTCATTGGGAATGATGCCCAAATTGACCTATAACAGTTACCTCCTAAAGCATGAAGTCAAAATAATAACAATATTTTTTGAATGAGATGCTTTATGATGTGATGGGCTAGAACTAAAGCGGAGCGATGACCTGCATCAATATTACAATACATTACATGATGATATATCATCTTGATCACAAATTTTTGAGGGAGGCTTTCCCATGCTCAGCACATAAACTATCTAATAACATGTACATAGTGCAAAAGTTTGTCTATATTGGAATGTTGCCCAATACAGACATGCCTACAGATATAGGCCCATGTTCGGATGATGATCTATATGTAAGGTCACCGTATAGATGATGTGTAAAACAATCCTGAAATCTTAGCTCGGATGGCTGAAACTAGATCTGGGCTCTTCTTATCTCATTCACTTGATCGTTCGGGTACAAGTCTAGCCATGCGAATATATGATTTATAGTCGAACATGGTAAGACATCGTTTGATTATCAGCTAATGATGTGAGTTGTTAACAAACGTGAGAGAACAACCATTGATGTTAATGGATATCAAGGTACTACAGTACATTTCTTAAGGCGTGAATAGATGATTTGATGTCGAACGCCAAACAAAATATTTCCGTCAAAATTATGGAAGCGAGGATCTTGTCGATGTTGTAACAAGCCTCATGATACTAGAAGATGATGTTTCTAAGTAAACTTCCTGGATGATGATTTGACAATGACAGGAAGCCACTTTATCGCGAAACAGGAGTTACTGATTTCGGAGACAAAATGTGACTTGATATAGCAATGTCCAGGGATGATTGTCATGAGAATGAAGGTTTATGAGTATTGCAGAAGGATGAGTATTCACTGGATGACTTCTCTTGAACATATCGGCGACACTGAGATGAGTTGGCAGCATTGAACCAAAACCAAAGTGAAGATATGATGAATTGTAGGTATGAATGCACTGTCAAGAAGATTACCCAACCCAAACAGTCATGATGATGGAGTGAAGTGTCATGTTCAAGAGTGACTTGCTATAGTAAAAGTTTTGTTCACTTTCCCAAATGTTCCCTAGTCATTTGTCGACCAGTACCTCGTTATTTTTTAATAAGATTGAGGAGGATAAAATATGCTTGATCTATAATTCAAACCTTCGGGTGAATAGTGTATTGCTATTTAATAATTTAACGAGTCTAGAAATGAATGAAACTCGATTCATGACATGATTGACAAGCCCATCGCTATTCTATGTTTTAACGAGCCTAACGACAGTGACAACCCATTCCTTTTTCATATTTAGAGTATTTGAAAAAGAGGATGAAAGAAAACTCTGTTACACCAATTTTTTGGTCATTTAACTCATTATCATTAGATGAACCCAAGTACACCATGTAAGACCAATTTTACCCTAAGTAAAATTGCTTTCACCACATAAAATAATATTTGTCTATATTTCCTGGTCATATTTAACCCAAAACAAGAAAATTAATTAAAGAAATAATTATTTATTTAATTATTTCCTAGGAATAAGTAATTCAAATCATTATTTAAATAATATTCCTAGTTAAATTTGACTAAATCATTATTTATTTAATTATATTCCCACCATCTCCCTAAAATAATAAATAAATCATTTATTTATTTATTGTTTATAAATAAAGGAATTGACCCAAGTCAAAAGACCTTTTCCCTCCAACAAATATAATAAAATATTACTAAAGGGTGGTTCTAGAATTTGATTAATAATATTTTATTCATGCACCAAGTTCTAGATAACCCTAATATTTTGTTATAAATAGGAGGGTTTTCCCCATTCATTAGTGACCTTCATTGTATTAGATCACACTAGATCTACTCTTGGTCACCATTTTCCATTTTTGCTTTGTGAGCTCCCATTGAGTTCTATGTTTGTCAGGGTTTTCTACCACAATAGGAGAGAGGAATTTTAGATCTGAAACGCTAAGGACTTTCAAGAACCCATCCCATTGAGGAGAACCAGAAAAAACCTTTCTTGTTTTCCTCTCAGGTGCCCCATTCTTTAATATAATATAAAACATTCTTGTAAACAAATTGTTCTTGTATTGTCTATTGGATGCATGGAGCCATATTATATTTTATCTGCTTAATGTCTTTTGTGCTTAGATTTGAATCTGTGCAGCAGACTTAAAGATATTTTTCAGCCATAATCGATGTTAGGGCTAGATAACCCTAATATTTTGTTATAAATAGGGGGTTTTCTCCATTCATTAGACACCTTCATTGCATTAGATCACACTAGATCTACTCTTGGTCACCACTTTCCATTTTTGCTTTATGAGCTCCCATTGAGTTCTATGTTTGTCAGGGTTTTCTACCACAATAAGAGAGAGGAATTTTAGATTTGAAACACTGAGGACTTTCAGGAACTCATCCCATTGAGGAGAATCGAAAAACACCTTTCTTGTTTTCCTCTCAGGTGCCCCATTCTTTAATATAATATAAAACATTCTTTTAAACACATTGTTCTTGTCTTGTCTATTGTGAGCCCTTCCCCGTGTGTAGGGGGCATTTGGGTATATTTGTATCTCAAGTACTAAAATCTTCTTGTATAAGTCCTGATGATTATTCCAGGCATCGCATGTATGTGGGATCCATCATTTTATTTATCTGGCTCATTTTTTGGCCAGCACATGCTTCATTCTTGTGTTTCGTGGTTTTCTGGGTGCCTTATTTTTTGTACTATTGTATCGGCGGGCATAGGTATGCCTCCCCCGCTGCCTTTAACACTGGCACTACTTCATCACCTAGAGACTTGTTGCACCTGTAAGTCTCATCTCCTATGGGTCTAGTCCTTTAGCACATTAGAATACCTTACATTTCTCTCTCTCATTTCCCTCATGATGCCTAGTGATTGAGTTCTTACAACGTACTTCGGTCATAGGATTTTCTCCTAACACTCATACGTTGGGGGGCAATCTGTTACACGAATTTTTTGGTCATCTAACTCATTATCATTAGATTAACCCAAGTACACCATCTAAGACCAATTTTACCCTAAGTAAAATTGCTTTCACCACGTAAAATAACATTTGTCTATATTTCCTGGTCATATTTAACCCAAAAACAAGGAAATTAATTAAATAAATCATTATTTATTTAATTATTTTCTAGGAATAAGTTATTTAAATCATTATTTAAATAATATTCCTAGTTAAATTTGACTAAATCATTTTTAAATAATTAAATAAATCATTATTTATTTAATTATATTCCCACCATCTCCCTAAAATAATAAATAAATCATTTATTTATTTATTATTTGAAGGGTAAAGGTGTGAGTAAGTTGAAAGAATGGTTCATCTAATAGGATAGGTAAGAGACAGTATCAATCCATTGGGCTATGGAGTCACAAAAGGATTTAATTGCACAACAAGTTTCAAGAGTGGTCCATGGGGCAAGTCATCTATATCAAAGAATCTCTTTAGATTGATTTGTGATATGAAACATTAAAAGTGTTGTGAAAGAAGAAAAACTAATAACCATTTAAGAATCTATTAAATTCACTAAACAAGAAAAGCATTTCAAAGTAATTGTTTGAAGCAGGCCAAAGGACAGGGAAAACCATAGACTTATTTGGGAAAATTTTTACTAAAGCACACCTTTCAGACAACAATCCAGCAATCGAACATATTCCCTTCAGAAAGAAGAAAACATATAAGAAAATAAAGGGCAACCTAAGATCAGGTAAGGAATTTGAACCTATCTTGCTTTTGGCATATTCTTCAAGGGAAACTTTCAAAACAGTTGTTGGAGAAAGCACTAGAGGATAGGGCTAACCATAGACTTCCCTAGTGTAACTTTACTTAGCATGCAGTGAAAATATCATTCAAGAACAATGTCTCAAGTTTTACTCAGTAAGACATGGGCTCACCAACATTCCTTGACTGTTTATACTTTATTGAATTATCCTCAAACGCACAATTAGAAGAAAACATAAAGATAAAGCTTATCAGTGAGAATTAGGGTACCTTTTACAGTAAATCCTAATCTAAATTTTCTGTTATTTATCAGAGAAAGTGGACAGTATGAAAACATAAGAAAAAAAAAAATTACAATAAGAAAAACATCACCATTGACATAGACCAAGATCCCATAAATCAACTTGTATATTTCATGTTCAAACCAGTTACAATCTTTAAGTCCAATAGGTATTTATAGCTCCAACTTATCTTCTGTGCCCAATATTCTTCAATTACTCAATAGAGCTTCAGCAACTTCAGCAACTATTTACATTCAATAATTATCTAGCCAACAACAATACTGGGCTCCTCATATGATATATATAGGTAAATTGAGGAGGTGGAGTGAAAGGAAGGTCTAACTATTTAATTAATACAGAGTAAATGCTTCTCGGCCTTTGGGAAGCCTAATGGAGAAGATATCTAATGTCTTAACTCTGTTAATTGATTTTTACATTAAATTTCATCTACTCTAGTCACTTTTGTTGACTTTTGAGGCTTTTGGTAGCTGGAAATTACTTTCTGAGCTGTATTTGAAAATATCTATATCTGTGCATTCAATTTTTATTCTTTTGAGGTAAAATAAGCTGGCAAGTGGCATTTCTGGCTTTCTGAGGATTAATTGCCTCACTGATCTGGCATTTGGAGGCCTTCCTTTACTGATTTGTCTGTCTTAAATAATTTAAACACTGATATTAACTTTAATTGTGCTTTATCCTTTAACTGTGGATTAAGCCTTTTTATTTTCATGTTTTGACTTTAATCCTTTCTCTTTATTCCTTTTGATACTCTTTACGGATCTTTGTTTTTCTACTGCTTTGCTGGGGTATAGGTGGCTTTGGCGTATTGGAAGGTTTCATAAAGGCATAGATGGCCATGACGCATCGATCTAAGCTTGAAATTAATCCTTCGAGTCCCTCTCTTTGTATTGATTAGGCCTGGGATAGTCATCCTCGACCTCTGTCATCTTTAGTGACTGTGGGACAACTTCTATGCTACAAAACTACCATTAAACCTGCAACAAACGTCAAAATTTTAATAAAACCATGCCAATTGGATAAAATGCTTTACAGAGGCTCGGGGTGAAGGTGGAAGAGCTGTGTAGAGGGGGATGAATTAATTGATGGAGGATTCCATGTCAAAGAAGCAAAAACCAAGTTTAAACTGACTTTGGTGTGAAGACACATTGGTGGTTTGGTGGAAAACCAGGAATGGTTTTCGCATAGGGTCTGAGAGGTAAGCGATAAGGAACTGGGGGAACGTGATACAGGTTAGATAGTGATGCATGTCCCTCTAAAACTGTTCATTTCATGTTATAATTGCGCACTGGGGAGAATTGGTGAATTGGGCACGAAACAGGATTTGGACCGTCCAATCTGTGGGCTGCAGATCGACGGCCATCGATCAGCGTGACGGGAGAGGAGTTGTGTGGGAGGAAAGGTGGCGAAGCGATGGAGCAAGGACCGTTAGATATGCGGGATCAAAAGGTAGGATTAAATCGGTGGTAATGGGAAAAGAAAGGAATTTTGGAAGTGGACATAAGAATTTGCGACGAGCGATGGTCGATGGGGACGTGGGACCAACAACTGACGTTAGAAAATCTGTCGTGTAGCGGAATATTTATACGGCGGGGTGAAATGGTAAGTTTGAATGGGATCCGTTGGATCGTGATGATCAACGGTTTAGATATGTTTTGGGGGAGAACAGGGAGGGACCCCGCTGGCCATTGGATCGTTGGAGGATCAATGGCCAAGATTTAATCGGTGGAGCACATATCGGCGGTGAAAATGGTTGGGGAATGAGGAAACGGGAAACTACGATGGCCAATAGTTGATGGGCTTAGCGCTTGGTCACAGGACTGGATCATATGGCAGAAACGGGGCTAGTGGCTTAAGTGAAAGACGCTTAAGGCCCGAAATGTAAGAAAGGTTGTCTTTAGGCCAAAAATGGATTTTTGAAGGCTTTCAAAGCGTTCCGACAGAGGGAAAACAGGGATTTAAACCTTAATAAAAGGATTTTTCAAGGTTTAAAGGGGATTTTTTGAGGAACTGAAGGATATTTTAAAGTGAAAAAGGGAGTTTCTAGCAGAGGGGAAAGTTTATTCAAAATGAATAATAGTGAGTTAAATGAAGGATTCTTGGAGGCACGAAATGGTGGAGATTTGAGGCTTTGAAAATAGTTTCTCTCTGAAGTAACAGGTTATTTTGAAGGATTTTCAAGTGGAGAAGTTAGTGAGGTGGACCTTTGGAAAATAAACATGGTAGGACTTCAAGAACTCACAGATTTACTTGAAATTTGTTTATTGAAGGCCACAGACTTGTTTTAGCCATATTTTGTTATGAAAAAATATTATGGATGGCTAACAATGGCTCCACTTGGGGAAGGCAACTCCATGGAGGTGTCAAGAACCTCAGAGATAAATCTCTGGAAAGTAGACCAGTGCCTTATCTATTGACATTCCTCTTTATTCTTTGATCATGCTGCTTAAAAAGATGATCAGTATTCATATTAACAAACAGATTTCTTTCCCCAAACAACTACCTACACAGGCTACTTCCTAACATATTTTCTTTAATAAGGTGCACTTGGATTTGCAAACCTTTAACATCAACATTTTATTCTTTTGAAAACAGAAAAAACTAATCTAAATCTACCCTTATAACTTCCATGAGTTTAGTTTAAACAATTGAACTCATTCGCTTCTCTACCTAACTACTGTCTGTCAGGATTAAGTTGTCTGACAGATATTATTCTCTATATTCTAAAATAGAAATTTAAATACAGACAAACTAGGATTAAACTATTTGATTTGTTGTAAGACTATGGAATAAAAACAAGCTACACATAGACTAAAATTTACAGGAAATTGAAACAAAATTGTGAAGGCTCAAGATCTGGAAATTTCAAGCATACTTCTTTCTTTCTATGACTCGGATTTTGGTCTTTTTTGGAGTCATCTACTTCTTTTCTCTTGGTTCAGATTTTGAGCATATTAGAACCAATTCTCTTTCTTCTCTTTGGCTCAGGTTTTGATCTGATTTGATCCATTATTCATCAAACTTACAGGTTCGGGATTTAAGCTTGTTTGAACCTCTGTTTTTCTATCCTAATCTAGTCTACTAATAAGCCAAGATCTCATTGTTTGGAAAATATTCTTCACTAACCTATTAGCAGTAAATTGAAATCTATCTAGTCATGATTAGGCTATATGAATAAATAGCAGTGCTCTTTCAAGTAGTGGCATTTAGGCTTGCACACTTTCAGATTTTTCTTTCTTTTTTGGTATGGGGCTGTACCTTTCTTCTTTTATATCTGCCCTCTTTTCTCTTTTTCTATTGCTTTTGTATTTTTTCTTTTTTTCTTTCAAAGAAAAAAAAAAAAACTAACTAAATGCTCACAGGCTAAGATTTATTGAAATACCTACCTAACCTAATCTAACTCTAAAATATTTACATGTTTAGCTGACAAATTATCTTTTCCAATACATCCAGTCAATCAGATGGTTTCATGACTGGTCTTTGCTCATCTCTTTGAGCAGGCAGATATAGTGCAGCCATTTGATTGGTAACAAAAATGAGAAGAAAATCTGGCTGCTTCTCAGAGATAACCATGGTATTCTTTGAATACGAGCCTTTAAAATCAAGGTCACCATAGATGGTGACAGCCTATGTTGCGTTGGGCTTTTGAAAAGAATCCATGCTTGTGAATTTGAGTCCATCAGAACCTCCATGTATTCTAATATAGGATCAACAAAAATCTGATGTGGACTTTCTTCTTCTGGGCCTCCCATGACTGATTGATTGTCTGCATCCCAGACAGCTTGGCTCACTGCATCCCTAGTGTAGTCCATGAAATCACCATCATATTTTTCCTGCACATCAATAAGCAGTGAAATTTCTTCTTGTTGTGGGGGAGGGAGACTTTCAAAAAACGTTGTAGGATCTTTGAATTGATATGATTGTTCTAGTGAATTTAGCATTTCCATGTCAATTTCATATCTTTAAACCACCAAGTCTAGGAAAATTTTCTTAATATCAGGTTTAGCATTGAATTTTGAGCTGAGAAGGATAACCTTTGGAAGGTCCTCACATTCAAGTTCTGCCCGGTCACTTGATATTACATAATGAAACTTTTCTATGAAACTTGACTGCATTTTTGCAAATTGTTCAGAGTCTTCTATTAGTGGAGTGATTTGGTCTTTGCTATGTTGGGATGTGGAGTGGCCACTATGTTGATTTTAGACCGAAAGAAAAGAAAAGTTAGCCAGATATGACAGTATTTAGAGGCAACTATTCTTTAACAAAGAAAAATTAATCCTCAAAGTTTCCTTGACTGAGTATGAGTGATGTACTTATGATAGAATGGGTTTCCCAGTGGAGTATTTAGGTCTATTGAGAGTTGTGGAGTCACGAGGTGGATGATTTCAAATGTTTTAAGATGAGTTGCTGTCCACCATCAGCAATTGAATACCAATATAAGGATGTTTTTGGGTCTTCTGAGGTCTTAAGGATGTATAAGATTTAATTCACTCAAAATTCCCCAGTGGACTCGCCATTATGTTGGGGTCTTGTGATTTGGCAGATTGGGATACCAAATGACAAGGCAACGTCAAAACCACTTTGGAATCCTAGAATCTAGCCTTCCTTGATTCAGAGAGGGATCTCTCTATTAGTGTCCTAGAATGATATATTTATACTTAATTATGATATTAGGCTAGTTCTAAAGCTTAAGGGAAATTGTTTTGGTTTTGGTTGGGTAAGATATCATCAAAATAAAGGAAGTCTTTTGAAAAGTAAAGGTGTGAGTAAGTTGAAATAATGGTTCAGCTGATAGGATAGGTAAGAGACGGTATCAATCCATTGGACTATGGAGTCACAAAAGGATTTAATTGAACAAAAAGTTTCAAGAGTAGTCCATGGGGAAAGTCATCTATATCAAAGGATCTCTTTAGATTGATTTGTGATATGGAACGTTAAAAGTGTTGTGAAAGAAGAAAAGCTAATAACCATTTAGGAATCTATTAAATTCACTAAACAAGAAAATCCTTTCAAAGTAATTCTTTGAAGCAAGCCAAGAGACATGGAAAACCATAGACTTCTTTGGGAAAACTTTTACTAAAGCACACTTTTCAGACAACAATCCAGCAATCTAACAGATTACCTTCAGAAAGAAGAAAACATATAAGAAAACAAAGGGCAGCCTAAGATCAAGTAAGGAATTTGAACCTATCCTACTTTTGGCATACTCTTCAAGGGAAACTTTCAAAACAGTTGTTGGAGAAAGCACCAGAGGACAGGGCTAACCATAGACTTCCCTAGTTTAACTTTACTTAGCATGCAGTGAAAATATCATTCAAGAACAATGTCTCAAGTTTTACTCAACAAGACATGGGCTCACCAAAATTCCTTGACTGGTTATACTCTATTGAATTATCCTCAAACGCAAAATTAGAAGAAAACATAAAGATAAAGCTTATCAGTGAGAATTAGGGTACCTTTTATAGTAAATATTAATCTAAATTTGTTGTTCTTTATCAGAGAAATTGGACAGTATGAAAACATAAGAAAAAAAAAATTACAGTAAGAAAAACATCACCATTGACATAGACCAAGATCCCATAAATAAGCTTGTATATTTCATGTTCAAACCAGTTACAATCTTTAAGTCCAATAGGTCTTTACGACTCCAACTTCTCTTCTCTGCATAATATTCTTTAATTACTCAACGGAGCTTCAGCATCTTCAACAACTATTTACATTCAATAAGTATCCAACCAACAACAATATTGGGCTCCTCATATGATATATATAGGTAAATTGAGGAGGTGGAGTGAAAGGAAGGTCTAACTATTCAATTAATACAGAGTAAATGCTTCTCGACCTTTGGGAGGCCTAATGGAGAAGACATTTAATGTCTTAACTCTGTTAATTTATTCTTACATTAACTTTCATCTACTCCAGTCACGTTTGTTGAATTTTGAGGCTTTTGGTAGCTGGAAATTACTTTCTGAGCTGTCTTTGAAAATATCTCTGACTGTGCATTCAATTTGTATTCTTTTGAGGTAAAATAAGTTGGCAGGTGGCATTTCTAGCTTTCTGAGGATTAATTTCCTCACTGATCTGGCATTTGGAGGCCTTCCTTTACTGATATGTCTATATTAAATACTTTAGACACTGATATTAAATTTAATTGTGATATATCCTTTAAAGGTTGATTAAGAATTTTTATTTTCAAGTTTTGACTTTAATCCATTCTCTTTATTCCTTCTGATACTCTTTACGGATCTTTGTGATTCTACTGCTTTGCTAGTGTATAGGTGGCTTTGGCGCATTGGAAGGTTTCATAAAGGCATCGATGGCCATGATGCATCGATCTGAGCTTGAAATTAATTCTTCGAGTCCCTTTCTCTGTATTGATTAGGCCTAGGATCATCATCCTCGGCCTCTGTCACCTTTAGTGACTGTGGGATGGCTTCTATGCTACAAAACCGCCATTAAACCTGCAACAAACATCAAAATTTTAATAAAACCATGGAAATTAGATAAACTACTTTACAAAGGCTCGGGGTGAAGGTGGAAGAGCTGTGTAGAGGGGGATGAATGCATTGATGGAGGATTCCATGTCAAAGAATTGGAAACTAGGTTTAAACTGACTTTGGCGCGAATACGCATTGGTGGTTTGGCAGAAAATCGGGAATGGTTTTCGCGTAGGGTCTGAGTGAAAATCGGTAAGTAATTGGAGGAACGCGATACATGTTAGAGAGTGATGCGTGTCCATCTAAAACCGCTCATTTCACGTTATAATTGCACGCCAGGGAGAATTGGTGAATTGGACGCGAAACGGGATCTGGACCTTCCGATCTGTGGGCTGCAGATTGATGGCCCTCAATGTTATAGCATCATTTCTCACCTTCATATGATTCATGATTGCTTATATGGCTTTGGGCACCCATTCCTACAGACTTGGACAAATTCACTTAAAAACAGTGTAAAAATCCCCATACGCAACTATGCCCGTACTTTTCCGCGTGTATACGTGAGTCCAGCTACACTTTTCCGCGTATGCCATTAAAATGATTAAAAAATATATAAAAAATCCCTAATTCCACACTGGGTTGATGGTTACTCAGGTAGTTCAACCACCCCAACACGTGGCCAACTGTTTCCAACTGTTGAAACTACTTGGAGGGAGTATAAAAGCCCCTCATGTGTATGGCCTAAGGGCGAGAGAGAATTTATTGATATTATACTCTGTTGGTATTCCCTATCCAAGTCTGATTCCCCGTGCCTCCTGCACTTTCCCAGTTCATTATAGGAAACCCTTGTTTCCTTGAGATGTTCATCTCCCTATATGTCATCTCGTATGCACTAGTTTGGAAGGAGTCTTAGCGAGGCAAGGGCTGGACGAATCCAGACGACGGTCTGCTCGAAGGCCGTGGAAGGATCAGGTGATCTCTCCACTTGTTACTTTTGTACATGCTATTTATAATACAAAAGTACCATGCTATTCCCGAAATATACGTGTTAGTGTATGCTTATATGTATGAGAAAATTGTTATTTAAGCATTCATTATGATCTATTTAATGTTTTATATGGATTTCACTAACATTTAGAGTAGATATATGCTGTACAACCAGTTCTTCGTGCTTGTTTCTTCTTGTCTTTCAGGTTAAGAAGGAAGGATGGTTGCTGGGGGTTTGGACCCCGCGGGATCTGCTTCAACCGTAGGACCTACGGGTAACTTTCTCATTCTACTCTATTTATTTTTTCTGAACGTGCATGGTTGTGTGAGTCCTTCTTAAGTAGCATGCCCCTGCTCTGTGGAGGTTGTAACCCAACGAACCTCTAGGGTGATATTCCCTAAAACAGAACTGGCGACTCTACTGGGGATCACATTCTTTTGATTCTCCTGTTGGGTAGTTTCAGCTGTTTGATCGGTTGCTGACAGTTTTAACTTTCATTTGCAGTCCAGTTTACTTTTTCTGAGTCAGTCTGAAGTCTTGGTTTCTTTTCCAGGCTTGATCCTTTTTGTTTTTCATTATTTACCTTTGCATACGTGCTTTTTTTTGCAAAAAGTCGCGTATACACGCAAGTTTGTCTAAATGGACCCGCGTATACGCAATTTTCCCTTAGCACAATCGCGTATGCACGCTTGTTGCTAAACTGTGAAGTAGCGTATTCCTAGGCAGATTTTGAATTTTTGGGTTTATTGACTTTTTGGTCCTTTCTGGCTATGGAGACCTATTCCTACAGTGTCTCTGTACTCACTGGAGTGTGAAGGAAGTGGTTTCAGGTCTTTTCTCTCTTTCGTTTGATTGAAAACTAGTCTTTTTTGCAAAGTGTTGTTTCTGGTGCTGGCACTTCTGGATTGAGTACCAAGATAGCTTTCTGAGCATTCTTGGTTGTTCTGCTTTATCAGAATAGTGAGCTTCTGCTCGTTTACTCGTTCCTATCTTTGTATTGTGCTTCGCATTACGATTTTTTCTCATTTCTTGATTGGTTTTCTTTGAGTTCAATAGGCTAGGTCTTGTTGCTACTTTTCAAGAGTTTTTCTTGCTTCTTCGAAGTTTTGTTTGCGACGAGTTTGCACTATTTGTCTAGGCTGAGTGGCCGAGTTTTCTGGTCTTCTTTTGCTCTTATTGATCTTTCTACGAGTTAGCCTTATAAGGTTTGGGAGCATTTTTGAAGTTTGTGCTTGAAATTCAGTCTTGTTTGGTTTGGATTTTGATATTTGTGCTTGGTCTTTTCGAGCTCTCTCTTTATAAAACTAAAAAGCTCAAAAAACATTTGCTTTGCTTTTTGTTTTTGCATTTCAAAAACTCAAAAAACACTTTGTTTTGTTTTTGTTTTTGTTGTTGCATTTTTGTTTTCGTTTCTCCATATCTTTTGAAGCTTTTGTGAGGTTTCTTGCTTCTAGTTTTTGGCTTGATTTTGAGGAAGAGTTGTCATTGATTTCTTCTGCTTGTTTGTAAGCGGTTTTTGGTGTCTTCTTATTAAGAGTTCTTGATTTTAGGAACTAGCTTGCTGGGCCATCAAAAAGAGTTAAAACTGAAGGAGCTTTTTGGGAAATTTCACTTTGTTTTAAGAGATTTTTTGCATCTTAGGATTTGCATGCTTGTAGTGATTTGCATTAGGTGCATTTCAGCATTTAGTCAGTTTCTTAGTTTTTGTGAGTGTGAGTTTGCTATTTGAAAAGAAAAATACAATTTTTAGTCTCGTAGAACCTGTATAGAGATTGCTTTTCATCGAAAGACAATAACTGCATTTGCATGTAGTTAGGTTTTTATTAATTTCTTTTGCGTCAAAACACCATACGTTTCATCTCCATATCCTTGTGACTTAACATAATAGCCCATTAAAATAAGCGATTTAATCTAAAATCAACTAGCAAGTTTTCTAAGTGTCATACACCAACTAGCTAGGTTGTAGGGCCTTGGAATAGGTGAGTGGAGAGTTAACTCTCCAAGGCCACTCAAACAAACATAGAAGTTGATTAATTGAGTGAAATCCAACTCCGTTAGGTGGACCGGGAAAGCTCTCATCCGAGAGTCAAGCACGAGGGGAAGTGAAGGTTGAGAAGAGGGATACCCCCCCTCCGATTAGCTGAATCTGACCTCAAGACCGTTCCGCCCGGCTTCTGATACGGATTGGTTCCCATAGTTGCCACTCCTAGGTTCCACACAGGTGACTGCGGGGGGGAATACCCGTGGTACCTGAGGCAGACGTCGCATCACTTTCAGCAGTACTTCTGGGGGGTGCCTTTGCGAAGCTTGGGTGCTTGAGCCGGCAAAGGCTATCGTTAGGAGGTCGGCGTAACTATTTCTGACACCTTCGCTAGTTGTTTTGGGCCCTAATCATCCCAGAGTGCTTTCGGGAGGTCCTATATTTCGCTTTCCTGTATTTTGGTGTCCGGTCCTCATCACCCGGAGCGAAAATACTTGGAGACTATTTGCTTGAAAGTATCTCAGGGATTTTTATTTTAGTGAGTGCTCTTTGCTCCTAGCTTGCCTAGCTTTTCACTTTTTTGAGTCTAATTTAAAAAATATATAAAAGTGGCTGATCAAGCACCTCGTCGTTCGAGGAGAATCCAGGGGTTATCTCCCGAGAGTCCAGAGCCTTCTTCGAGAAGGCGTAGGAGTGATTTAGCAGGTGGTTACCACCCTGTGGCGTCTGACGCAGTGGAGAGAGATCCTCCACAGAGGTCTGAAGGTTTCATAGCCGATTCTGGTGTCGGTTCCGAGAGGAGCGCTCCGCTCACCTCGCGAGTTTTGTTTCCTCAGGAAGAAGATTTTCAAATCGAAGACGTACCTGAGCCTCCTACTACAGGTCCATCTCCTCTTCCTCCTAATTATCCGTTCTTTGTTCAGTACATTGGACTTGAGTCGGAGAGACCGCCAGATCTTCCCTATCATTCTTATCTTTCAATGGCCACGACTGGGAACACAGCTTCTGCTGTGAGTGCTGCAGGCATTCAGACTCCTGCTTCTGTTGAAGCAGGGGGCACTATTGCTTCATCTTAGATTGCTTCTAGTGCTGCTGTGTTTGGCTCTCAGTTCACCCAAGCACATGCTTCTCATTCTGGTCCCTTTTGTTCAGGGATGCCCTCCAGTGGGAATCCCTCTTTTTCCTTTTCCGCTGCTTCAACTGGATCTATGCCCATGTCTAACATGGCTAGTGGATCAGCTTCATTTCAAGGGTTCCTCTTCGGAACTGGACATATTCCTAGTTCGAATCCTTCGTTAGGGTCCTTTCTGTTTACTTACCAGACCCAGAGTTTTAACCCTTGGTCTGGGGGGCAAAGTTCGACTACTTTTACAGGATGGAACCCTGTATTCACTACAGCGGGGGCAGGGAATCAGTTTTACACAGGTCATCAAGGGAATTCTTCTTTCCCTTCGTCGAGTGCTTATCAGACCTTTTCTCCTTTGTCTAATGCCTGGAACCCCTATCAGGGGCTCTCCTCTTCATTTAACACTTCAGCGGGGGGAACTGGTCTGGGCTTTGGTAACTCGGTGTGGGGAGGAGGTTCTTCTCCTTTTTCTACGGGTCCTTTTTGGCAGCCTGGTGCCTCATCAAATCCAGGCTATTCTTTTCAGAATGTTGGGAATCCATCCCACCAAGGATGGAATCCTCAGGCTCTGCCTCGCTTACCATTTCTGGCAACGTTAAACTTGCCAGATTTGTCGAAGTTGACTAATGACCCGATTCGTTATAGTCTGGGGTGGCCTCTGGTCCCGACCAAACTTCCTTTAGAAATTCCAAAGTTTGAAGGTAAGAATGGAGAGGATCCGGCGGACCACATCACCACTTTCCACTTATGGTGTTCTTCGAACTCCCTGATCGATGATTCGATTAGGTTGAGACTATTTCAATGCACCCTAACTTGAAACGCTGCCAAATGGTATATCGAGCTCACTGGGGGTAGTTTCGCTACATTTGGAGAGCTGGCTGTCACATTTCTGAACCATTTTCAGTTGCCTGTCAGATATGAGGCTGGGACCGAACTCCTGGCTAATTTTAAGCAGGATGAGGCAACTCACATTTCTGATCACATTCAGGAATGGAGGAGAAGGAAGAGGCTTATCAAAGCTCATATTCTAGGTGAATTCCTTCTCGAGTGGTTTCTGAAATCTCTGCAGTCAGATATTTCAAAAGATGTATCCCTATCTGGGGTATTTTCCGAGGAGCAGGCCATTTTTAGGGCCCAGCAGCTAGAGCTGATCTATTCTCAGTCTGGGGTACTTTATAAGTATTTTCCCAATGCTCCTCGCTCCAAATTAGATTTGTCGAAAACTAAACCTGGTCCGCATGGTGACGGGCTTGTCGGATCGGTCAATAGTGGTGCAGCTAGCCTTCTTTCTCAACTGCAGCAGTTGTCTTTGCAATCTGCTCCTTCTGGTCAGGCTATGCCTGCTGATTCATCACCTTCCCAGTCTTTGTCCATAAATGATGTCCAAACTTCTGATCCCAAAGGAAATCAACAATCCGATGGGAAGAAGAAGGGACGAAATAACAAGAAGAAGGGCAAGAACGGGAAGGGCAATGCAAATAAAACCAACGAGCGTGTTGGTGAGGGTCAAAAGGAGAAAAATAAAGTGAAGTTTCCATGCAAGCTCTGTGCTGGAGACCATCTCACACACCTTTGCCCTAAAATTCAGGATGCGCAGCGCCTGTTAGCCCAGCAGGGTTCTTCTAGTTCCCAGGCTGTGTTAACAAACCCTTTTCCCCAAGGGTAGCAATTAGTTGTTGGCACGAACCAAAATCCTGGGGCTTCCTCTGGGGGCACCCAGGAAGGGGAAATTCCATCGAACATTTTTATGATGAGTGCTCACGCGGATATCGCTACGAGATCCCGTGATTATGGCGGAGAAGAGTCTTCGAAAGCTAAGGAAGTTCCTGATGCTACTGAGCCGCTTCACATAACGAAGCCTACTGTTGAGTCTATGCCTCGGATTCCCAAAGCATCCTCTAAGCGATCAACGATTAATCCGAACGCGAGGGCTACCCAGAACTACTCGATTGTAGAAGATCTGGCGCAGAGTCCTTGTGCTATGTCAGCTTTAGAGGTACTCCAGTCTTTTCCGGCTTAGCGCAGTGCTTTGCTCACTGCCATTGGGGCTATTGATCCGAAAAATTCTCTTCTGATTACTTTTGATATGAATAATTTTAAGAAGAGACTTCCTCATCATATGGCTTTTCATATTAAATCGTCGTATCGGAAGTGCAATATCTTTCGAATGGTTGTTGATGAGGGTGCTTCCACGTGCGTGATGTCTCTCGCATGTTGGAAGACACTTGGATCTCCCAAAGCTGTTCCATCTAGCACTGTTCTTACTACGTTCGATGGTCATTCTCATAGACCCCATGGTATTGTCCCAGCTTTGCCCATCTGTGTTGGGGGAAAAACTGTTAACATAGAGGTTGAGGTAGTCGATGCAACCTTGGACTACAACCTTCTGTTGGGGAGGAATTGGATTTATGAGATGGATGCCATTGCATCCTCATTATTTCGAATTGTATGTTTCCCCCACGAAGGGAGGATTGTCACAGTGGATCAACTGGACTGTCCTCAGATAGACCTGAATGCGTCTTCTGGCTCATCTGTTCCTAAGTTGGACAATACTATGGCACCTGTTGAGAATCTAGGAGTTGGAATGTATTCTTCCTTGATGGGTACTTTCGATCTTCCTCCTCCTACAGTTCATATTAATGCTATTTCATCCTCCAAGGCTCCTCTTCGAAGAGAGTTCTTCCGAACTCATTATTTTTCGGACCCTTGGACCTTACCTTCCCCTACTGCCACATTGGAGGAAGGTCAAGTGGGTGGAATGGAATTTCCGATTTCTGCAGCTGAGATTGCATATCAGTCTATTGTTGACTCTGCAGAAACCGTTCCAGCTCCTCTTTCACCGGGAGAGTTGGATGGTGATGTGGCTCCGGCTTGGACGCTTAGTTCTTCTTCGGCCCAGGATTGTCTTGATACCACTCTTCCATCTGAAGAGGCAATCCTGGAAGCCATGACTAGTATAGATAGACCGTGGGATGATTTGCATCATCGGTCTTACTTCCTACCTGACTTGAGCGAAGTTGAAACTAGTTTTCCAAGTCCTCAGTCTCCTGGTCCTGTTCACCCAGTCTTGAACCCTTTGGCACCAACACAGGTTTATGCTGAAGGGAACATGGCTGTGATCTCTCCTACTATCCCGGTGAACATTTCCAGGGATCCCAATATTATCGAGAATGTTTTCATTGGAGCTTAATGTTCCCGTGAAGAGATTCAAATTTATACCGAGCTCTTCAAAGAGTATAGGGATGTATTTGCTTGGTCTTATGAGGAAATGCCTGGCATAGACCCATCTATTTTCTAGCATGAGATCAAGACGTATGAAAATGCTAAGCCGGTCAGGCAAAAACTTCGTCCGGTTAATCCTAGGAAGGCAGCAGCCATCAAAGCTGAAGTTCAAAAGCTGCTTAAGGAGGGATTCATTTTCCCAGTTCCTCTGACTGAATGGGTTTCAAACCCCGTTCCCGTAGATAAAAAGCAAGGAACGATTCGAGTGTGCATCGATTTCAGAGACCTGAATAAAGCATGTCCTAAAGACAATTACCCCACACCGTTTATCGATCAGATCATTGACGAGTGTGCCGGTAATGAGATTTTCTCCTTCATGGACGGTTTCTCCGGATATAATCAAATTACTATCCATCCTAAAGATCAACATAAGACTGCATTTATTTGTCCCTAGGGTACGTTTGCATACAAGAAGATGCCTTTTGGTCTTAAAAATGCTGGGGCTACCTTTCAGCGGGCCATGTCTTACGCCTTCCACGACATCAAGAAGATTATTGAGGCATACTTAGATGATTTAGTTGCTCATTCTCGAAAGAGGATGGATCATCCAGGTCACCTCCGGCAAATATTTGAAAGATGTCGTTTTTATAAAATTCGATTGAATCCGAACAAGTGTGTTTTCGCGGTTACATCCGGTCGGCTATTGGGATTCATTGTGTCGAGGGAAGGGATAAGGGTAGATCCCTTCAAGGTTGAGGCAATACTTCGGTTGCCTCCCCCGTCTTCCATCCGTCAGCTTCAAAGTCTTCAAGGAAAGTCTAATTTTCTTCGGAGGTTTAGCGTTAATTATGCTGAGATTACAAAGGGATATATGAGACTGTTGAAGAAAGGAGTTCCTTTTCTTTGGGACGACTATGCTCAACACTCATTTGATGCTTTGAAAAAGGCATTGACCTCTGCTCCTTTACTGAGTCCACCTGATTATAGCAGAGAATTTATTTTGTATCTGGCAGCAACAGAATCTACCATTGGTATGGTTCTGGTTCAGGAGGATGATGCTCTTGCAGAGCATGTTATTTACTACCTTAGTCGAGGACTGGTAGGACCTGAACTTCGATACACTCCGATAGAAAAATTAGCCTTAGTAGCAGTTCATGCTGTGCAGCGACTCCGACATTACATTATTCTTCGCAAAACTTATGTTTTGGCAGCTGCCAATCCATTTCAGTTTGTCCTCAGTAGGCGAGTGATTGGGGGAAAATATAATAGATGGATTGTGATTTTACAGGAATTTGATCTTGAGTTCATGTCTACCAAATCCAAGAAATCATTAGTTTTTGCGGAATTGATCTCCGAGTTTCCCTGTGGGGAAGAGATGATCTATGATGAGTCCTTTCCGGATGAACACTTGTTTCTTATCTCTTCACAGGATCCTTGGTATGGGGATATCATTGTGTATCTCCAGACTGCGAAGTTTCCCTCTACTTTTTCGAAAGATGAGCGTCGTAAGCTGCGTCACTTAGCCAAGAATTATCTGATTATTGGTGATGCTTTATACCATCGAGGGGTTGATTCAATCCTAAGACGCTGCTTAACTCTCGAAGAAGCTGAGGCTGTGCTCAATTATTCTCACAGTGGAGCTTGTGGGGGTCATTTATCTGGGCTTGCTACAGCCCAAAATATTTTGCGTGCTGGATACTTTTGGCCCTCGATTTTCAAAGATTGTATTGAATCGGTCAAAAAGTGTCATCCTTTTCAGGTGTATACTCGAAAAATCTGCGCTCATCCAGCTCCGCTTTTTCCAGTCGTTACTGTCGGTCCCTTTACAAAGTGGGGTATTGATTATACTACTTGTAACCCGCCTTCGGCAAAGGGTCACAAGTACATTATTGTAGTAGTAGACTACTTTACGAAGTGGGTCGAGGCTATGCCTACTTTTGGGAACGATGGTGAGACTGCAGCTCTGTTCCTTTTCAACCAAGTTATCGCTCGTTTCGGTATTCCTCAAGAGATTGTCACTGACCATGGCAGTCATTTTCAGAATAGTATGATGGCTGATTTGGCTCTCAAATTGGGTTTCCGGCAGGAGCATTCATCTCCATATTATCCTCAAGCCAATGGGCAAGTGGAAGCCGTGAATAAATCCTTGAAGACCATTCTTCAAAGGACAATTGATAAACATAGATCCAACTGGCATATTATGCTATATCTTGCACTTTGGGCATATAGGACATCAGTGAAAACTGCAACTGGCTTTACTCCGTTTTAGCTAGTGCACGGGGTGGAATCCGTATTTCCCATTGAATGCGAGATTCCTTCCCTTAAATTAGCTGTTGAACTTCTTCCTGACACTTCTAGTCTGGCAGAACGGCTTCTTCATCTGGAACATCTTGATGAGCAGCGTCGAGATGCCGCCACGATGAATGAAGCACATAAAAACCGAGTGAAAGTTCAGTACGATAAGGCGGTTAAGCCTAGGGTCTTTTCGGAAGGTGACCTTGTTTTGGTCTATGCCCAAGAAAAAGATGCCTTGGGGGCAGGAAAGTTTAATTTTATGTGGTATGGCCCCTATATTGTTAAAAAATTCCTCAAGAAAGGAGCATATACCTTGGTTGATTTCGAGGAAACGAGTTTCTGGAGCCCCGAAATGGGCTCTATTTGAAGAAGTATTATGCCTAGGCTTTGGCCTGGCATGTTGCTTTTGTATATAGTAGTTTTTGTTTTGTACATATCTGATTGATTTTCGATTTTTGATGAGGTGGTGATGTTTTTTGATCTGCTTTGGCAGGTTGTGTTGGATGTCATGAGTCATTTCGGTTTCGCCGATGGTGCTAGTAGACACACCTGGAACTTAGCTTCCGCGGCTTGGGTGCTTCATTATCCTTCCGGTCAGCTGTTGGTATCAAGAGGGGTCTGCATTGGTCCTGCTTCCAATAATGTAGCAGAATACACTGCAGTCATTCATCTACTCTCGGAGGAAATATCTTTGGGTGTTGATTCGTTGGTAGTTTTCTTGGACTCTCAGCTGGTGGTGTCGCAGTTGAACAACACTTATCGGGTACGAGATCCATTTTTATTACCATTGTTCTTGAGGGTACGTTTGTTACAAAGGTCATTTCAATTTTTAACTTTCATTCATATTCCTCGAGCTGACAATTGGTTTGCTGACTCATTAGCTAATCAAGCATTGGATTGGCATATTAATCATTCCATACAATAAATTTTTAATCATCAAACAACATCATACATTTGATACATTTATCACATCACATCAAATATCGTTGTATATATATCATCGGAGTGTTCAAAAACTTTACAAAATTTGGATCCATAATGTCATACAAAACTTGGGCTTATGCCCCCATCATGTTCAGTCTCAAAAAAGAATATACAGTCATCTAATACATAATATCTGTCTACTCCTGAGGTCCCTGCCCAGAAGTCGTGTTCCTATAGAACGTAACTGCAGTGGCCACACGGCGGAATAATCTAACCCAGTCTCGGGGTACTCCTACCACCCGTCTCTGGATGGCTTTTGGCAAGTCCTCCACGGTAGCCATAGGGATTTGGCGGGTTAATCCCTCCAAGTTTCTTTGCATGGCCTGGAGAGTCCTGTTTGAATCCACTGTCTCTGCCTCGCCCCTGTGACGCTTATGGCGTGGGAGACCCTCAGGTCGTACTGGTCCAACATCTGAAACAAGATCATTTTTAATTGTCAGTCATTATGAATCCAATCAAAAACATGTTTGTTTTTAATTTTTTCATACATATTTGAAAAAATCCAAAAAAAAATTATATAAGTCAAAAAAAATTTGCAAACTTACCGACTGTGCCCCATGCTGTGCTTGGTGGAAGAACTAGATCTGGATCTCCACGAAAGTCCATCCTGGCATAGGGATAGTCATCCACTGCGGTGATTTGTTCTCCCCACCACAGGAAGAACTCATCGTCCCACGTGGTCCGGGGTACTTCACTACCCCCCAGTCTCTTCATCATGTCTGCCCAATGGGCAATTCTTGGGTCCCGCAGGCTACTGATGGTAGAGATGACTCTGGGTCTCAAAGCTGGTATCTTCTCAAAGAAGAATGTTGTCAAAATTGTACCGTAGCCAAAGTGTTTGGTCTTTACTTGGCAGATCGAGGTCAACTGTTGTTTCATGTTCAGTAATAGGGCTGTGCACCAATCGTACACATGAGTCAAACACTCTACAGCTATGCTCATTTGCGTCCTAGATGCCTGATGTAGTGAGGCAGATCCTGCCACTCTGCTGATGGTGAAAAGGAGGATTTTCGTGTGCAAATCCCTCACATCTTTAATTGAAATCTGATTTCCAACCTTTTTGGAACCCTCTACGCAATAAATGTGGACATAGTCTTCCACGGTTAACCCTCCCAGGGGCTTCCCTTGCAAGTCTACTGGTTCTCCCCTCTGGGAGAGTCCAGTAATGAAATATATGTCTTCCACTTCAATGCGTAGTGGCATCTGATCAATAATGAAGCAATCATGATCTGGTTCCCAGTAATTTACGAGAATTTCAAGCAACCGCACATTGCTTTTCATATTTGGCATTTTAAAGAATTTCAACAATCCGCAATTCCGAAGGATATTTTGCGCTGCGCGATCTTGCATGACCTCTTGGTCAATTGCGCTATGCTCACGTTCCCTCCATGAGATTGTCATCCTGTCAAATTTCATCAAATTATGCATTAGCCACGCTTTTTTGCATTCGGACCTGCGCATACGCGACTTTTCCTTTGCACAGTCGCGTGTATACGCGACTTGCCTTTAATGAACCCGCGTATGCGCAAGTCCGCATTTTTTAGCAAGGGTTTTAAAGCTAAAAATCACTTAATTTTAATTTCCAAACAGAAAAAATGAATAAATAGGATGATTGAGGAGCCTACCTGAAGTTTCGGCGCGTTCCGACGGTCGGTTGTTCCTGATTTGACGAAAGAAGTTTTTTGCTCCAGAGCACTTTTTCCAAATCAGCAATGCAATAATGAACCAAATGAGAGGTAATTTGTCTATTTATGGCTAAAAAGTTGAAAATTTTCACAAAAATTCCTTATGCTTATTTTTTCGATCTATCTTAAGCTGCATAACTCGATTGCTTGGAAGGGCCCAGTTTGGTATGTTTTCAGGTACATTTTGACGATTTTGAGATTTTTCCTGGTTTTTGATCCATGATTACCGACTCATCACGGCAGGTATATGATCTTCACTGGCATATAGGTTAGGGATATCACTTTCCGTTGCATCTTGCATACTAGCCTCCATACTGATCACTTGTCTTAGGGTCAATCCCATCAGGTCATGAGTATTACACCCATTTCACTTGCCGATTATTTAATCATGACTTGATGGTAGAGCCTTCCTTTACATGGGCTTCCTAGTTAGTTCCTCGCTATCACTTGTTGCCCATGCTGCATTTTATGTAGGCTCGGGAGTCCTCTTTAATCCCGCCATGTCTGATGTGTTGAAGCTTCATTCTTCTCCTTCGTCACTATCATTTTTTCTGGCTTATACCCTGGAGGCTCCCTAGTGTCGTTAAGTTGTATTACTACATTGCATATTGGCTACTTGTTTATCCTGGCCTTTAGCCGGCTTCATTTGGACTCGATGTTTAAGCCAAATTTTGACCTTGACTCTCTGTAAAAGTTAACCATTGCATGCTCTTAGCTATCACGACTTGACACCTTTTTACCCATGGATGGAACGTTCCTCTGAGTATCACTTACCAGTTTTCGCCGCCTTGCATTGAGCATAGGATTGTTCCAATCCCAGGAACTAGTGCATCTGATTTCTTGATACTCGTTCTATCCATTGTACTATAGCATTCTTTTATTCTTTTTCAGGCTTATTATATGAAAAAGACAAAAAAATCAAATATAACAAAAAGAGCGGGAACGGGATGTATCTTCGTTGTTTTGATGGCAGTACAGAGTCAGTTTGTCGCCCTTGAACAATGCACATATACTTATATATATATCCTTCATTTGGGATGGTTTTAGTTTTTGACCTAGGTTCAGCCTTTACCATGTTTCACTTGTCAGTTCTCCCCCGGTTGGTTATCTCTTCCAATCATATGGAGAGTTTGTTTTGCCTCCTGCATGACAGACTTATACAGTGTCACTTTTTACTGCCATGGTCATCATGAGTCGTGATTTTGTTCAAAGGAAGTCTAACCAGAGTCGGCCATTCTGCGGTGTCTCTTGACTCATTATTCAGTCGGCCTTCCTGGTCTTGTTAGTATCATGTTCTATCACATCAGATGTTTTGGTCTTCTGCTCGTGCTGGTTTGAGAACGTCCCCATTGACTTCTTGCCGGCGGGTTTGTCTCTTATCGACTACGACACATTTCTCTGAGAAAAAACCTAGAGCCGCACCATGGGCCTATTTCCATCATTGATAGGTGACCTTGTGCTCAGCATTTGATCATCATCATGGGTCTTTGACTGAGTGGTTTCCCCTGTGTTTGATGTCAGCACACATTATCACACTTGGGATTCGTGCAGTACCTTGATTTCCATTTGACCCTATCGGTGGATTTCTCGCCTCTGTGTCAGCTTTCATTATTGGTTGGTTTAGAGGGTTTCTTCCATGCGCTAGCTTCATCTTGTGCATGTTGGAAACGTACTTCGGTTTTGGTTCCATCACTCTACTTCATCCGATTCCTTCCAAATCTTGGCCTGCGGGTTACACTCGCGCTGGACTGATGTGGGATGCCTTAATGCCTTCCTTCCAGCAGATCTTTTCCCATCAACTCCGACTCATTTCTCTGGGAATAAGGTCTAGAGTCTTTTTGTCAGTACCTTAGGGTTTGCAGTCATCAGTGGCAGACTCTTCGCTATCGACAGTGGGGATTCATCATTGCTCCCTGATTGGTAGATTCTTTCAAGTGTTCGACTTCAACTCATTCATTCGCACTTGTCAGATTGTACTGGGGCACCTTGACACTCATTATCATTATCGGTGGGTTGTCTCGCGTTGGTTAACGGTATACATCATTGACCGGTAATCCAACGATTTCTCATATGGTCGACTTCAGCTCATTTATTCCCATTGTGTAGAATTGTGCCATAGTGATCGGTGAAGACCTCGGGTTGCATCAGCATTTTTCGGTTCACTTTTGACAGTCCATTCAGTTTCTGCCAGTGATGCCATCCACCCTTATATGTTGCAGTTCAGTACAGCAGCATCCTATATGTTGGCTCCCGAGTTGCGTGATTGTACCGGTTGTTCCACCTCTTATGATTCGGTACTTGGAGATTCAGTTACTTATATGATCAGACATCCAGTTGCACCATCCTTGATCAGCTTTTTATATGTGATACTTGGACATTGATTTAGACTTGTATTTCCGGGCCGTGTTCAGATGATTCATTGTGTACTTTAAATTCAGCTATACTTGTATACATATTGGATCTATTCAGTACTTTCCATATGATGTATTTTTGACTGAGCATGGGTATGCCCGCCTCAGCATGTGTTGACTCTCTGTTTTCTTTCATTGGTTTTTGGCAGGCTGAAATCTGGTGAAGTCCTCTCTTGTCCTTGCGAAGTTCTTTCTATGTGCATAATACATTTCGGCCATCATGTACCCCTTTTGACCTCATATATTAGGGGGCATCTGTTATAGCATCATTTCTCACCTTCATATGATTCATGATTGCTTATATGGCTTTGGGCACCCATTCCTACAGACTTGGACAAATTCACTTAAAAACAGTGTAAAAATCCCCATACGCGACTATGCCCGTACTTTTCCACGTGTATACGCGAGTCCAGCTGCACTTTTCCGCGTATGCCATTAAAATGATTAAAAAATATATAAAAAAATCCCTAATTTCGCGTTGGGTTGATGGTTACTCAGGTAGTTCAACCACCCTAGCACGTGGCCAACTATTTCCAACTGTTGAAACTACTTGGAGGGAGTATAAAAGCCCCTCATGTGTATGGCCTAAGGTAGAGAGAGAATTTATTGATATTATAATCTTTTGGTATTCCCTATCCAAGTCTGATTCCCCGTGCCTCCTGCACTTTCCCAGTTCATTATAGGAAACCCTTGTTTCCTTGAGATGTTCATCTCCCTATATGTCATCTCGTATGCACCAGTTTGGAAGGAGTCTTAGCGAGGCAAGGGCTGGACGGATCCGGACGACGGTCTGCTCAAAGGCCGTGGAAGGATCAGGTGATCTCTCCACTCGTTACTTTTGTACATGCTACTTATAATACAGAAGTACCATGTTGTTCCTGAAATATATGTGTTAGTGTATGCTTATATGTATGAGAAAATTGTTATTTAAGCATTCATTATGATCTATTTAATGTTTTTATATGGATTTCACTAACATTTAGAGTAGATATATGATGTACAACCAGTTCTTCGTTCTTGTTTCTTCTTGTCTTTGAGGTTAAGAAGGAAGGACGGTTGCTGGGGGTTTGGACCTCGCGGGATCTGCTTCAACCGTAGGACCTACGGGTAACTTTCTCATTCTACTCTATTTAGTTTTTCTGAATGTGCATGGTTGTGTGAGTCCTTCTTAAGTAGCATGTCCCTGCTCTGTGGAGGTTTTAACCCAACGAACCTCTAGGGTGATATTCCCCGAAACACTCGATCAGCGTGACGAGAGAGGAGTTGTGTGGGAGGAAGGGTGGCGAAGCGATGGAGTGCAGACCATTAGATCTACAGGATCAAAAATCAGGATTAAATCAGTGATAGTGGGAAAAGAAAGTAATTTGGGAAGTGGACATAAGAATTTGCGATGAGTGATGGCCGATGGGGAGTTAGGACCAATAGCTGACATCAACAAATATTTCGTGTAGCAGAATATTTATATGGCGGGGTGAAATGGTAAGTTTGAATGGGAGACGTTGGATCATGACGATCAACGTTTTAGATCTATTCTGGGGGAAGATGGTAGATGGAGAGGGAGAATAGGGAGGGACCCTGTTGGCCATTGGATCATTAGAGGATCAACGACCAAGATTTAATTGGCGGAGTGCATTTCGGCGGTGAAAATGGTTGGGGAATGAGGAAACGGGAAACTGCAATGGCTGATAGCCGATGGGCTTAGCGCTTGGCCACAGGACTAGGTAATATGGTGGAAACGGGGCCAGGGGCTTAAGAGAAAGACGCTTAAGGCCCGATATGTAAAAAAGGTTGTCTTTAGGTGAAAAATGGGTTCTTCAAGGCTTTCAAAGGGTTCCGACAGAGGGAAAATAGGAATTTAAACCTTAATAAAGGGATTTTTCAAGGTTTATAGGGGATTTTTTGAGGAAGTGAAGGAATTTTTAAAGGGAAAACGGGAGATTTTAGCAGAGGGGAAATTTTATTCGAAATGAATGATAGTGAGTTAAATGAAGGATTCTTGGAGGCACGAAATGGTGGAGATTGAGCCTTTGAAAACAATTTCTCTCTGAAGTAACAGGTTATTTTGAAGGATTTTCAAGTGGAGAAGTTAGTGAGGTGGACCTTTGGAAATTAAACATGGTAGGACTTCAAGAACTCACAAATTTACTTGAAATTTTTTTCTTGAAGGCCATAGACTTGTTTTAGCCATCTTTTGTTATGAAAAAATATTATGGATGGCTAACACCAGGGATAGATGAATTTTGTCTTATATTGGTCCTCTAGGAAGATATTTATTTGATTATATCCATAAAATTCATCCATGAACGAAAATATTTCACATCCATCACAATCGTCAATAATTTGGTCGATAAATGGAGTAGGATAGTTTTCTTTTGGAAAAGAAAGATTGTCATCCCAATAATCGATGCACACTCTGATGGTTCCTTATTTTTTCATAACAGGAATGATATTGGAAACCCACTCAGTTAGCAGAACAGGGTAAATGAAACTAGCACGCAAAAAAATTTCAACTTTTGCTTTTACGGCAGTGGCCTTCTTCGGATGAATAGGATGAAGGAGTTGATGTATCGACTTGACATCAGGGTACATATTAATAGTGTGTTCAATGATACTAGTATCTATGCCTGCCATTTCCTCGTAAGACCAAGAAAATACATCACGGAATTCATGAAAGGGAGAGAGATACATTTTGATTTCTAATGGAGAACAAGACACGCCGATATGAATGTTTCAATAAAACGTCAGGTTTGGTCGAAATATCGATAGAAATGGTTTCTTCAATATTTGACAAATTTTTCTTGGAATCAATTACATTAATAGGAAAATAATTTGAAAATAAATTTTTGACTGATGGGTGATATAGTTCACTAAGATAATGTTCTTCATAATTAGGAACATGGGAATGATGATGATAATATTCCCATGGTTCTCTTTCTGACATCATGGTTTCTAGAATATTCTCATCTGTAAAGAAAGTTGAGGAAAAGGGATCAGATGTGTTATCACAAAATCAGACCTGATAGGCTGCTCATCAAACCAATCTTGTGCAACTGTTTCAAACCAATATTTTGGTTGAGGCTTAGCCTCCTCAACCTGAGAGGGCTCTCTCAAGGGTTTATGATTTTTGATAAATATGTAGATGGCTAACTCTATATGAGATAAAAACATATAAATGATGTAAACTGGTTGTAGATCACATTAGCAAGTATACATTGGGCTTATGGAGTCATGATAGCTTCAGAAAAACCAATATAATCTACCTAGCATGGAAGTCAAGGCATATCGGAGTTCAAGTCAAGGAATAAACATGTAGAACAGTGAAACACACAGTCAGCTTGTTTATTAAGGAAGTCAGAGAATCATTGATGAATTCTGAGTAACATAAGAAAACACCATTATAATATAATATTGGAAAGATGTCATTAGAACAAGAACATACAAGAACTCCTTATGAATCTTGAGTTGTCAAAGTAGAAATTCTCTATTAGGCTTAAAACAATCACTTACATAAAATAGAGTATTTTTGCTAACAAATGTCCAACCCTTTCTATTTTGACTTCTTGATATTTTATAGATCGTTCACATCATGAGATAAGCTTCTCCATAACTAGATACATCGAATTCCCATGCTTTGATACATATTCTAACTATAAAACATGTTATTTATTACAAACACAGGTGTAAAACTAACATAGAATCCTATTACAAATAGAATTAGAACTATTTTGGTTCTACTCCAAAAAACATTATCTAAACTTAAATACATCATTTTCCACCCATCATTCCACTCAGTCGAATCCTGATTATGAGTTTCAACTTGTTATAACCATTATGTTGATGATGTTAATCCCCTGTAATATAGAAAACTGCTCCCCTGTTTTTAGGCTTAGGATCCCTTTAGTTTCTTGAGATATTCTGACCACTTCCAATTGATAATTTCGAGGCTAATTGATGTTGGGAACATGATTGAAATATGTCCCAAGTCATCCCTTCATGCCAGTTGTGCGAAACCACCTTGAATTTCTCAAAACCATGAAAACAGATCTGCGCTACGAAAGCAGCACAGTTTCATAGCGCTTTTCATAGCGTGGTCTTTTTTACCATTTTACTTCAAAATTTAACTTCCTTTCCTTCAAATTTACTTTGATATTCACTTGATATATCTCCCTTAGGAATTTCAAATCAAAATTCTTGGTCTTGCCTCCAAAATTTGATAAGAAAAAGGGTGAAAAAGCTGCTATAGCAGTTTCGTAGCACTTTTCACCCTTTTTGCACTTTAGGTGCTACAAAACTATTGTGCAAGTAGTTTTAACCAGATTTTCACAAAATAAAAAATAAAAAAAAGGTACCACAGCTTCAAAAAATCATTGGTTTCATCAAAACCATCAGAAATTTGAACTACAAACATAATCTTCACAAAATTTGATCCTCATTTTCCATTTAGAGTTTGTTTTGAATTTGTCATTTTGTACCTCTTCTCTTTAGTTCATCTTGAGACAGTTTTAACTGTAGCTCCAAATCCTTCACTTGGCTTTTTAGCTTCCTATTACTTGCTCTAAAATGAGTGTTGATCACTCTAACAAACCTTTCTTCTTTAATAGTTGGAACTGTCCATGTAAAGAACTGCTGGGCACTGCTTGGGATCTCTGACCTAGCAACTGTTTGACCTTCCCAAACAGCCTTCAACCTCTTAAATTCTATCTTTTCAATGTTGTGTTGTCTTTCCTTCTTTCTCATCATTTCCATTTCTTGATTTTCTAGCTTTAACCTTTCTTCCAACAGTTGACACTCTGACATGTGTTCTTTTCCCTTCTCTACCTTGTTGACTGCATGCTCTACTATAGGAGATGAGAGATCAATAACCTTTTCAGGGGATTTGGCTTCTTCAATAGTTACTTGGGTATCTTTAATACTTTCTTGGAGTTTCTTTTCATGTTTGGTTAGAGGTTTCCTAGCTTGAAGAACAAAAGTTGCATTCTCACCTTCAAAATCCAATTTTTTTGCTGATTTTATTTTTCTCTGTTTAGGATCATTCACTTCAATTAAATCTGCCGCACAATGGGTGATTATTCTATGTCTATTGCATGCAGTATATCATCCAATTTTCCTTTCATCATTGCACTGTCCTCTACCATTGAAACAACTACTTTTCCCTTTGATGCTAATACTTGACTTCTTGGTTTTCTCTAGCTCTCCTGCTTACTATCCACCTGTTTCTATTTTGTTTCTTTGACCTTTCATACTTTCTGCTTTGTAGGTGATGGGGTTTTTGCAAAAATCACTAATTCTTTCTTAATTCTATCTTCAACTTGTTTCCTTGGTTTCAACTTCACAAACCTCTTAGCTTTGGTAACTACTGGCTGACTAGATTCTGCTACTAGTGGTGAAGGATTTCCCTTGATCTTAGGATTTCTAGCTAGAGTCAGGGCTTCCATTTCAAATCCACTCATAAATAAAAAGGAATACCAATCTCTATTTATTTTTTGTAACTCATTTAAAACTAGTAACTTAATCAAACCATGATGAAACATAGATGTTTCACAGCCATCAGATTTAGCTTGGACTTTGCCAACCATTTTGGAAAGGCTTCTATGCAAGAAAAATGGTAAATCTAATGATATCATTCTTGTGAAATGCAACATCAGTTTAAAATGATAAGTGTAGACTTTAGGGTACATGCCTTCAGATTTGAAATATCTTTGGATGTTGAATAACAACTTTTCATAGTTATCCTTTATACAACTCCTGGGTATTGCTTTGTTCAAGTCCATGTCTACAAATTTAGGTTTCATAAACTCCTTGCATGGCTCCATGTCAAACCTAAAACCTTTAAACCAATATTTTAGTCCCCTTGGTATCTCTGTCACAGTAGCTATGATCTCAGGTGTTACTGACATGTTTATCATTCCAACTTTGGTAGTGGTTCCACTGAAATGTAGAGAAAACTCTTTGGACACTTGAGTGTGGCAACCCTGTAGCTTTTCACAAAATTTGAGATAGCCAGCCTTGATAAAAGCCTCCATAACAGCATTTGCATTCTTAGGTTCGTATCTTAAACAATGTCCCCCTTTGTGGATCTTCTTTTCTTCTGCCATGTTTCCTATAGAAAACCTATTTATTTCTCTAAAACCTGTAAAGCAGCCTCTCTTGACCAGATGAATAACCTCGCTTGATTTGATGAATCAGCCTTGCTTGATTTGATGAGAGTTGTACTTGGATAGAACAACCATAAACTTATCCTCACTGTTTCAGAGCTTGGACATCATATGTAAAGGTGAATGCAACAGGAATGACTCAATTAGGCAAAAAATTCGAATTAGAGATGTCACTTCATGACCTAATGATGTTTAATTGATACCTTATCTTGAATATGATGACTGTAGGACAAGTGGGTACAAAAAATCTGTTAACTAACTAACTCACCATACTCCTATCATGTCATTCCCCAACTAAAACTGACAAATCCCGGCTTATTTGACATTATAGCTACAAAACCGCACTTTCATAGCGCTCACACTGTAAATTTTGCAATTTGCGCTACGAAAGTAGCAGCGCTTTCGTAGCGCGAAACTCATTTTTTGAACTAACGGCACTACGAAACTGTGGATTTGTAGCTAATTGCATAAAATCAACCTAAAACCTACTTAGATGTCCCTTAAATGAAAAATGTGAACTTTTATGTAATGAACCTAAAAAGACTTTTTGAATATTGATTGTGAACACTAACCTCCAAAACTATGACATGCCCTTAACCATACTAAAAATGACTTCAAAACTATTTAGATTCATGGTCAAAATAGATTTGAAATGCCATTTTTATTTTATTTTTTATAGTGATAACAAGATGGAGTACAAAAATATAATGAACGATCAACCCAAATGACCGACAACGATGATTTCAGATTCACCGCCCAAGCCAGATAGATTGATTGCTATGCCAGCTCAATGGGGATGGGTGGTATAAACTCATCTAAGGTAACAATTTTAGAATCACCCGTACTCTTCCTTAAGCCAGATGGAGTGGAAGAGATCATGTAGCAGGTCTCTATACTTTCACTTTCTGCTGACGTTGCAGGCGGCTGTAATGCAAAGGTTCCAATGAGAGTGGAATCCATTAAGAGGCCTACACCAATGTTCTGAAGTGTGAGTTGGGGTGTGTGAACTAATAGAACACTTCTATTTATGTGGGAAATGGAGGCATAGAAGGATATTTGATTGATGCCTATGATAACACCTTTATGTGGAAAGGAAATCATTCTAAATATGTAGAGACGATCACAGTCATAGCATATACCCATGGCCTTCCAAGTAAAATATTGTAGTCAAGGGATCCGTCAAGGACCTCAACTTCAACATTCACTGCTTTTCCCCCTAGTTCAACATGCAGGTTATTGATAATACCACAAAGCTTATATGTACGTCCATTGAAATCTTTCAACGTCATTGGTGATTGAGATAGGCAGGGCGAGCCAAGTGATTTCCAACAGTTTAGAGACATAATGCACGTAGATGCTCCCTCATCAATAATAGTGCGATGAACAAGGTGATTGAGAAAATTTACTTGGATGGAGAATTCCAATTCTGCTGGTAATTGCGGCACATAGCCTATATGATTAAAGACTATGAGATTAGAATCAGTCGGATAAATTCCACCAATTGCCGACAACAAAGCCTGTTTCTGGGAGGGACAATTTTGTAGCACCTCAAGCACTGACGTAACTGAAGGGGATTGAGTCAAATATTCAACTATATTATAATTTTGAGCAGCTTTGGCTCGAGGATTAAATGTCGATTTATGAATGACTCCCTTTGGTGGCTTTGTTATCACCTATATTGACCTCAGGATGAGGGGAGGCAAACCAGGATAACCACAAACCATGCTTAACCTCATAGCTAGCCCAACAATGTAGGGAGAGGGCTCTCTCTGTAAGAAATATTAGTCAAGGATAACTACGGAAAAAATATTTTAGGCTAGGTATAGTATCTCAAAAGGTTTTGATAGATTTTGTTGGTGTTTACTGAATCAGATGGAGCTGGGAAGTTTAAGTCTGGGAAATTAAATCAGAAATGCAGGGTATTCTATGGGGCAAGGTAGGCATAGGCTTTAGCACCTTTGGCTTAATGATGTGAAGTGTTAAGACCGGTGAGGAGCTGAGGAGGGCATATGAGATGAATTCTTCTCAAACAGAAAACATAAAATATTGAATGGTTTCCCAAGGCAGAGCACTGCAACAATGGATTCCACCTATCTAACTTGAAAACATTCAACAAGATAGCAATGGAATGAAAGACGGCATACATAAAACATTTAACAAATGAGTACAAAAGAAGAAACTGTGCTAAAATCCATACCACAGGGATCCCATAAAAATAGCTACAAATCTTATTAATTTCCTGCCAAAATGATTACAATAATGTACAATTAAGCTCTGAGTGCCCAAGTGATTCCAACCCCTACAAATGACTAAAAAATTACATTAAATAGACTAGCCTCAGGGGGAAAATGCGTAAAAAGAGGAGTTGTTTCACCTGCCCCCAAACAAAAACCTAAAGATAGAAAAACCCAACGATATACCTCTAAAAGATAGGAAACTGTATACTCGACCATCTAGAAGTATTATCTGTTACATTTACTGGAAAGAAAACAAATATGGAACCAATTTGCCGCCACATTTATCGTTTTCCATCGTTTATGGGCTAGTTCTGTAATGTTCTCTCCATTCACAGTCACTTATGGCCTTAACATAATGCCTTTTCCTTTTGCTGAAGAAAACCCTTTTAAACCAAAAAAATCGAATATGCCTCATTAAACAGAGAAAAACCCTTTTTCCTTTGAAAAGAGCAGAAAGAGAAATGGCGAGCCACGGGAATCGCAATCACAAGAAGAAGAGGAGCAGGAATGCTTCGGGCGGATGAAATCGTGATATGTGATGAGCAATGGAGCGATGGAGCAATGCGCGATGGTGCGATGGAGCGATGTGAAGTAATGACAGGCGATAGAGCGATGCGCTATGGTGCGATGATCGCATCAAAGAAGTTGGGAAAGAAAGAGTTAAGTGCTAGAGGGTGTTGTAATCATGTGATGCGATGGAGGATTATCGCATCGGCGGAAGATAGATGGTGGGTTTCGGCACTATGAAAAATGCAATGCGCGATAGGTAATCATCGTATCAGCGGAGAATGGAAATGCTGTGAAGTGTTAAGACCGGTGAGGAGCTGAGGAGGGCATATGAGATGAATTCTTCTCAAACAGAAAACATAAAATATTGAATGGTTTCCCAAGGCAGAGCACTGCAACAATGGATTCCACCTATCTAACTTGAAAACATTCAACAAGATAGCAATGGAATGAAAGACGACATACATAAAACATTTAACAAATGAGTACAAAAGAAGAAACTGTGCTAAAATCCATACCACAGGGATCCCATAAAAATAGCTACAAATCTTATTAATTTCCTGCCAAAATGATTACAATAATGTACAATTAAGCTCTGAGTGCCCAAGTGATTCCAACCCCTACAAATGACTGAAAAATTACATTAAATAGACTAGCCTCAGGGGGAAAATGCGTAAAAAGAGGAGTTGTTTCACCTGCCCCCAAACAAAAACCTAAAGATAGAAAAACCCAACGATATACCTCTAAAAGATAGGAAACTGTATACTCGACCATCTAGAAGTATTATCTGTTACATTTACTGGAAAGAAAACAAATATGGAACCAATTTGCCGCCACATTTATCGTTTTCCATCGTTTATGGGCTAGTTCTGTAATGTTCTCTCCATTCACAGTCACTTATGGCCTTAACAGAATGCCTTTTCCTTTTGCTGAAGAAAACCCTTTTAAACCAAAAAAATCGAATATGCCTCATTAAACAGAGAAAAACCCTTTTTCCTTTGAAAAGAGCAGAAAGAGAAATGGCGAGCCACGGGAATCACAATCACAAGAAGAAGAGGAGCAGGAATGCTTCGGGCAGATGAAATCGTGATATGTGATGAGCAATGGAGCGATGGAGCAATGCGCGATGGTGCGATGGAGCGATGTGAAGTAATGACAGGCGATAGAGCGATGCGCTATGGTGCGATGATCACATCAAAGAAGTTGGGAAAGAAAGAGTTAAGTGCTAGAGGGTGGTGTAATCATGTGATGCGATGGAGGATTATCGCATCGGCGGAAGATAGATGGTGGGTTTCGGCACTATGAAAAATGTGATGCGCGATAGGTAATCATCGTATCAGCGGAGAATGGAAATGCGGAGTTTGGCGCCGTGGATATGTGATAACTCAATGGGTGATGTTGTGATGCGATCGCACCGGCGATGAGAAGTCGCATCGGGATTGTAGGAGATGGAAATACGAAGGAAAAAGGGACTTTGAAGTAAAGGAAAAATACAGAAAAAGGTAAGGATTTTAAAGTTAAAAGCCAGTGAAGTAATGGAAAAAGGGTAGAGCTGTGATTTTTGAGTCATTTATTCATTTGGGCATATTTTCTAATCCAGAAGCTGATTTCGGGAGTGTGATATACCGTTGGAAATTTTTTTCTGAGCTGCTTCTGATGAACATGCTTAGAATATTGTTTGCACTAAAATTCATGTGTAGAACACTTCTGAAAACCAGACAGAGAAAAAGCCCCTTGGACCCTTAGTGACAGGCTGAGAAAGACTAACATTAGCTTTATGGGATGGCATCTTTGAAGTCCAACTTATTACATATAGGAACATAAAATTACATAAGAATTGATACTAAAAACAAAATACTCTATTTTCACCTCAAAACATGTTTTTAGGTGAAAATTACATTAAGCTTAAAAGAATAACTCTTTGACTTTTCCAGATACTATACTTTGAGTTTATTTGGCATCCCCATGTCCTTGCTGATATTTATTGACACTTTCATCAACAATTTTACTATGTTGTAACCCTAAAACCTAATTATACCAAACCCTATGACCAAATAAAATAAGTGCAGAGTGAAAATGAATCATGACCGAAGACCATATAGAGGAGAACCAGCAAGTATTTTTCATGAGGGAAAACTGATGAAGTGACCCCAACCATCAATGGATCCATGACCTAATGGAGTGATAAAAAGTTATAGCATGAGACTCCTACTATGCAAATGAAAAAGAGTAGATTTTGATCATTGAAGGCAATATGAAAAGACTGACACTAACAGGCTTGATTTTCAATTCAGGAATAACAGGTGGCAGTATTGATTCCATGGACAGATTCGTCGTGAAGGTAGTAGTTTGATCAGTAACATGACTACTGTAATATTTATTACGCATTGACACCAAAAAATATATCAATGGCTTTATGACTGATAACATAAGAACTTGTGAACTAGAAGCTGGATCCATAGCAACCAAATTTGTGTCCGGATTCGGAAATGGATCTGTCAACACGACTGACGCATGTGAGGTATTAACCATTTTTGAGACTTCAATGTGGTGAGGAAAATCCTGAAAAAAGTGTTCCTCATTACTGATTATGCATGGATAACAAGGTTTTCGATTTCCAGACGATTGATCAAATCATCTTTCCTACGAGGTAGAAGTTTTCTTTTTCTTTGATTTCCCTTTTTCTTTCTTCTAGGTTGCTTGTCACTTTTTCCCTTGCAGATGACATGACATGGATTTCAGAAGAAGACACAGTATCATACATAATAGTGTGATGTGTGTTTGCAGTACCGATCATACCGTGTCTGCTATAGGGTAATGTGCTTGGGTGGTGGTTATTAAATATCCCTCTTAGGGCTTTCCGGTGCCCGAGGAAAACTGTCAAATTAGTTGTAAAGTTCCAGAGATGTTGCATGCACGTTCATACTAATGTATATAATCAAAAAATATATATGAAATATTACCTCTTCGTGGACATCAGATCCTATTGAGAATGCGAAGATGCGAAGTAGAAACCCTTCTTCACCGGCTCCAATCTAGATCCTGCAACCAATCAAAGAACCCGCGTAATCTCTACAACAATATAGCTTCTTATCAATTAAACTAGAATATAAGGAACATAAAACAGTACAGATCTAAGCCATTCATATCATGCTACATAGACGACTGAACAAAAATTGTGACATTGATGCATCGAATGGAAAAAACAGATACGGTTATATTAATTTATGAAAATGAGGATTACAACCATTAGTTGCACCAAGCCCTCCTCAATCTTCCAATTCCTCTCTCTTTCTCTATCTCTGAGTGTGATGATGCTCAAGGCAGAAAGCTCTCAATGAAATTTTCCGATCTTCAAGCCTCACACTACAACAATGAAATTTTGCTCCACATATAATCAAAACTTTGACCTTAGACCAAGAGCCCACAACTCCAATTTATAGGAGATGGAGAGGACAAACCTTGCCAACTCTTTCAACCTGTTCAAATTGGGAAATATCTAGATGTGTCCTCAATTTTCCTTACTTTTTCCTTCCATAGGAGTTCAGTTATGTTTGGAAATGCCTAATAAAATGTTTGTGCCTTTTATTTTCTATTTTGAATTGATTCCTTTTGAGAGAAAGCCATAAATTCCAGTCAGTTTTCCACAAGATATTTCCCTTTTCACACTCAAACATGGTTAATGCTACCACTTGGGCAAGACAAGGCATTACCATAGGCATTAACACACCCTTTTCATGACTCAGGTGTGTTATAACTCTGTCTAGCTGTTTATGGGGTGTGTTACCTTGGAAAAAATGGGTCTTATCTAGGTAATTTTCTTCCTTCCATGTTACCTTCTCCTCTGAGATGATGAGGAGGTCATTTGTCCTATAACAGATGCCCCCTAAAGTGTGAGGTCAGAGATGAAGACAATGGCCAAAATACTTTATAACAAGTGTAGTAGAATGAGAGGAATTGGAGGACTGAGGAAAACCTGAAACAACAACATATGTCATAAAATATAGTATCTATCCTGAGTCGGGAATTCCCATGCTTGGTAGCTAATCAACATGATTTCTCTAAAATAGAGATATGAAAAGTGTGTCCACTGATAAGCATAATGTGGAAGTGTCTGTCATAACAGGATCAAACTGATAAGCTATTTGTAAAAACAATATTGCAACCTGGGAGAGGAAACACAGCTGTAATGGTGTAAACCCCAACCCAAGGTCTTGGTCTTTGCTTCCCTAAACTACTTATTTACGTACATGTGAATGAATGAGTTGTAGCCAAACATGTGGGAAATCATATGATTACCAGTGAATAACAAAAACTGTTAACAGACACGAGGGTGGCCACTGATAATGATGATGGTCCCGAAGATTCACAGTACAATCTAGCGAGTGTGAATAAAATGAGTTGATGTCAAACAATCATAGAATCATTTGATCGAGAGCCAATAATGAGAACCCACAACCAAACACAAGATGACCTGCCACTGATGTTTGCAATTATCTAGGTACTAATGTGTTTCTGGATCAACTTCCTAGATAATATGTTAAAGTCGATAGGAAGAGATCTGTAAAATGGCAGGCACTGAGGCGTCCTACATCAGTCGAAACGAAACCGGAAAAGATGATTTTTTTTTATGTAAATAATCAAGAGAAAATGGGAATAACTGACGACAAATAAGTTCTGGTATATGATGGTTTTGGTTGATACAAGGATCAGTAGATAGCAGGATCCTCTTGAACAATAGAAGGCACTCTAACAGGGTACTAGGCAACTTTAGGCTTAATGAACACCAAAGAGTATCAGATTTCACTAATGCAAGAACACTGGTAGACGAAGGCTAAACTCATATATGGTATGGTTTGGCTAAGAGCGAAATATTTTTCTGGGAAATGCCATGTTCGAGATTTTTTGCTGCCAAATCGATCTTTAAAATGTAACAGAAGAAGTATCCATTTTGTCCAAATTTTTTCCCCGTATGATTAAGTTTAACGAGTCCAGACGGGTAAACTTGGTGATTTTTTCATATTTAGAGAGTCTAAAAAAACATCATAAAAGACAACTCTAGGGGGTACCTTTGTGATGTTTGATAACCGGGCACGACGAAGGGAGAATAGTAAGCCCAAAATAGTTCATTTTCTATGAGTTAGTCTATTTAATCTCGAAAAGTGATAAATCTATGTTCAATGGACATCTGCCTCATTTTGTTATGAGCATGAGGAGATGATATAAACTCAATGTTCTTTGTGAAATTTTAACGAGTCGAAGAAAGAAAAACTTGATGCTCTCCATGAATTTTTAACGAGTACCACGGAGAAAAACTCAGTTACTTTTTCTATTTAATGAGCTTTGAAAAAGATGAAAAGAATGGCTCATATTCCTTTGTTGTGGTAGTTTAACGAGCCCGACAAAGGCAACTCGGGGTTTTTTTAGTTTTATGAGCTAGAAATAGTCCCTAGAAAAAAAGCTCGATTTTATGGGCAATAGCTATGCCAGAAAGATGATCGCCGCATGCCCCCACGTGGCAGTCATTTAAAACGTGTTCTCCCTTGTTAAGTGTGAGACAACGCTGAAGAATGGTATCGACAGTACGATGATATAGAGTATCGTTTAGCACAAGGTATTGTTTCGCTTGGTGGAAAATACGACGACGTTCATCGAACATGAGAGTTGGGCGGACACGTTGAGTTTGGAGGTAGACCAAAATGTATCCATACCAAGGATTAGAAGAATCGAATAGGTAGACAGATTCATCAAGAAATGGATCATGAGCTACATCTTCTGGGTCAATTCTGGGAAGGTCTGACAGTAATTCAGTGAAGAATATATATTTCTTTGCATTGGCCGTGGTGAACACCAAATCAATTTGCTAGAGGATTAAAATCCATTTGGAATATTTTCCTCCAATAAATTATCGAGACAAAATGTGTCACATGGGGCTCTCCAAAGCAATGATGGTAGTCTGCCGCAATAATATATAGTGTCGGAGTCAGGTGAAAACGAAGACCACCGCGAGAGAGAGCTTCTCCACATGTGAATATCATAGTTCGGGTCCAATGAGACCTTTTTACAAGTAATATATCACATGTTCACTATCGTCATCATGAAATTGAACCAAAACCATTCCAGGTGAGGATGGTGAGGCTGCCAGGTAGAGGAGAAAGTCACGTGAGTAGTTGGGGGCACTAAGAAGTGGGGCGGAAATGAGTGCTCATTTCAAGGCATCAAACGATAGTTAAGCTTGGTCATCCCACTAATATAGTGTTCCTTTCTTCAATAAATGCATAAAGCCTTCCAACATCTCGGCATAGTTTACTATGAAACGACGTAAAAATTTTTCTTTCCCTTGAAAACGTTGGAGTTGTAGAATGGATTGTAGCATGGGTAATTCAATGATTTCCTTAACCTTATCGGGATCAACCCTAATCTCGTGCTTGGAGACAATAAAACCTAGAAGGCATCTAGACTCGATAAAAATACACACTTATGTGGATTTAGACGTATATTGTAGAACTGACACCGAGCGAGTATTTGTTTCAGATGCGCAAGGTGATGGGTTTGCTTCTTGGAATGAGTTGGAAGGTCATCCAAGTAAGTCTGTAAAATATGCCTAATTTCGTGAAAGGCATATTCCATAGCCCTTTGAAAATTTTCTTCTGCATTCTTCAGGCCAAATGGGAGCTTAAAATACACAAATGTGCCCCATGGACTGATGAAGCTGGCTTTATGTTGGTCATATTTTTTAATCGCAGTCTGGTTATAACCCGAGAAACCATCCATAAAGGAAAAAGATTCACATCGGGTGCAATCGTCAGGAATATGATCTATGAACAAGGTAGGATAATTTTCTTTTGGACAAGCGGCGTTAAAATCGCGATAATCAACACAGACCCAGATGGTGCCTTGTTTTTTGTCTAATGGAATCAGATTGGAAACCCATTCTGTCAAAGGAACGAGGTAGATGAAACCAGTGTTTAAAATGTTTTTGACTTTAGTCTTAATGGCGGCCGCTTTTCATCGGTGGAAAATTCGGAGTCTCTGCCAAACATGTTTGACATTTTCGTAAACTTTGATTCCGTGCTCGAATATAGAGGGATCTATGCCAGTCATTTCGTCGTAAGACCAATAAAACACATTGCAAAATTCCTTAAAAAGGGATGTGAAGCATACAATTTCCTCAGGATTTCAATCAGCTCCAATCTGAATGTTTTCCACGATACCCATTTTAACTGAGATATCGATGAACATATTCTTAGAAAGATTTCCCATGTTCCCTTCTGAATCGATAGTTGGAACAGTCGTGTAAATGGAGGGAACGATCTCAGGTGGGTCAAAAGCTAGGATTTGAGTAGTTATTGCGTTCGAATCGAACATTGAAGCGCGATGATGAAACTCCTCCCAAGGTCATTCTTTTAGAGATAGGACCTCTCGAATAGCTTCATCCATAGGCAGGACTTCATCGAGGATATCTTTAGAAAGAATCGTGATGGGTGGGAGGTTTGTACCATTGGTCAAAACCAAAGCTATGGAGGGTTCAGATGTGATTTGCATGGCTTGATAAACCAACTCTACCGGTGATAGCAGAATCTAATCTCCATAGGAATCAATGTCTGAAGGCACTGATAGGATCCATGGATCGATAGAGCCATCCAAAGTGGTGGATATCATTGCAATAATATGTGGAACCTCAGGTGCTGGGAGAGGAAATCAATCCATTAGGGAAGATGCCTTCAGAAGACCGGTTCCAATACTGACGTACGAGTCAGGAATGTCTCCTACTAGGGGTACAGAGCTACTTGGTAACGTGGAATAATCAGGGGTGCAAAAGGATAACTGATCCACTATGACTATTTTCCCATCCAACGGAAAGAGGATGAGCTGGAAGACAGAAGAAACAATGGAAGTCATTACATAAGACCAGCTGCGACCCAGCAACAGATTATAGTCGAGATGATGATCTACAACTTCAATGTCCACCGTTATCGTTTTCCCACTAAGTGAACGGGAAAACTAGCAAGGTAGCCTTTTGGGAGGAAAGTGTGGCCATCGAAAGCTTTATTGGAATTAGATGGCAGGTAAAAAGTAGGAGAACCCAAAGTGAGCCAGCAAGTAGTTGACATAACTCAGGTCGAAGCACCTTCATCTATGACACTACGATGGATTGGTCTCCCTTTCGACACAACCTGCACCTGAAATGCAATTTGGTGTGAGAGGTGAGGTTTAGATTTCTCCATGTCAAAGATAGCTAGCATAGAATCTTGGGGGTTGATTCCACCAATGGCCGAAAGAAAAGCTTTCATTTGCGCTAGACAAGTTTGCAATATTTTGAGAGAAGACATAGCTAACAGTGCTTGCACCAAATCTTATACAATATTGTAGTTTTGGGCAGCATGTGTAGAGGTGTTATGAGTCGTGCGTCAAAGTGTCCCTTTAGGGAGATGAATCACGGGGTCAGTGACAGGCCTTTCGATATGCAAATCGTTGGGCGGTAGTGGATTCGAACTGTTACCAGGTTCCTGAGTATCACTGACAGGATTTCAATATAGTTTGGCTCATGTTTGGAGTTCAACACTTTCTACGCCATAAATGGTGGACGATCCTTCACTGGAACGATGCATACCACTGTTTCCCCTTTGCTGCGGTTGTGGTGGGTTTGCAACCATGTGTTGTTGTTGCTGCTGTGGGAAGGGACTATGAAGAATGGTAGGTGTCCTCCCAGAGTCCTTGTTTTTGATAAAATCTATGCATTCCTTCAGCCGAGGACATTTTTATGTCAAATGGTCCTCTGCACAGATTCTGCAAGGGAACTTCATGGGCTTCTCCTTTCCTTTTTCGGTTTTAGTAGTGTTTTTCTGATTGGGATTATTTTGATGATCCGACTGCTCTTTCGAAGAAGATTTTTTTTCTTGTTCTTCTTGTTCTTGCCACTAGGGTTTTGTGAAAATTGCACAGAATTTCCCTCAGCGGTAGGAAGAGTAGTCGATTGGTTAGGGGCGGTGGCAACCGAAGATGGCTGGGAAATTTTCCCACTAGGATGTTTTATGGCTACGTTGGAGATTGCACCAATGAGACCATCAGCGTGTGCTCCAAGTTTCTGAATAGCGAGAGGATTCGAATTACCAGGGGCATGGGGGAGTAAATCATATAGCATGCCAGATTGTGAATAGATCAAATCTAAATGTTGTGCACGATGAATGGATTGATCTTCCGTGGCTGCATTGGGCAGACAAATTTCCTTAGCTAGGGTTGGTAAGAGTGACTTACAAAACCAATTAGATAAGATATGATTTGGGATTGGCACTTTGACTAGCCTCGTCCTACGTCTCCATTCATGAATGTGATCGGAGATGTGGGTGGTGGTGTCTTGGTGCAGGGAGCTTAAAATTTCCGTGTTGGTTTCGTATCTAATAGGTAATAATAAATTCTTAAGAAATTTCATAGCTAAGGCACCAAAAGTGTTTTCGGTTCTGCATGGTAACACAATTTACCATTTGGCAGCGTTGCCTGTGAGAGTGTGGGGGAAAATTTGAAGCCAGATGCTATCATCCACCATGGATTTAGAAATAGACCATAGATGAAAGGTGGTGACGCGCATTGCCAGATCATCCCCTTGTTTCCCATCGAATTTAGGGATGTCAGACGGAATCGTGTGCGGTACTGGAGGCTAGAGTGGCTTGTGGTTGATGGGATCATTGGTCAGTTTGTAGATGTCAGGGATGTTTAGAGCTGCCAAAAATGGCAATTGTGTGTTTTCCCCTGGATCTAGCCAAGGAAGTATTGGTTGACCATTTGGACCGTAGGGTTCGCCCACCAATGTGTTACCAATAGGATAAGTAGGACTTTGTTGATAAAATTTCCCTGTGGGTGGGGGTGTATGGATTTATGGTTTTTGTCCGTAGGGTTTATTGTATTGGGGGGCGAATGGTTGGTTGCCCCTAGTGTAAAAGTTAGCCCCTTGTCCAAATGGATTTTTGGGTTGGTTTTCCCATATGGAAGTGATAGAGCTAACCGAAGGCATACTTCTATTCGCATAGTTAAGCAACGACATATACCTTACACCACCACGTTGAGCACTCAAAGGAACAATGTTAATAATAGGTTGTCCTATTTTTCCTAATGATTGCAGGGGTACTGAAGTGCCCCCGTCATATGTATGTTGGTGACACTGCCCCCTAGCATGGTGGCCAAGGGGTTTGAACTCAGCAAATGGTTCCAACCAAAAGGGTTTCTAAAAGGAACCGAAGTAGCCCCGCTCATGGGAGCGGGAACCGTGGATCCCGGTGCAGTCACCAAAGGAGCAGATCCCGAAGGATTCGAAGGTCCACTAACAGTTGTGGTGACCTCACTGCTGGGATTGGGTGTAGGCTGGCTACTGGGTTTACCTATCATTAGCGTAGAAATGACTATCGTCAGGGAAGATGGTGGCGAACCTGAGTTGGTTTCCATTGGCATCGACCCCATGGGTGCCGATTGCGAAATGGATGTTAGTGCTACCGAAGACATGTCTTGGTTTGGTGTAACATGAATTAACACTGGCACCAACGGGTCAGTGAGCGGAGGATTGCAAGGAGGTATGAATCCTTCTGTAAAAGGATCCTCTGGAAATTCCATGTGATATGGGGCTATGTGAAAATCAGGGGTTTTCACTAGATACTTCTCTTCCGAAGAAGGCACGAGATTACCGAGACTCGACTCCTCCTTCGATGTTAATGGAGGGAGACCTCGTTGTCATCGAGATAAACGATGAGGGTCAAAGGACGCCACAATGACCTATTTATTTTTAGCAAATTTTAATTATTTTTGATGTATTATAAAGTCTTAGTGATAGTAACCACACACCTAGAAAAGAAAAAAGAAAAAATGACTTTCTAAAATCAATCAACAAGCAGCCAAAACAGGATGGCCCCGTTTGAGTACTATCGTTTGCTAGAGATGAAACCCAGTATCACAATAGCATACAGAGATGGTTAGTCATAAATACAGTTACAGTTACTCTAGAGCTTTGCCCGAACCTCAGACAATAGGTGTAAGCACTCTCGTGAAGACGAGTACCCTCCCAAAGACTAAATATAGAGTAGGTCTGTCTATTTTAGGTACCAGGACAACCTGTCCCAGTCACCTTGTGTAAGTCCCTAAAAATTTTGACAACTAAAGATACCTCAAATCATAGACATCATCAGGGGGGTCACAGTCATAGACAACACGCTATATGGGCAGAACACCTAGATCCTCGATCTAGTTTCGACATCCCTGAAGGGAACCCCAATATATAGCATGCCCACTGAATGAACTCGAAGGTGGGCTACCTTCTCATGCACCTTGGTGTTGTCTCTTGCTTAACTCCGGTGGTAGTGGAGTGGTCTCGATAATATGAGTGTAGTAGGATTTCACTTCTTAATGACTCTAGTTTCAAGTTTTGAGATCTTGGGTGATTTTCTCACTTCTCCCACCCTAAGATCCTAGCCCGAAGTACAGTTGGTGTGAGCTCAGAAAAATTTATATGATTAATTTTATTATCGCTTGATTCTTAGTGTACTTGATTATTAGTCTTGCGAAGGGGGGGGTGGACGTATGAAATGTGATGAGACTCTAACTCAAAAACCATGTAGAAACATGCTCTAAATATTCAATTCAATGAAGATTTTATTCTACAAGGAGAGATTTTTTTCAACATACGTGCACCAAAAAATCAAATAACACAGTTCAACTTTAAATATTCATACATCTATCTATCTTCTCTTAACATCTTTTTAACCAAAAATTTTCAGAATTAATTCAGCTAAGTTCAGAAAACTTAAAAAAAAAATTCTTCTTCAAAAGGTAGATGCGATTAACATTAAATTTTTAAACAAGAACAAAAGACAGAAATGCTAACTGGTAAACAAGCACAGGGATCCAACAAGAGAAGCTAATATGATGGCCAATAACTCCACAGCCAAAGAGAAACACAACAGAGATGTAAACAGCAAATTTTGGTTGGGTATCACTAGCAAGCAGAAACTACAGAGCGTTAATATTGAGACTAACGCACTATATCTGAGTAGAAGCAGCATTATAATTCACTGAAACACTTACAAGGGAAGCATTAGTCAGGGTAAATTTGCACAGATGGCTAAGCAGGGTCTAATCTAGACTCTATGAGCTTTTGAGATGATTACTGAGCATATAAAATGGTCAGAAGGATATGTGAATAGAAGGAAAAAGGTAAATGCATAGGAACAACCCGGAAACTCGGGGTTTATTCCCCAACTGAGTCACCAATTCTGCTATAGGGTAATGTGATTGGGTGGTGGTTATTAAATATCCATCTCAGGGCTTTCCGGTGCCCGAGGTAGACTGTCAGATTAGCTGTAAAGTTCCAGAGATGGTGCATGCATGTTCATACTAATGTATGTAATCAAAAAATCAAAATTAAATATCACCTCTTCATGGATAGTGGATCCTATGGAGAAATCCAAGCAGTGAAGTAGAAACCCTTCTTCACAGGCTCCAAATCTAGATCCTGCAACCAATCAAAGCACCTGCGTAATATCTACAACAGTATAGATTCTTATCAATTAAAATAGCATATAAGGAACATAAAACAATATAGATCGAAGCAATTCATATCATGCTACATAGATGATTGGACAACAATTGTGACATTGATGCATCAAATGAACAAAACATATATAGTTCTATTAATTTATGAAAAGGAGGATTACAACTGTCAGTTGCACCAAGCCCTCCTCAATCTTCCAATCCCTCTCTCTCTTTCTCTATCTCTGACTGTGATGATGCTCAAGGAATAAAGTTCTCAATGAACTTTGCCGATCTTCAAGCCTTACACTACAAAAATGAAATTATGCTTCACATATAATCAAACCTTCAACCTTAGACCAAGAGCCCACAACTCCAATTTATAGGAGATGGAGAGGAAAAACCTTGCCAACTCTTTCAACCTGTTCAAATTGCGAAAGATCTAGATGTGTCCTCTCTTTTCCTTGATTTTGCCTTCCATAGGAGTTCAGTTATGTTTGGAAATGCCTAATAAAACGTTTGTGCCTTTTAGTTTCTATTTTGAATTGATTCCTTTTGAGAGAAAGACAAAAATTCCAGTCATTTTTTCGCAAGATATTTCCCTTTTCACACTCAAACATGGTTTACGCTACCCCTTGGGAAAGACAGAGCATTACCCTAGGTATTAATGCACCCTTTGCATTGCTCAGGTGCATTATAACTCTGTCTAGCTGTTTCTCGGGTGCATTACCTTGGAAAAAATGGGTCTTGTCTAGGTCATTTTCTTCCTTCCATGTTACCTTCTCCTCTGAGCTGATGAGGAGGTCATTTATCCTATAATAGTCACCGGCATGAGAGTCCTTTGATGGAGGAGGAACAGTAAAATTAGATCTCAGTGCATTGGGAATTTTCTCATAGAGCATGTGAGACTGAGTATAAATCAAGTCTAAATATTGGGCACGAGAAATGACCTACTCTTCAGTGACGACGACGCCCTTAGCCACATCCTCAATTATAGATGGTAACATGGACTTAATGAACCACTCATCATGGAGCTGATCAGGAAAAAATTTATTAACCATTCTACGACGACGATGACGCCACTCATGAATATGATCAGAAATGTGAGTAGCATTAGTCTCTTTAAAAGTAGTCAAGAGTTCCGTTCCAGTTTCATATGGTATGGGTAACTAGAAGTGAGTCAAAACGAGAGTAGCTAGGGCAGCGAAATTATGAAAAGAATCTCTAGGTAACTCAATGTACCATTTTGTTGCCAGACCAATGAGTGTACGCTGGAAAAGACATAGCCGAACAAAGTCATCGTTCAGGAAGTTAGATGAAAACCAAAAATGATAAGTCATAACATGATTTGACAGGTCTTCCCCAGGGTTTCCATTGAACTTAGGAATATCCGAGGGTAATTTATGAGGTATCACCTACCACCAAGGAGCATAGTTGATTGGGTCATTGGTGAGCCGGTTTAAATATGGTAACTCTAAAGTTGCAACAAAGGGCAACTATTGATTGAGGTTGGGTTGAGCATAGCCAAGGTATGATGGAATTGCTTGGGAAACAGGCCTTTGAGAATCAACATAAGGAATCTGTTGTTGGTAACCCAGATAGGGATTGTTTTGATAAGAAAACACTAGAGGATTTTGTTAACCAAAACCTAGGTACGATACTTGTTGAAATGAAGGTTGTGGCATTTGCGCCTGTGGTTGCCAAGGGGTCTGTCCACCAATGTTATAACCCAAATTAGGATAAATTGGATTCAGCTGAGGATAGGTATAACCTGGTTGTGGCTACGACATCCCATAATATGGTAATCCAACTTTTGAATAAATGATTATGGATACATGTGGTTGTTGTAAAACAGCCAAAGGTGTTGGAGTCTCAGGGCCCAATACTTGAGGGTATTGATTTGAAGGACCTACGTGAAATGGTTGATGTATAACAGTTTGAGTCTGTAACAGGGGTAAATATGTATTAACAAGTGGAGTTGATGTGGGTGCAACAGGTTCAACCGGTTGAAACGAGTGTACAACCATTCGTGGTTGGATAGGTATAGTGGGCTGCCATTGACAAACATTAATTTCGACATTAGGATAACCAAATAATGACGAAGTACTGCTAAATTGGGTGACCATAGGTTTCCCCCAGTATGAGGAGTATACTAAGATGGAAAATATTGTTCTCCAAATGTAGGGAGTCCTGTTGAAATTGTACTCGATGGAATATACCCAGATGGACCAGCTTGATATTACCCTGATGATGGATATAAAGGATCAAGACGTTCAGTACTCACTATAGATTTACTAGTTTGAATACCAAAGGATGACATTGGTGAATTCCATGGGTTTGAAGATGCACCAGAGAAAATTCCAGATAAATATTTATAACCGGATGGGACCATAGGGCCACCATGTAAATATGACTCTGGTGAAGTTGTGAAAATCGACAAGGTAACGAGAACAGGTGTTGATGCAATTGGAATAAAAAAAAATTGTGCCGACCCTAGTATATGTGAAGATGATGCTTCACCAGAGGTACTGATGGTACTGGTTTTGGTAGAGCAATGTCACCTTCATCGACCATAAGTGACTTCTGGTGGTAAAAGTGGTATGGCAATGAAAACACATAAAATAAAAGCCTGAGTATGATGGCAATGAAAAATTCAAAGGGAATTTGGTTGGATAAAGGGGAAACATAGTCTCTAAAGGGAGATAGTGCATTGCAAAGCACCCCTGAGTGGGAGACAGTGCTATGCAAATCACTGTGTCTTGACCAACAGTGAGTTGGGTGCAGCGAAGATTCAAAATTCAAGCTACAGAACACACTTCTAATGCAATTCTTTAATTCAAAAGTCTAATAATTAATATTAGATGCCACTGGGTGGATAAGTAGAGGAAAAAACACTAGGAATGATAAGGAAAACTCCCCAGCAGAGTCAGCAATTTGTTATGTGGAATTATGAATTACACATAAAAAACATTCCCTAAATGTGGTGTTATGCATTTAGAACAACAAATCAAATTCTTTGCAGACACTTTCTCTAAGAGTAAATAATCACACAAAAAGATAGAGGAACTTACATGTGATCCAAGTGCCTCCTATTCTCCTTCTGTCGCTCTCGTTGTAGCTTCCAATCCAACTTGGATCACCAGACTAGTTCCTACAAGTATAAACAATAAACAACAAAGAGATTGCAATATACAGATGCCTATTTATCTTAAGCAGTTAAATCGATTAAACACGAAACATATATATCAGTTAAGAATACATTATATGAAAAGTATAAACATAAATAGATACATATATGGGGAAATTTGCAGCAGTCTTTATTAATGATAGAAGGGGGAGGTTACAACCATCGATCGATTTGATGTCACTAACTCCAGCATCATCCCAGCCTCATCACATAAACATATCACCAACAACATATCGCTCCTATCACTCTCAATTTAGAATCCAACAACATTTCTTTACCCAATTTCTTCCTTTCCTAGCAGTAGGATCTGTGCTCAATTTATAGGGAAATTGAAGGTAGTTTCTCAATCAATGACTTTCTAATAATAGGCAAGACATGTTCCCAAGATCAGAGGTGTTATATGGACACATGGATTCAAATTTTGACACATATGGACTCTTCTAGAAGGCACTGGCCATGTGGATATTCTAGAACAATAATAATTTCACTCCCATTGGACCAACACACTCTTGAATGTCGGGAAGTGATTTGTAGAGAACCCTTGAATGGAGGGAGCTGCATATGAAAATAAATTAGTCCCTTGAGAAGCTGCGTTGGTGAGATCATATGTGATATAACATATACTTCAAACCTTAAAAAACCTTGCAATGGAATTCATGAATGGTTTTTTCTTGTTTTAGGGCATGTATCAACTGAAATGATAGGGGATGGTGGACCCTATTTCATTGGTCTTGGGAATGATTTCTAGTTTGACCAGGTCATTGGGAATGATGCCCAAATTGACCTATAACACCACTATTATTTTATAATTTCCTTAGGAGGCCCATTTTAGACCTCAAAATTCCCCTAATGAGGGTTTTCATGTTTGAATGGTTGCTTCTTTTTTATGATTATCTTTTTTTCTGTTGAAGTTATGAACCCTTACCTTAGGGAACTTTTTCTTCCCAACAAGATTGTGGAAGCCATCTATCCGCACTTCCTATAGCCCAAAAAATCTTGCGTGCAGGCTACTTCTAGCCTTAAATTTTCAAATATTGTATTGAAGTGTTCAATAAGTGTCATCCTTCCTTATCAAGTGTATACTCAAGAAATGCACTCTCATCCAGCTTCTCTTTTTCCTTCCATCATTGTTGGTCCATTCACTAAGTGCGGTATTTATTTTACTACTTGTAAATTGACTTCAACTAAGGGAAAAAAATATATTATGATAGTAGTAGACTACTTCACCAAGTGGGTAGAATCTATGCCTAATTTCAGTAAAGACGATGAGACAACAACTCTTTTCCTGTTCAATCAAGTCATTTCATGGTTCAGTATTCCTTGTAATATTTCTAAACACGAAAAGTAGTAATATTGCACACAAAAATGTAAATAGTAGTAAAGATCAATGAATAAACATAGGAGACCAATATGTAGCCATTATATTATGAATATTAGTAGCAAATCCATACCAAATAGTGAGGCAAAAATCATATGATATGAGCATACAAGCCTCCCATAAACAAACACTCTCAAATATGAGATGTTGCTACTATACAAAATGTTGGAGAGATGCTAAAACATAGTCATAATGAACATAACCACAACAAGAGATCATACAATGATATATAAATACTGATATATGCCTCAAAATATACTATACATGAAGATCAAGGCTCTATATCAACTTTCCAAGCCAGCCCAAGAGGGTTTCCATAAAATACACAAAAGATACAAATGTGAGTTGTAGCCCTAGGGCTGAAGGTTTGCTGTAATACAATAAATGGGAAGATATGGCTAAAGCGGATGTAGAAGTGTTTGGATCTCCTCCAATATATTCAACAGGTGAAAGGTTTTCCCCTCCACTGAAGATCTAACTCCCCAAATTCTGTATTGAAACCACCCCTGCAACGCCTCTCTAAAATAACGCAGTCCAAGATTGAAATTTCATTGTAGGGGATAATAATAACCTGGAATGGTGCCAAATGCTGCAATAATGCTCAAGGGCCTTCTTTACTAGCCTCTCAATGGAAGGAGACCTTCCTCCACTAAAAACTAGCTCAAAAATAGCTCAATCCAACCCTCCACTGATGCACCCTGCAACACAACACAACCCTCCACAGAAAATGCATTGTAGAAGAAATATGTAGCTTGGCCTAATTCCGGAATGTGTAAATGTAGCCCAAATACTTCTCCTGAGTGGGCACTCTAAGTCCCCCGAGGATGAAGGTGGGATTCTCACTTAGGAACACCCTTATGCTAAACAGCAGTGCAGTCTCCGCTAAACAGCCGAAGAGAGCAACAAGTCATACAAACCATAAAAAAAATAATAATCAACAATGACATCTATGGTTCCCATCCCCTTCCTTATATGTTTTGTGTGCCTTCTCACCTTGGGCCCCACTCATTAAATCCACTACTTCCATGCATGGAATCTCCCTCCAAAACTGCAGTGTCCCTCAATGAATGTCCACTACCTCCATACCAGCGTTGTTGATTTGGTCAAATTTGACCCAGGCCACATGATCCATCCCCTATTCACACATAAGGGAGCTTAATCCGGATATTAAGATGACCCCCATTCACATTAGGATTGATTTTATTCCTACTAAGGAGATTAATGGGACTCCCTACCCTCTTATTCTTTTAACTAAGAAGCAAAAACAAAATTTAATATTCCAACTAGCTAAAGCTAATTGGGAATATTATAGTCCTCCCCTCCCAAATGTTGCTTGTCCTCAAGCAACTGTAAAGGTGATTTCTACAACTTTTCTCCTCCTTCCCTTGTGACACCTCCATGTGATAAGCTCTCATCATGAACCAAGTGTCCCCCAATCAATCCATCCATGAAATTCTCCTCCCAAGTATCCATGAGATGCATCTACCAAATGCTTAAGTTAACCAAATGGCTCCTCCCACAAGGAAACAAGTGTTCTAATGTAGCAATCATGTGATGCTCAATGTTCTCCCTAAAGCACGAGGCATAAGAAATGGGGAGAGTATCCCTCCAAATGGGCATATTAAACCCATGTGTGATCCCTCCAAATATGCCCACAACAATGATAAGAACATCATCTAAATATGGGATCAAAATCAAGGATACATAAGTTTCTATATGAAATACCAGAGGAGGATCATAGTCCCATGTGTGGAACCAGCGCAGTATGTCCCCCAGCTGCCTTAGAACATGATATAGTAAGTGGTTCCCCCACCACTTGTTTTTTGCTACAATATTCTCTCATGCTTGGAGAAGGTGAATGATGTTTGGTCCCAATGGATTACACCCTGAAGAATATATCATCTCCCCAGAATCTCCTAGAAAGTGGCCATGCGCATTGCTACTTATGGCCCCAAGTAGACCGTGAAGTCCATAATGAAGAGAGCCCCCACTTGGAGAAATGACCTTCACATGTATGGTGAGGAGATACAAATACATAGTAAATGAAATATAATGCACATAAATACAACTCTTACCATGTACTTTGATCAAACTAGTGAAGTGGCTCATAGATGGGCCTCCTCTCACTCCCAATGAGAAAGGAAGTGGCTATGATAACTCCACCAAAGATTCATGTATCTCCTCCATCCCCAAACAATCTATGCATCTCCTAACATGTTGATGTATCTCCTCTATGAAGCCTTCCCAAGTGAATCCCTCCATGATAATATGATATCCTCTCATGGAATAAGTGTGGCTGAAGAGAAAATACTCATATGCAACATGTAGTAGCTTATCCTTGAGCTTAGATTATCTAGGCAAGAAGATCCTACTTTGATAGTAGATGACCCCACCTCTCACTGAATATCTCTCATCTAATAGCTGGCCATCTAGTATCCTGCATGTAAAGAGATCCTTGGAGTATTCCACCAAAAACTGGGATTTCCAATAAGGATCTATACTCCATAATGACAGTGCTGCTGATCTATCATGCAAAGCACCTGTCATGTGGTTGCCCCCTTCTTTGACATCTCCCATGCCAAAGTCACATACCGGGATGTTACTGTCCTGCCTTTGTTGCGCTTGTTGTAGCTACTCATGCTTAAGTAAATGTTGAAGTTTTTGGAGGTTAGCCTTCCATGGGAAGCTATCACCCATCCAAAATGTTTTGATTTTGGGAAAAGCATGCATTAGTGGCCACTAACCTCTACCATGTGTGGATGATTTCTCCCCAAGTGGGAGTATCTTCTAAGCCTTCAAAGCCAAGGTGTAGTCTTCTTGCACCATGATGGTGCCATCATCCATCCCTAAAGCATCCTCTCTCAGCTCAAGATGTGGGGTGAGAGTGGGTAATATTGATATGAGGAGAATGTCTCCCTCCTCCTTAAGCCTACCCAAGACTCTCTGTGCTGTTTCAAATCCTCCCAAGGTTCCCAGTCCTCCTGGATCTATGAGTGGTGCAACCTATTGTGAGGCATCCATCATCAACTCCTGATCAGGTGGCCTCGCAAGTGGAATGCCTCTAGATAGTAATGTGGCATGGGCCAAAGTCATCTGCATAACTGATAGGACTGCTAGGTCCTTGCTTCCACTGCAAAAATCCAGCTCTTTTTTCTGTGTAGAAGCTGTCTCAAAGGGATATGTGTGCATGCCCCTGATCATCTGATGCTTACCACTCCTTTTATCCATCCACTCCATCTACAAAGTCTCCCAATCTGTGGTGAACTTCCCCAAAGTAATCAACCACTGCACACCCAATATCACATTGGTGTCATCTATGTCAACCACAAAGAAGTGATCAGTCAATGTATATGTCCCCATGGTGACATATAAGGATGGAACATAATGCATGCACTGCATAGTTCTAGCTCCTAGGACCAAAACTAAAAATCCCTCAAAATCATCACTGGGTATTTCCCTCCTCTGCACTAGTTTGGCATCAATAAATTTGTGGGTAGCCCCACTGTCAATTAACACTGAAACTATCTGATTATGAATGGAACTTAAAACTCTCAAGATCAAGTACTTGGGTACTCCTTTCAATTATGCAACGGCCCCTCCAATTGGAGCAAATGCTCCATTCCCACCTCCTGGTGGTGGTGTATCCTCTCCTTCTATCCCAGCACTATGACCTCCTTTTCGTTTGTTGTGTAACCAGCTCCAAAAATAGAAGAAAAGGGATATCAACGCCTTAGAAATGAGCCACTTTGAGGGGGAAACCTCCAATAAATTACATAAATGAACAATTCTTGGATGATACAATTTAAAAAAGCTCCTTTCTATATATAGGAGTCCATGGGGCCATAATGTAATCCTAGTGGGCCACAATGTAATCCTAGCCGACCTAACAATACTAATTTAAGGGCACAATAATAACAAAATGGGGGTTACAAGGGTACAATAATAACAATAAGGGGGTTACACTAACAATAATAAGGGACTATACTAGTGATATAGGAACCTAACATGCCCCTCTCCTTCAAAAAAGTGTTGTCCTCAACGCTTGAGTAGCTCCGGGTGCTTCTATATAAAATTCTCATCCTCCCATGTAGAATCTTCAGTGGGTAAGTTCTTCCACTTGATGAGATACTCTGAAATTGATCGATTCCGTAGCTGCCGAGTTCTTGTTTCCATGACCACTTCAAGTTCCAATATTATTTTTTCTTCCTCATCAAGTTCTGGCAATATTGTTTGAACTAGAAGATTTTCACCTATAACCTTCTTTAAGCATGAAACATGGAAAACTGGATGTACTCGCGAAGAAGCAGGAAGCCCCAATTTGTATGCCATAGTACCAATATTTTGCAACACCTTGTAAGGACCATAGTACTTTGGTGATAATTTATTATCCTTCTTAGCTTGCTTGAGGGACATTTGTTTGTATGGTTGTAGCCGTAAAAATACCCAATCTCCTACATCAAAACTTCTCTCGCTGTGATGTTGATTTGCCTATTGTTTCATTCGATTTTGTGCCAAATTCAGGTTATCCTTTAAGAGTTGGAGAACTTCTTGCTGATGCTCGATGTGATCTTCCACTGCTTGAACCTTCAAATTTTCCCTTAAACATGATGTGATGGATGGTGGATGATATCCATAAAGTGCCATAAATGGGGTCATTTTTGCTGCAGTATGGAAGGAAGTGTTATACCACCATTCAGCAAGAGGTAACCACTTGACCCATTGTGTTTTTTTATCAAATACAAAACAACGAAGATATCCTTCCAAACATTTATTTACAATCTCAGTTTGACCATCAGATTGAGGATGATAAGATGAGCTATGAGCTAACTGAGTACCCAAACAAGAAAATAACTCCGTGCAAAAATTTCCAGTAAAAATGGGATCTCTGTCGCTCACAATAACCCTTGGGCTTCCATGTAGCTTTTGAATTCTGTCCATAAATGTAGTAGCAACTGTACTTGCTTTAAATGGATGAGATAATGCACAAAGATGTGCATACTTGGTAAGTCTATCAACTACCACCATGATGACACTCTTTCCTTCGGACTTTGGTAAACCTGTGATAAAATCCATTGAAATCTCCTCCCAACATTGACTTGGAATTGACAAAGGTTGTAGAAGTCCTGGGGTCTTAATTGTTTCCACTTTATTCTGCTGGCAAACCAAACATTCCGCCACAAACTTTTGAATATCAGATTTAAGGCCATCCCAAAAAAATTCTTTCTTCACCCTCTGGTAAGTTTTTAAAAATCCTGAGTGTCCTCCTAAAGGAGAAGTGTGCAATTCCAGAAGAATCTTTTGTTTTAGTTGGGAATTATTGCAAAGATATAAGTGATCTTTGTACCATAAGGAATCATTTTTCCAACTAAATGTATCAGATGTACTAGGATCTTGCTGCAACTTTTGAATGAGTGTTCATACATCTTTGTCCTTCTTCCATTCATCTCTTGCTTCAGTTATCCAATCTGGTTGGATAATAGAAATGGCACAAAGCAATGCTTCCACCTCTTCATTCTTTCTTGAGAGTGCATCTGCAACAACATTCAGCTTTCCTTTTTTGTAGATTATTTCGAAGTCATAACCCAACATCTTTGTGACCCATTTTTGATGTTCTTCTGATGATAGTCTTTGTTCCAAAAAGTGTTTAAGACTATCATGATCAGTTTTTACCTTGAAGTGTCTTCCCATTAGGTAAGTTCGCCATTTCTTTAGTGCATGTAGTATTCCTAACATTTCCTTCTCATAAATAGGTTTCTGTAAATACTTTCCTTTGATTGGACGACTTTCAAAAGCAATGGGTCTTCCTTCCTGCATTAAAACTGCACCAATTCCATTTCCTGAGGCATCACATTCCACAATAAAGGTTTTTGTGAAGTCTGGTGTAGCTAAGACCGATGCTAGGCACATTGCCTCTTTAAGACGTTCAAAGGCCTTAGTTGTTTCAAGAGTCCATGAAAATGCATCTTTCTTCAATAATGTTGTTAGAGGTGCTGCTATTCTCCCATAATTCTTAACAAACTTGCGATAATACCCCGTTAACCCGAGAAATCCGCGCAACTGCTTTATGGTTGTGGGAACTTTCCATTCCTTAATGGCTTTAATTTTGTTAGGGTCCACTTTAACACCCTCGTGAGATACAATATGACCCAGATATTCCACCTCTTGTACTCCAAAGAAACATTTGGAATTTTTTGCATATAATTGTTTCTCCTGCAATAGTTTGAGCACCCTGCCAACATGTTCAACATGATCCTTCCAAGACCTGCTGTAGATTAGTATATCATCAAAAAATACTAGCACAAATTTTCTAAGGAAGGGTTTGAAAATGGAATTCATCAACACTTGAAATGTAGAAGGTGCATTGGTAAGGCCAAAAGGCATGACCAAAAATTCATAATGACCCTCATGAGTTTGAAATGTTGTTTTTGGAATATCTTCACTCTTCATTCTAATTTGATGATATCCTGAACGAAGATCCAACTTGGTAAAATAAATTGCTCCATGTAATTCATCCAATAATTCATCAATCACAGGAATGGGAAATTTGTCTTTAATGATGAGATTATTGAGCTCCCTATAATCCGGACACATTCGCCATGATCCATCCTTCTTGTGTACCAAAACTACGGGAGCAGAGAAAGAACTTTGACTAGGTTGAATTATACCTGCCTCTAACATTTCTGCAATCAGAAGTCCACTTCGCTTTAGCAGATACCTATAAAATTGATGTTTGAGGAACACTTCCTGAATCATGAATAGCATTATCATGATCGCGACAGGAGTCTTTGAAGTTGCTAAACACCTTGGAATGATTGTCCAAGACTTCAGTGAGATCTCAATGTAAATAGATGATTTTGATGTCGAACTTAGTGAGTATACTCAGTGCAGTGCACTCGTTTTTCTTTCTTGTAGTTAATGGCATGAGTTTTCATTATCCTTAATCCTTCCGCTTCCCTTCAACTCCTGCAATACCCCATACTCCGACTTCCTTTTTTTTTGAAAAAATCAAGAAAAAGTCTTTGAAAATTGTGCCACCGGTCTCCAAGATTGTAACCATTGTACTCCTAGTACAACATCAGCACCTCCCATAGGAATGGCAAGCATTGGACTAGTCAATACATATTCCCCCATGGTTAGCATGATATTATGGCATTTTCCAGAGCAATTTATAGTTCCTCCATTTGCAACCATCACTTGACATTCTGGTGCTGGGTATAGGAAACAATTTAATTCCTTGGCTACCTTACAATGAATAAAATTATGGGTGCTACCTGAATCAATCAACACTATTGCCTTTCTCTTCTTGATTTGTCCTTTTATCTTGAGAGTTTGAGGAGTGGTAATTCCTGCCAGTGCATTACACGATATGGTTGGATTCATTTCTTCCTCTTCTGGGGCTGGTTCCTGGTGTATATCCTCTTCTTGTTCATTTTCTTCTTCCTCTTCACAAATCTATGTAAAATAATTTCTTCTCAGCACACTTATGACCTTTAGTGTATTTGCTATCACAACTGTAGCAAAGCCCTTTTGCTCTTTTTTCTTCCAATTGTTGTGGTGTCAACCTTGTAGGTTGTGGAAATCTAGACGTAGCAACACTTCCTTCTTGATAGAATTGAGTGGTAGGCTTCCTTGTTGCCATTATTTTACATTCAACTTTTCTTGCCAACCTGAATGCCTTCTCCAATGAATCCGGTTCCAAAACACGAACTTCATGTTGGATGTTATCCTTTAAAGTGCCTATGAAGAGATCAATCCTGTGTTCCTATGGAATATCAGTTACCCTTATATTCAATTTTTGGAAGTCCTCAATGTGCTGCCCCACTAAAACCTTTTGTTTGAGATTTATCAATTGGCTAAAGAAGGTGTTTCTCTTTTTATCCTCATAATGTGCTATCATTTCCTCCGTAAAAATTGACCAAGTGACAATTTTTTTACGGGAGCAAAGCCATCGATACCATACAAATGTATTTTGTTCTAAATGTAAAGTTGCAATGCGTACCTTTTGTGTATTTTGCACATTATGGAGATCAAAATATTGCTCCATCTGTAGTATCCATGTTACAGGATCCTTTCCATCAAACTTCCTTATATCCATTTTTGGAATATGGTGGTTCTTCCCGCCAACATTAGAGGTTATGAAATCACGATTAACATTTATTTTGTTCTCATCATGAGGTTATTCTACTATATTTCCGCCATTAGGAATCGTTTCTTGTTTTAAGCTTGTCATCAAGCCTTCCATGTATGCTTTTAGATCATTCTTCATGTTTTCCATGTAGTCTTTCATGTTTTCATCGATCTTAGCTTCCATGTCATCAATCTTAGCTTCCATGCCCACTTCCATGCCATCCATCTTAGCTTCCAAACCAATTTCATCTTTAGCTTCCACGCCTTTCTTCAAACCATCCATCTAGTTTCCATGCCTTTCTTCAAAACTTCCATTTCATTTTTTGTTGTTCTTTATGAAATAAATCTGTTGTTGCACTTGCTCTTGTAATTTTGATATGTCATGTTGCCATTCTTCGTCTTCATGAGTCACAGTAGAGCATTCTAAAGGCTTAATGAAAGTTGAATTATTTTTAGGGGCCATTTTAGAATCCAGTACTGATATCTATTCTACAATATTCCCTTGGAATCAATTCAACTTGATTCTTCAAACAAGACTTATGCAATTCGGAAAAAAATACACCCCTTTTACTTGCTTTTTAGGAGCTCTGTATTGAAATTGAATTATATCTGTAATTGAGAATCTTCAATATCTAAAATTCACTGCTATAGTAGCCTTCTGAACTATCTTTCAAATGTCATAGGTATGATCTGATTTGGATTCTTCAAGACAAAGTTATTTCCAATCTCCCACAATGACCCAATTTTGGACTGGTTCAGTAGAGAGAACTTGTACGACTTGCCACGTGTCACTGTTTCGTCCTTCGTCTCTGAAACTGCAGTCCATGTACTTGCAACCACTTTTTACGGCACTCCAATCCGATGCCCAGAGAAAGAGTTATTGAAATTTTCCCACGATCACCTCTTTGAGATGAAATTCAGGAGCCTGAAAAAGCACTACCTTCCACAGATCATATCTCCAAAAATATTGCAAACCAAGCTCTGAAATGTTTTGAAAAATTTCCTCAGGATTTCAGATTTGCACCATATGAATTTCAGATTCTGAACCTTTGTAGAAAATTTTGTATACCGCAAATTCCACGATGACCTGTTTAGGAGCCTGAAAAAAGACCTAACTTCTACAGATCATATCTCCGAAAATATTGCGAACCAAGCTCTGCAATTTTTAGAAAAACTTCCTGAAGATTTCAGCTTCGCACCCTAAACATTTCAGCTTCTGAAGCTTCGTAGAAAACAAGTTATAGCTAAAATGCCACGATGACCTGTTTGGAGCAGCGAAACCCTAAAATCCAAAGCTCTGATACCAAATGTTGTGTAACCAGCTCCAAAAATAGAAGAAAAGAGATATCAACGCCTTATAAATGAGCCAATTCGAGGGGAAAACCTCCAATAAATTACATAAATGAACAATTATTGGATGATACAATTTACAAAACCTCCTTTCTATATATAGGAGTCCATGGGGCCATAATGTAATCCTAGTGGACCACAATGTAACCCTAGCCGACCTAACAATACTAATTTAAGGGAACAATAATAACAAAATGGGGTTACAATGGTTCAATAATAACAATAAGGGGGTTACACTAACAATAATAAGGGACTATACTAGTGATATAGGGACCTAACATCGTTCCTCTTATTCTTCCTCTTCATCATCAGAAAATACCTCTATATAGTGTGCCTTCCTTGTTGCACATCTATGTCTGGGTGCCCATGATTCTTGGTATGTGAAGCAAAGCTTCCTTCTCCTCAAGTCTCTTCGGAAATCATCACTAAGAGGTACTTTTTTTTGTCTCTCCTTTGAAGGATGAGCCTTCTCATCTTTTCCCTTTGATGTAAAAGTGGCCTTTTGCTGAAATGTTGCCTTTGCTCTTGGCAAGGAATCTTGTAGATCTATAGCCCTTTAAATGGAATCTTGAAGGGTAGTGGGTTTGGTTGATTTAACCAACCCATGTATAGGTTCTGCTAGCCCATCAATAAACATATAGACCCTCCTAGCTACAGATAAATCATGAACCATAACACAAAGTTTTAGAAATTTAGAAATGTAATTTTTTGGATTACCTGATTGTTTGAGCTTAGCTAGCCCAATGAAAGGTACCTCCGAGTCTCTTCGATCAAACCTCTCCACCAACCTCCTTGTGAACTATGAATATGCAGTAACATTGGCATGACCCAATGTAGAAAGACCATCAAACCACCAATCATGTGCTTCACCCTCAAGGTGCAGCGCTGCTATTTTGATGGCTTCCATCTCTGGTACTTGGTTAAACTGAAATTAGATGTCTAGATTCTCTACCCATAATTTGGTAGTGCATTTGGATGACCCATAAAAAGTGGGTAAGAAAAATATTCCCATAGTCCGGTGAAGATCATTTTGTTGTATGAATCCTCCACCTCTATCTTGATGTCGGGGTCTCCTATTATCCTTGATCTGAGAGAACTCTTGAAAGCTCAAATGGTACTTGAATCTCTGAGATTGAGACTCATACTCAAGAAAATAATATTCAAGAGCTTCTTGTTCTTGAAACCCTCCATTTCCCACAGCTAAAAATGTAGGCATTGTAGAGCGTTGGTAAACATGCTGCCTCACTGGTTGATCATTCTAGTGATGAGAAATGGCGAAGCCTTCTCTATGTAGAAACCCTTTAGGGGATTCTTTATGTCTATCCATCCTCATCTCCTTGATTTCTCTTGCAATATCTTGCATGGTTTGAAGAAGTAGGCTGGGATACTCCTCCTCATCTCCTCCTATTAAGGGATTTTTTCCTTTGTCTTCTCTATCATCTATATAATCATATCTTCGATTTCCTCTGAGATACCTCTTCTCTCTATCTGTGAGAGGATCTCCTTATTCTAATGACATATTGGCTAAAATTCACAGGCTGAGCCAATATTATGCTCTAATACCACTGTAATATTCCTAAACAGGAAAAGCAATAATATTGAACAGAAAAATGGAAATAACAGTGAAGATCAATGCATAAACATAGGAGACCAATATGGAGCCATTATATTATGAATATCAGCAGCAAATCCAAGAAAAATAGTGAGGAAAAAATCATATGATATGAGCATACAAGCCTCCCATAAACGAACACTATCAAGTATGAGATGCTGCTACAATACAAAATGTCGGAGAGCTGCTACATTACAGTCATAATGAAAATAACTACAACAAGAGATCATACAATGATATAAAAATACTAATATATGCCTCAAAATATACTCTACATGAAGATCAAGGCTCTATATGAACTTTCCAAGACAACCCAAGAGGGCTTCCGGAAAATGCATGAAATATACAAATATGAGCTGCAGCCCTAGGGATGAAGGTTTACTGCAACAGAATAAATGGGAAGATATGGTTGAAGCTGATGTAGAAGTGTGTGGATCTACTCCAATAGATTCTCTGGGTGAAAGGTTGTCCCCTCCACTGAAGATCTAACTCCCCAAATTATGTATTTAAACCACCCCTGCAACTCCTCCCTAAAATAACACAATCCAATACTGAGACTGCACTATAGGGGATAATAAAAACCTGGCCTGGTGCCAAATTATGCAATAATTCTCAAGGGCCTTTATTACTGGCCTCTCAATGGAAGGATACCTTCCTCTACTAAAAAATAGCTCATAAATAGCCCAATCCAACCCTCCACTACTACACCCTGCAACACAACACAACCCTCAATAGAAACTGTGTTGTAGAACAAAGATGTAGCTTGGCCTGATGTCAAAATGTGGAAATGTAGCCCAAATATTTCTCCAAAGTGGGCACTCTAAGTCCCCCAAGGATGAAGGTTGGATTCCTGCTCGGGAACACCCTTGTGCTAAATAGCACTGCAGTCTCCTCTAAACAGCTGAAGAGAGCAACAAGTCATACAAACCATAAAAAAATAAATAATCAATCATGCCTTCTATGGCTGCCATCCCCTTTCTTATATGCTTTGTGTTCCTTCTCACCTTGGGCCGCACTCATTAAAGCCACTACTTCCATGCATGGAATCTCCCTCCAAAACCGCGATGTCCCTTAATGAATGTCCACTACCTCCATACCAGTGCTCTTGATTTGGTCAAAGTTGACCGAGTCCACATGTTCCATCCCCTATTCACACATAAGGGAGATTAATCCAGCTACTAAGATGACCCCATTCACATTAGGAGTGATTTTATTGCTACTAAGGAGATTTATGGGTCTCCCTACCCTCTTATTCTTCTAACTAAGAAGCAAAAACAAAATTTAATATTCCAACTAGCTAAAAGCTAATTGGGAATATTGCATTCCTAAAGAGATTTTCACTCATCATGGCAATCATTTCCAGAATAATATGATGTCTCAGTTGGCTTTGAAATGTTAATTTCAGTAGGAGAATTAATCTCCTTATTACCCCCAAGTTAATGGTCAAGTAGAAGCCATTAATAAATCCCTTAATAATATCCTACACAGGACGATCAATAAAGCTAAGTCTAATTGGAACATCATGCTATATCCTGGGATTTTGGAATACCGAATGTCTGCCAAGACCACTACAAGTTTTACTCATTTTCAGTTAGTTTTGGTTTGGAATCAATCTTCCCTATGGAATGTGAGATTCTCTCTCTTAAATTAGCAGTACAACATCTTCCAAACACCCCAAATATTGAAGGACGCATTATTCATTTAGAACACCTCGATGAGAAATATTGGGATGTAGCCATAATGAATGAAGCTCATAAAAAGAGAGTAAAATCTCAGTATGACAATATTGTACGACCTAGGGTTTTCTCGGAAGGTGACCTTGTCTTGGTCTATGACCAAGATAAAGACACCTTGGGGGTAGGTAAGTTTAAACCCATGTGGTACAGTCCTTTTATTGTTAAAAAGGTATTTAAGAAGGGTGCATATGAATTGGTTGACTTTAAGGGAAATGAGTTGTCAGAGCCTAGAAATGGGCTCTATCTTAAGAAGTATTATGCCTATTCTTTCGCCTAACATTTTCTTTTTTGTAAATATTGTACACATTTTTTCTATGTGTCTCATGGTGATGATGATGTTCATTAGGGGAATTTTGAGGTCTAAAATGGGCCTCCTAAGAAAAATTTACAACCAAAATAAACCTTATAATAAACAATAGGATTCAATATGATGATGCCAACCATGGGGGATGATTCACCATTTTTTAAGCAAAATGGTTAAAATATTAAAAAATAATAAAATAATCAAACTAATTTTTCAATTAGGATTTTCAATTTATCTCCCAAATTTTTTGCTCAAATTTCAGAATGGAGTAGTCATTGGATGCAAAATTCAATTCCTCATCCAAGGAGTACCCATGTTGCATACTTTCGATGGACCCTTCTACACGAAAAATGAGAAATACATGAAAAAACGTGATTGCAATCACTTTTTTCATGTATTTCTCATTTTTCGTGTAGCAGGATCCATCAAAAGTATGCAACATAGTGCTGGGCCACTAAATTGTCATTCTAATTAGCATTTATTAACATTTATTTCATCTATTCCTACCATTATTTTATCACATTATTTATCATAATATATCATTTAATCCCATTTCATAATTATTTATGCTCTTATGGATAAGAAATATTTATTCTCCTTTATTTTTAATAAATTGAATATTATTATGAATTATCTTGCAAAATATGGTTTATTAATGAATTTTTTATAACTCACAATTTCAGCCTCCAAGATCTCTTTTTGATTGCGAATCCGATATTCAGTTTATAATTAAATATTCCAACTCAGAAATTTGATGGGATAACAAGTGACAGTTTTGCATTGGACACTTCGGGAAAACAAAGAATAATATTGAAAATCCGAGACATGGGTTTTGTGCAGAACAAACCAAATTAGCTCTTCAGTAAGCAATTTTCTAAAATTCGGTCTTCGTTGGGATAAAAACAAGGTTCTTTGAAGGACATATTCGCATATTTTTTGTTGTGGCCATTTTCCAAATTTCCTCAATTGCACTAATCAGATTCGACTTGTTACATCTGAATCATGGTGGAAATATCTCTTAGATTTTGTAATAAGTTGGTTGGAAATTTCCCTTTTGTAGCTTGTATATTTAAAGGACACAAATTAGGGAGATCATCATCTTGACTCTGTAGCTTTCAATCATCATAATACAGAAATATTGTGTTGTTGTTACATGCGTTGTCTGGTTTACTTTCCATTTAGTTTCTATCTCTTCCTACGCCTTGCTAGGGAGGAAGTTCCCTCCTATTTAGTAGGGACTACAACGATTAAGGTAGTTGTACATATTTCTTCTTTACTTTATGTATTGGTCGAAGTTTTTTTGTTGTTGTTCATCATGTGAGTATATTCGCTTCCATTTCAATATTATTATGTTGTTACGCAGATGTAATTTGAAATACCATCTGGTGTAATTGTGTGTGGCGTGCTAGGTATATTTAATTGAGGCTTGATTACATTCCCATAGATTATTTTTATTTCTGCATGAGTGATTTCTTTCAACATTTGATTCAGCAACGATTTCTCTATAATTTTATTTTCTTTTGGTTTGATGTATCGTCACAAACAGTGAAATTTTCATTGAAATAAAAGACGTCCCTGGATTTATAATTTATGTGTACCGTCTTAATCATTTAACAGTGATTAATACAGTCCAACATTTTGGTGTTGTTTCCAGGGATGGCAGTGATGATCCAATCAACTAGAATTGCTTGCTTGATGATAGAGTGTTCCTCGTCTGCAACTGTTGGGCAGTAAGACGAGAGGTAAGAAGCTGCGCATCGCTCTAACATACTTGGGCAGTCTCACCATTGCTACACTAGGGCACTTATAGGTGAAAATTTTGGGTGTTTTTTAGTGTCTCTTCAGTGACACAATTTTTGGGAGGTAAGACTAGAGGTAAGAACCTACCCATCATTCTAACATACCTGGGCGGGCTCACCATTCTCTCACTGGGACGCTTAGAAGTGTGAGGTTTTGGGTGTTTTTTTTTAGTGTGTCTTCAGCTACACAACTATTGGGCGATAATATGAGAAGTAAGAACCTGTGCATCGCTTTAACATACCTAGGCAGGCTCACCATTTTCTCTCTGGGACACATAGAAGTATGAGTTTTAGATGTTTTCTTCAGTGTGTCTTCAACTATATAGTTTCTAGGTAATAAGACAAGAGGTAAGAACCTGCACATCGCTCTAACATACTTGGGTGGGCTCACCGTTGTAGAAAATAAAGTACTTGTAGGAAGGATTGATACACATAGGGTCCATGTGTGCCAATAGGGCAATAGAGAAATCCACAACACCCCCCACTCTAACTAACTACAGGAAAGCCCCCAAAATTCATGGGATGAGGTCAAGGAACAAAGCATCAAAACAATGTGGGACACAGTTGAAGAACTTCACAATGTGACAAATATGGGAAATCAAGACTATACTGAATATTGATTTCACTATGTCGTTCACTTGCAACATCACTCCATACTTCAACAACTCATGGCACCATCCTTAACAGGGAAGTTGGTCTCTCATACCCTAGTACTTATTAAAATACATATTTCAATTATGGGTATGTGGATACTTGAAGCCTTATTTATAAAATGGTTTCATTGGAGGTATTATTATATGTAATTATATTTTATTTTTCAAGGTAGATTAGTGTATTGTATAGAATAGAATAAATGAAGAGATAAATAAATAAATTTCTTTATATGTAAAATAGTTGTTTTTGTTGCAACACACTGTGAAAATTGACATCGGTGATCAATATTCAAAATTATTTATGTACGTAGATATATCATATTGGAAAATTAAATATCTACAAACACTCATATTCATTTTGATCACCTTCTTGGAAAAATTCCTTGATTATCATATCTTATGGCTTGATGAAAATTCTAGAAAAATGGTTGGGACTGTCATGTTTTGAGGGACCAAATGGGAATATTTTTAAGCCCTGTTTATATCCTAAGTAGCCTTTTATGTCTACTTTCTAACCCAATTTGAATCACTCGATTTGGATTTGAAACGAAAAATTTATGACCAAAACAATGAGAGGATGTCTAGTAGGAAGCTCTGGAACAGAGTTGGGACAGTCTGTTTTTGGAGCTCTAAACGACTAGATTTTGGAAACCTGTTTCTATGGTATATTCTCCTATGAATCTAGTTTACAAATAAATTTTAATCACTCTATTACGATATAGTATGAGGAAGCTACGACCAAAATATTGATTGTTTATCGTAAACTAGCACTCTTGAAACTCCGTTTTTCAAGTTGTTCACTAGTGTATTTGACCCATAAGTTATTATTTCCTTAAAATCTTGTTACTATTAGGGATATCTACATGAATATAATTAAATATCCAATTATAATCAGTTCATTACGCCAGAAAACGAAAATTTTATGCTTAAAATATCGATTGTTGGTCTGATATGGAAAATCGAAAATGACTTTGTTATGCAGGTTGTTCTAAGAAACTTTAATATACCATTACATGGAATTTTTAAAAAATGTTTTTATTGGAGACACATCTCTGAATTAAATTTCATTTGTCTTTGGAATCACTCAAATCAGAAAAAAAACAAAGAACTGATGATTGAAACATTGTTGGTTACTATGGTTGGCCACCACTCCCCCGCGGGTAATGAATTTTCTTTGTTTATCTTTCCGTGGATTTGTTTTATAGAGTAACTACTTGTTATTTTTTTTTGCATATGTCTTGAATAAGGAGAGTCTGCACATCTCTCTTCTTCTATGATTTTATGTTTTATTGCAAGTAGATGCTCGATTTTTTGCAGGTCCCGGGAGAATAAATGAGGTCAATTTATGAACAAGTGATTTTTGAAGACAATGATAATGAAATAAGAACATTTTCAAAGACATTTCCTCACATGGAGTAAACAACATGAATACTTTTCATCAATTAACAAAATTATAACATGAGAAATAGGGAATTGATTTCTATTTGAAGATCCAAGTCATTTCCAAAAAAGAAATTTTCCATTCATTCACCATTCACAAACAACATTGCTGCAGCAAAAATAATAACCATTATAACTTAAGTTATTTATCTATTTATTGGTTTTCAATAGAGTCATTTATTTTCTGATTTATCTTATGTTTTTATGCTTTAGGTATTGTTTACTTCAAGGTCACATTTTTTGTTTTGTTTTCAAAATAAAAGAAGCAAGTTCTTAAGTTTCACGATGTTGTTACTCCGGAAAATTTTTCGAAGTGTTGGATGTTGTCACTCCGTCGGTGCTATGACTCTGTGATTGTTGTTACTCTGTCATTTTTGTTACATCGTCAATGCTATTAATCTATTACTATTTCGACTTCATCACTGTTGTTACACCGTCAGTGTTGTTACTCTGTTACTGATGTTACTCCATCAGTGTTGTTACTCTGTCGGTGCTGTGACTCTATCATTGTTGTTACTCTGTCACTGTTGTTACATCGTTAGTGCTGTTACTCCATCAATGTTGTGACTCTGTCGCTACTGTTACTCCGTCACTGTTGTTACACTGTCACTTTGGTTACTTCGTCACTATTGTTACTCCATCACTATTGTTACTCCTTCGTTGTTGTTACTCCTCCGATGTTGTTACACCCAAAAATTTTCTAAGTATCTAGTGTTGTTACTCCAGGAAATTTTCTAAATGTCTGGTGTTGTTACTCCTCTGATACTGTTACTCCTTCGATGATGTTACTCCATGCTGATATTTTTCTAAGTACTTGGTGTTGTTACTCTGCCAAGGTAAGTTTCCAGGTATGTCCTCGACTGACTCTATGGATTTAATTGGTATTTTACTTATTACATGACCAATTATGACTGATGAAAAACATACTTTAGTTGGGGGTAGGTCTCTTTTTTAGTAATAAGGATGATTATTATGGTAAGTCTTGTCAAGAATGATTCACTCTTAATTCCTCATTATTTTGTAAAGTGACTAATCCTCCTTCATATCACCTTCCTAACATCATTATTTTTCCCCTTTCCCTGTTATTACCTAATTCATGGTTGTTTTTACCACAGTCACATCTATTTTTGTTGGCCAATTTTCACGTTGAATTCAACATGTGTAGGTCTTTCTGATTTTTTTTTCTCTTTGGTGAATGGGAAATACTTTTAATGGTATAGGCCCTCTTTGACATAATGATTGGGTAGTCAATTTATATTTGTTTATCTATAAACATAATCTTATTGTTAAGGAACAATTATGAAAATATGATTTCATCACGCCAGCTTTCAACTTTCCTAATTTGTCAAGTCCCTAATCTTGTAAAATTTATGATGATGACCATAGGATTGTATTTAATCTTTCCGCCATTATCTAATGAACTATTCCTCAACCCCAATCTCAGTAATGAAAAATATATTTATCAGCAATCATTTGAAGGTTATTAGTTTTTTAGAAGGAAAACTATCAAATTTGAAATAGTTACTACAAAAAAATTTACATCATCCCTAGCTCTTAAGGAGATGACCTGCCACCCCATTTATTAAGTAATATTTTATTGATTAAAAATAACCATAATTTAATTTTAAACATAAATAATCAACAAGAGGATAGGAGGTCTCATCACGAGGAAACCTACCATGATCATAAGTCCTAATAAAGTGACATTACCACTGCTAGTCACCAAGCCACAGTAATGGCCTTTAGTCATAAAAATGAAGACAAGAGGTCTCATCACGAGCTGACTTTTTCACTTTGTTAGGTCCTATGAATGGCATTGTTATTAACGGGTTACCACGACAAAACAATGATCTTCAGTTGACATTTAAGTAAATTGAAAGGTTTTTGTAACTATGTACTTATTTCTAATATATGGGACACTGGCATCTCAATGGGTTAAAAAGGCATCCCTGTCGAGGCTATGGACGCCTGTGGGCAGCAGTGGCTATGCCTATGGTATAAAAGTTAATTTAATGCTATAATCTACTTGGTTACCTTTTTTTCGCAAATCCAATTTCCGATAAAGTTGACTATTGCATATACAAGGTTTTCCAGAACTCATGGTTCATGGGGTAGTATTTAATCACTTCTTAAATGATGGTGGTTATGGTTTATATCTATTATTGAGTTATAAATATTTACTTTACATGTCAGGGATGAAACTTTTAGGATATTTGATATTTGACATTTTGTATAATTTAATCTATCATTCCTTTATTCTACAAGTATCATATATTTAACCAAAGATGGTTTATTTTCCCAATCAATCACCATTTATTCATAGCTTAACAACACCACTACTATTTTTAGGTAGAATAAAGAGGCCTAATTCTAATTTTGAATCCCAATTAATTGTATAGACTGTGAGAAGCAAAGACCGAGATAACTAATTTTCATAATTTTTGTGCTCATAATAACCAAAGCTTTTGCATATGGGGAATTCATCTTTTCCCTTCTTATCCATTATTATCCCATGCCATTCACAATATGATTATGTCACTTTTATATGTAATGAGGTAATTGAGGTGATGAATTATTGATTAAGGATACTCATGAGATGTTTTAAAGGAAACTAATCAGTTTGGTGGAAGGAAACCATGCTACACTTTCTGATTACATTTTTCAGCTTGCATGACTTCCACCTTAACCATTAGTTTCACAATCAGCTCAGCTTACATCAGCTTCAAGAAATATCAATCCATACATGCCATTCCAAATTTTTATGGAGGAAAAACTTGAGGTAAAATAGTATAAGGTTTTTATTTATTAAAATTTTAGGAGAATGTCATGTAAAACCATTGAGCATTATTCACTCATATTTTTTTCAACCATTATTTCCCCTTCTTTACCACTTCCCATTTTTTAGAGACACAAAATATTTCAGTTTGGGGGTGTGTTACTTTCATTATCATGAAAATTCCATTAATATTCTTTATCATCCATCAATCTGCTTATTCATTCTCAAAATATCCTTTATTCCATGTTGTTATATACCACACAAATATTTCAGCCATGATTATAGCAACCACCTCAATTTTTTTTCTAATGTCGCATGAGGGCATGCTAATTCTCTAGTTTGGGGGAAGGGTTGCTATGTGTGATGAATTATTTCTTATTTCTTCCTCATTTAAGGTATACAATCCCAAAATTGAATTGTGTACATTCTTAAAACCATCAACTGGATTCTTGTCATTTTTGGACAACAAAGAGGTTTCATTAAACCCAAAAATTTTCAAGCTCAACCAATTTGTAAATTCCCCTAAAAAAATCATGCATTATTACCTACAACCATTTTTCTGACATATTGAAATCCGTTCATTACATTGATTTTATTTTCGGATTGGAGAAGCATTGATATAGTATAAATTTTCTTACAAAATTTCAGCAAAATCTGGTTTGTAATGAGGTTTGTTTTTACTTGTATCATACTTTTTTGCAACTTCATATACATATGGTTGAAAGTAAATATGAAAATTGTTTTAAGGAAGCATTTAGGGAAGAAGTCTTCTCTTCCATCAATATCATGTGCTAGGGTGACATTTTGATTATTGTACTACAACTTGGTTAATACAAAGGCATTGGGCTACATGAGGACATGCAACATGATCAGTTTGAAGGAGATGTTGGGACACTAAATTTTCATTCTTATTACAATTTATTAACATATATTTAATCCATTCCTACCATTCTTTTATTACATTATTTCTCAGAATTTATCATTTAATCCCATTTCATAATTATTTATGCTCTTATGGATAAGTAATATTTATTCTCCTTTATTTTTAATAAATTGAATATTATTATGAATTATCTTATAAATGATGGTTTATTAATGAATTTGTTATAACTCGCGATTTTATCCTCCAAGATCTCTTTCAGATTGCAAATCCGATCTTCAATACATAATTAGATATTCCAACTCAGAAATTCGATGGGATAACAAGTGAAAATTTTTCGTTGGACATTTCAGGAAACACAAAGAAGAATATAAAAAATACAAGACATGGGTTCTGAGAAAAACATGCCAGATTAGTTTTTCAATGCCTAGTTTTCCAAAATTTGGTCTTTGTTGAGAGAAACACAAGATTATGTTAGTCATCAATAATTTTTATCTTATCTAAAAGATGACTAAGTTGACAATCTCAAATTTCTAGAAACAATATTTGCAGAAACATTGTGAGTTCTAGAAATATCACTGCCTTCATTATCCTAAGTCTATCAATTCACTGAAAATCTTCACTCAAATCCTCCAATTTATCCTGCCATCTCAAAAAGAAAACTATTTCCAGGCTACTCCCACCATTTCACCTACATTTCATTCCCTCATCTTATCATTTTTACCCCTATTTTCTATCAGTCCTTTTGCCTCTGAAAATTCCCCCTTTTCCTCCATTTACCCTTCATTTCCCTTAAAAAGGTTTCTAAAACCTCTCCTAAACCTTATAAAAACTCCTTATATGGTTCAAAAACTTCTTTTTATCCCTACCGAAGCTTCAAAATAGCTTAAAAACTTGTTTTAGTCCTTATATCCGCCTTTTTTTTTACATAGTAGGCCATAGGCCCCTTTGCGCTTAAGCCCTCAACCCTTTTTCTCATATGATCTGAGGGCGTGACCATGCACTATTCGCTCAGCCCCTTTCATCTTGACTCTAGTTCCTTTATTCCCCACAGGACCACGCCTCCCCTTTTCCTTAAGCCCCCTTTGCTATTTTCTTACCCCGCCCCGCTTCGCTTACTCATGAGCAATCCCAACCGTCGATCTCGTTAATCCGACGATCACCATGCCCTCACGACTCATATACCCCCTCGACCCTCCTCCCATCTATTTTTTCTTCGTGGAGTGATCTCCACTGTCAATCATCCTGATGTGATGGTTGTTGCATCTTCTCACCATTTCTCCACCGAGCACCTTTTTCCATCGCGCTCACCTTTCACCATCGATCTGGCTCCCCTAGATCTGATAGCCCACAATCAATTTCGCATCTGTTTTGGTGCCAAAGTTTAAACACCCATTTCAACGTGAAAAAATTGGTTTTTCCAGGGATAGGTGTCAACTACTAAATGGTATCACATTCGTAGGAGCCAAAACTGCTTACCACTTGACCCTCGCGTGAAAACCATCCGGTTTTTCACAAAACCGATCTCACTCGTTTCGTGCCAAAATTAAAAATTCCATCCTTCCGCCTAGTTCTATCCGTGAAACCCTTCATTTTTCACATTTTCTCCCTCTGCATTGCTCCATCTTCTTCTTGAGCTTCTGAAGCAGTTTTAGCCAAAACGCAGGTTTTATTTAATGTTTTTGTTTTCTTGTAGGTTTTAATGGCGACCCCGAGCCCGCAGGGCCATCCCACAGTCAAATTTAGTGACTAAGGCCCTAGGATGATGATACGAGGGTCTGTAAACAAAGAAGAAAGAGATCAAGGGTTTAAATTTCATGAATTAATCGATGTATCATGAACATTGATTAGGTTTAATAAAACCCTCCATCGCACCAAAGAACCTGTTAGCCCCCCTAAAAATCTTTGACAAGCAAACAGGGGGCTAAAATGTTTTTGAGCCTTCAAGGAATGCATTTCCCTTGCAAACACATCATCCTTGAAGCCTCCTTGTGCCCTTCATCCTTTGATAGAATCCCCTTTGCTGATTTCCATTATAACGCCTCTCCTCTGGTGAAGAAATTCCCAAAGGCCTCCTTTTCCTTCTTATTTCACCCCCATTTAGCCTCTATTTTATCCCCCTTGTCTTCCCCTTGTATTTCCCTTCTTACCCTTAAAATTCCCCCAAAATCCCCTTTAAATTCTTCCCCTAGTCTTTGTTGAGAATTTTTCCCCCCTTCTTCCTCTATCGTTCCCCTTCCCAACCTTCAAATTCCATTAAAAATGGGTTAAAAACCCACTTTCCGACCTTATTATAGGCCTAGCCCCTCCCCTCTATCCCCCTCTTAACCACTTCCCCCACATGCCCATGCGCTGAGACCGAGCGCACAAGTCTTGAGCACTAATCGCATCGGAGGATCAGGTCAGAGTGTTAAAATCCTTTGTACACATCATAAAAGTTTCGATGTGATTGTTTATTAAGCAAGTCCGGCGATGTGATCAAATCCGTTGATCTACCCTGAAGATCCAATGGCGGGCCACTAATCGCAAGATCTTCAATCCCAACCCTTACGTTTTCCCCTTCGATCGGTCCATCGCAAAAACTTTCGATGCGATTGATCGCACCCAATCTTCCGATCCCCTGATCCACTTCTCCACCGTCGATCTTCCCGCCGGATTGGACGGTTCAGCACCAATCGCACCCTCCGCCCGATCGCAATTGCAAGTCCCCTTCCAATCGCAATTGCAAACCTTCTCGTCCGACTCCCGATTGCGATCTCCCGATTCAATCCTGGCTGTCCATTTCCCTGCTGATCCTACGGCCCAGCGCTAATCGCCTCGCACCCATCGCACCTCCTATTTCTCCCTCTGATTGAATGTGAGTCGTTGATCTGGCCTTCGGATCCAACGATCAGCGCTCAATCGTGCTCCCACCGCCAATCACAATCAGAACTTTTGAAATGTGTGTTGCGATTGCCACCTGCTCCGACCTCCGATTGCGATTAGACCCCCGGGCCCACCGTACTACCCTTCCGCCTTTTCATATAAATAAAGGGTCTTTCCTTTGTAAATGGGGAAATGATTATACTTTGGTTATTACAAAGGATTTCTCAATCGCATCAGAAGTTTTTTTATGTGTCACCCTACCCTCCTCCCTCTCCCGATTTGCGATTGTGGTTCATGCCGGTCCCACCTCGTACGCCAGTCCATCGCATTCCATTGAATTTCATGCATTTTCTATGTATTTCCGCCAAAGTCCCAAACCTTTGTGTTTTGAATTAAGGGGTAATTAATTGCCCTCCGCCATGACCGGGTCCTACATCCATAGCTCTGCTTCATTGTATTCCTGTGTTTTCCTTTGTATTACGCCCAAGCTTTAATCTTTGGGCTTTTACATTATTAACCATTTCTTCCGCCATTCTCCATTATTTTCACCACTGATTCGCCACCACTCCTCTGGGCTCTGCAGCATTTTTCCACCATTGCCCAGGTTTGTAACAGATTCATTTCATCGTGCGGATAGCACAGAGAGGTCTATTCAACACTTGCCAGCGAATTAGCAGAAAGGACTCAAAAGGGGTTAATTCTATTGTTGATATTATTAATGTTTGACCCTGCAATTCAAAGGAAAGGCGCAGTTTGAAGACCAATGCACACACAACTATCCCATCTGTGTTTAATACTCAGCAGAGCACTCTTCTCTCAGAAATACGCCATTCCTATAGTGCTCTCCATGTTTCCTCGAGCCATTAAACGAAGGTTGTGGACAGAGCCTCTTTAAGACTGTCCGGATAGCAGTAATGAGGTATGGAGAAGCCCGCAGACTTTAATCCAGATCACTTATTCAAAAGGCCACCACAGATTCCAAACAGCCAGAGGTCAAAATCGACCTGACAGAGATCTTTGAACCAGTCTCAGAGTACACACAGCGAATGTTGATTGCCATTAAGTGGTATGGGCATGAACACTTTTGCCTTACTGTCTTAATGAGGCTCATTTAACTGTTTACCTGCTCCTTTTATTGTTTTCTTCTTTAAGTAATCCCCGAGAACGAATTGTAAAGGTTGTTGTTGTTAATTTGCTGCAGTTGCAGTTAGAGGGATTCATTCTGACTGTTAAAGATGCCTTGGGAGGGATTTACAGAGTAGTTTTATGTAATAGGCTGGGAGGAGAAAGCTTGGACTGTATTAGCCATTGAGCTATAGTGTACATGGCTGGTTTTGCATCAATTAATCAAAGCACATTTCACAGGATCCTGGTCTATTACTATTGGTGATGTTCTCCCTAACTATGTTTATTACATTTTCATACTGTTTCATGTTCTTCTGGTAGGCAACAGAAGTATAACATAGGATTCACCCTTGTTAGGTGCCCTATGTTTCTTTCTCTCCCTACCTTTAATATTTTCTGCCCAATGTGAATCTAAGAGTATTTTCAGTTAATTTAACCAGTGCAGCGATTCCATATGCTGCTGGCTGATGTATGAGTTAAATGGATTTTCCTCTTAGATGTTTCTTGCTGGTGTCAAAGCATTGAAGGTTCAAAGTCCTTCTCTGATCTATAGACTCTAGCTTTGTTAATCTTATCTCTGTTTTCCCTTGGATTTGCTAAAGCAAACCTGGATTTAAATGACCTCTGGTCCGATCTATAAGCAGCCCCTTTGTCCCTCTTTGAGAGCTGCCTTTGAGTATGTCCAAGCAGGTCTGGAGTTAAATGGCCTCTGGCCTGATCTATAGATAGAAATTTAGTTTCTTTCCTTCTTCCACCTTCTTCCCTTAATGTTCCATTCCATCATCCATTTAAAATATCCTTTAGTGTAGATTACTTGCCCTTTGAAAGCCGTGGCTAGTTGTTGCATGTAATTTCCTTTCATGTATCCATAGCCTAATGGATGGCACTTTCTTGCCCTATCCCCTTTACTGAAATATCCTGCTGCCTTGTTCCTTTCCTCCCAAAACCTTCTCAGTTTATGATCCCATAACCAACCCAGCAACCAACCAACCAAATCATTCAAAACCCCCCTCTGTGCTTCATAACTAGCCTAACACCTCAATTCGAGCTTCAAAGATATATCATCCTTTGTTTTATTGGAGAGATCCCTCTCCGGGTCCAGGAAGGCTAAATCCTAGGGCCCCAAAGTGGTTTGATGTTGTCTTATATTTTGGTATTGCCAAATCTTCCAAAACATAGGAATCCCAACATAATGGCGATTCCATTGGGGAATGAGACCGGTCAGCCTTGATTTGGTAAATCACTGTGGTGGACAGTAAGTTTTAAATGACCCACCTGGCGACTCCACATTTCCTGAATGATAAGAAGACTCCATAGGTGATCAATAGGCCATTGATTATCTGTGGTTTCACGTAAGACTCCACTGGGAGACCAGTCGCATTGCAACATCAACCTCACCAATGGAAGACTCTGAGTTTAGTCCCCTTGAAGAGTTTCGTTGTGGAATATCAGAAATATTGGCTAAACTCAGAAGAAAAGACCTTCCAAAGGCTTTCCGTTCCAAATCGAGATTCAATGATCAACCTGAGATGAAGGAAGTTTTTTTAGAAGTACTAGTGGAGAGATATGAAGCTGAGATCAAACTTCTGAGCTCACAAGATAAATCATATGAGTTCAGAGACCCGAGAGCATTCTTGGAAAGTCTCCCGCCCCCCAAAATAGAATATATTCCGCTGCTCTTCGAAATACAAGAAGAAGAGGATCCGGTTTTCATGAGCCACACTGAAGATGCAGTGGAAGATGCAATAATCGAAGTTGCACAGGATGTAGAAAGCCTACCAATCATGGCAGGCCAGAAAGAAGAGATTATACATCCTGCGTTCGTTGATCCTGTGGCAGAGTACATGGAAGCCCCGATGAGCTTATTTTCTCCAGCGTTGATCCTTCACTAGGGCCAGATTCATCAGGAATGGTCACTACTGATGGTGACCATATTTTTGAGGAACCACACGTAGAGCACCCTGTGGTTATCTCTGACAGGCAGCCAGTGCTCATATCCTTTTTTGCTATTACTTGACTGGCTGCATTGGCATTATTGCATCACCTAGGGCATCATAGAATTCCAGTTAGAATAGAGTAGGAAGGAAATATGAAATAAATCTCAGCCTGTGAGCATGTAGTTGGTTGTTTTGTTTTCTGCACAGTCCAGCAAGTCAGATAGTTTAATCCTGGCTTGACTGTTTTTCAATTTCTGTCTTAGAATGTAGAGAAGAAATCTGCTAGACAGTTTAATCCTAGCAGGTAGTAGTGTAGGTAGAGAAACATATGAGACCAACAGTCTAATCTGGTCTCATGGAGAAATAAGGGTAGAAGTATAATATGTTTATTCTCCTATTTGTAAAAATTAATGATGTAAAGGGTCTGCAAGTCCAAGTGCACCTAGAAGAAGAGATGTTAGGACTATCGTGTGGGTAGGTAGTTGTTGGGGAGAATTTTACAGCTGATATAATGTCTTCAGGATTTGTGGCAGCTGATCTAAAGAAAGAAAGGGATGATCCAAGAAGCAGGCACCTGGCCTACACCAAAGATTATTTTTTGGATTCTTGACTCCTTCAAGAAGAATCCATCCCCATGTGGAGCCACTGTTAGCCCTGCTATAAATCTTTGACAAGAAAACAGGGGGCTAAAATTGTTTTGAGCCTTCAAGGAATGCATTTGCCTTGCAAACACATCATCCTTGAAGCCTTCTTGTGCCCTTCATCCTTTGATAGAATCCCCTCTAGTGATTTCCATTATAAGGCCTCTCCTCTGGTGAAGAAATGCCCAAAGGCCTCCTTTTCCTTCTTATTTCACCCCCATTTAGCCTCTATTTTATCCCCCTTGTCTTCCCCTTCTATTTCCCTTCTTACCCTTCAAATTCCCCCAAAATCCCCTTTAAATTCTTCCGCTAGTCTTTGTTGACCGTTTTTCCCCCCTTCTTCCTCTATCGTTCCCCTTCCCAACCTTAAAATTCCATTAAAAATGGGTTAAAAACCCACTTTCCGACCTTATTATAGGCCTAGCCCCTCCCCGCTAGCCCCCTCCTAACCACTTCCCCCACATGCCCATGCGCTGAGACTGAGCGCACAAGTTTTGAGCGCTAATCGCATCGGAGGATCAGGTCGGAGCGTTAAAATCCTTTGTACACATCATAAAATTTCCGATGCGATTGTTTATTAAGCAAGTCCCGCGATGTGATCAAAGCCGTTGATCTACCCTGAAGATCCAACAGCAGGTCGCTAATCGCAAGATCTTCAATCGCAACCCTTACGTTTTCCCCTCTGATCGGTCCATCGCAAAAACTTGCAATGTGATTGATCGCACCCGGTCTTCCGATCCCCTGATCTTCTTCTCCACCGTCGATCTTCCCACCAGATCGGACGGTCTAGCACCAATCGCACCCTCCGCCCGATCGCAATCGCAAGTCCCCTTCCGATCGCAATTGCAAACCTTCTCGTCCGACTCCCGATTGCGATCTCCCGATTCAATCCTGGCCGTCCATTTCCCTGCTGATCCTACGGCCCAGCGCTAATCGCCTCGCACCCATCGTGCCTCCTGTTTCTCCCTCCGATTGAATGTGAGCCATTGATCTGGCCTTCGGATCCAACAGTCAGCACTCAATCTCGCTCCCACCGCCAATCGCAATCAGAACTTTTGAAATGTGTGTTGCGATTGCCACTCGTTCCGACCTCTGATTGTGATTAGGCCCCCGGGCCCACCGTACTACCCTTCCGCCTTTTCATATAAATAAAGGGTATTTCCTTTGTAAATGGGGAAATGGTTATACTTTGGTTATTACAAAGGATTTCTCAATCGCATCGGAAGTTTTGTTATGTGTCACCCCGCCCTCCTCCCTCTCCTGATTTGCGATTGCGATTCATGCCAGTCCCACCTCGTACGCCAGTCCATCGCATTCCATTGCATTTCATGCATTTTCTATGTATTTCTGCCAAAGTCCCAAACCTTTGTGTTTTGCATTAAGGGTTAATTAATTGCCCTCCGTCGTGACCGGGTCCCACATCCATAGCTCCGCTTCATTTTATTCCTTTGTGTTTTCCTTTGTATTACGCCCAAGCTTTAATCTTTGGGCTTTTACATTATTAACCATTTCTTCCGCCATTCTCCATTATTTTCACCACTGATTCGCCACCACTCCTCCGGCCTCTGCAGCATTTTTCCACCGTTGCCCGAGTTTGTAACAGATCCATTTCATCGTGCGGATAACACAGAGAGGTCTATTCAGCACTTGCCAGCGAATTCGCAGAAAGGACTTAGAAGGGGTTAATTCTATTGTTGATATTATTAATGTTTGACCCCGCAATTCAAAGGAAAGGCGTAGTTTGAAGACCAATTCACACGCAATTGTCCCATCTGGGTTTAATACTCAGCAGAGCACTCTTCTCTCAGAAATACGCCATTCCTACAACGCTCTCCATGTTTCCTCGAGCCATTAAATGAAGATTGTGGACAGAGACTCTTTAAGACTATTCAGACAGCAGTAATGAGGTATGGAGAAGCCCGCAGACTTTAATCCAACTCACTTATTCAGAAGGCCACCGCAGATTCCAAACAGCCAAAGGACTTCACGAAACACCAGAGGTCAAAATCGACCTGACAGAGATCTCTGAACCAGTCTCAGAGTACACACAGCGAATGCTGATTGCCATTAAGTGATATAGGCATGAACACTTCCGCCTTACTGTCTTAATGAGGCTCATTTAATTGTTTACCTTGCTCCTATTATTATTTTCTTCTATAAGTAATCCCCGAGAACGAATTGTAAAGGTTGTTGATGTTGAGTTGCTGCGGTTGCAGTTAGAGGGATTCATTCTGACTATTAGAGCTGTCGTGGGAGGGAGTTACAGAGTAGTTGTATGTAATAGGCTGGGAGGAGAAATATTGGACTTTATTAGCCATTGAGCTATAGTGTACATGACTGATTTTGCATCAATTAATCAAAGCACATTTCACAGGATCCTGGTCTATTACTATTGGTGATGTTTTCCCTAACTCTGTTTATTACATTTTCATACTATTTCATGTTCTTCTGGTAGGCAATAGAAGTATAACATAGGATTCACCCTTGCTACGTGCCCTATGTTTCCTGCTCTCCCTACCTTTAATGTTTTCTGCCCAATGTGAATCTAAGAGTATTTTCAGTTAATTTAACCAGTGCAGCGGTTCCATATGCTGCTGGTTGATGTATGAGTTGAATGGATTTGCCTCTTAGATGTTTCTTGCTGGTGTCAAAGCATTGAAGGTTCAAAGTCCTTCTCTGATCTATAGACTCTATCTTTGTTAATATTATCTCTGTTTTCCCTTCGAGTTGCTAAAGCAGACCTGGAGTTAAATGACCTCTGGTCTGATCTATAAGCAGCCCCTTTGTCCCTCTTTGAGAGCTACCTTTGAGTATGTCCAAGCAGGTCTGGAGTTAAATGACCTCTGGCCTAATCTATAGACAGAAATTTAGTTTCTTTCCTTCTTCCACCTTCTTCCCTTAATGTTCCATTCCATCATCCATTTAAAAGATCCTTTAGTGTAGATGAATTTCCCTTTGAAAGCCTTGGCTAGTTGTTGCATGTAATTTCCTTTCATGACTCCATAGCCCAATGGATGGCACTTTCTAGGCCTATCCCATTTGTTGAAATATCCTGTTGCCTTGTTCCTTTCCTCCCAAAACCTTCTCAGTTTATGATCCCATAACCAACCGAGCAACCAACCAACCAAATCATTCAAAACCCCCCTCTGTGCTTCATAACTAGCCTAACACCTCAATTCGAGCTTCAAAGATATATCATCCTTTGTTTTATTGGAGAGATCCCTCTCCGAGTCCAAGAGGGCTAGATCCTAGGGCCCCAAAGTGGTTTGATGTTGTCTTATCTTTTGGTATTGCCAAATCTTCCAAAACATAGGAACCCCAACAAAACCTCCTGCACACAGAAATAGAAAAAATCCATGAAGCATTGAAGATCGAGGGAAGAAGACAATGATTAAAGCTTAAATGAAGATTAAAGGTTAAAAGACAGTTAAAGATAGAATGAATAGAAGTTTCAAGAATTTTGAAAAGTGTTAAAGGCAACATAATGAATTAAGAAATCCCAAAATTAGATCAGACCATAAATTCAGTTTAGTGATGAAATGAAGGAAAATTAGGCTAAAGTCGGCCTTGAATGCATCAAGAAAGAGAAGTTATTCATTCAGAATATCTAACTGACACCTTTGACCTACTTTCTACCTACAAAAACAAACAAAAAGTTATTACAATAAATAAAATATCTTAAACTGTCAAGACAATTATTGTAAAGATAAGGTTAAGCCTTAAAAGTCAATCTTTTCTCCTATCTTTCTATCAGAAGTTAATACAGATTTATTAAAATAGAGAAGTAGTTGAACATCTTCCTACCTTATACCTTGCATGGTTTTCAAGGTTAGGAATGCATTTACTCTATATTTAATGACTCTCAAACCCTAGATAAGTTCCACCTCCTCATTTGCAACATAAATACTGTATTGGAACTCATTGTATCATTGGCATTTGGTGACTCTTTGAAGTAATACATAGTTCTGCTGAAGTTGAAAGGAAATTGATGTTCTGAAACTGGTGGATGTTTTGACCTATTTGTTAATGGAGAAAGCTCTATCATTGGATCCCTGAGCTTGGATGTTGGTGAAGTATTCTAAATTTTTTATTGTTATTTCTTGTTTTCATCATCTTTCACCATTCTTTGTTGCAGTAGAGTAAAATTTTAGGCTAAGAAATGTCTTTTGAAAGCACCTTAGTTATGTTTACTCTTCACTGTCTTAATGTTTTCTTCTGCTAAGATATTCTAGAGAATTCTTAATTTCTCTCTAGAAATTTTATGCTTGTTTATTTCTTAAATAGCTCAATACAGTTGGTCTCAAGAATGATTTATGGTTTTCCCTGCTTACTTACTGCCACTTAAAAATTGTTTCTGAGGTCTCCCTTTTAAGTACCATTGTTTAAAGTCTTCCAAAGAGGTTTTGTTCCGATCATACCCTTTGTACTTGCTTAAATGATTGTTTTGAAGGTCTTTCTAGCTATAATCAAATATGTTTAGGAGTTCCCTCTCCTATGAATACAATTATTTGTGAATCTTGAATGTTTTCTTATCCTTGAAGGTGAAATCACTAGAAGTTAAATGAGTTTCTCGCCTTCTATATTTCATTGGAGAGGTTTGTCTTAGAATTATTATTTTTTGAAGTGTGGTTTCTAGAATTTATGGTTAGCCCTGTCTATGAAATGCCTCTTCATGTTCAGATAATGTTTTAAGTCCCTTTGTTAAGAATTACATATAATTAAGGATTCTTAATTTCCCTTAGTTCTACTTTTCATTCTCAACCATTGATGTCCATTTCATTTCACCTGGAAGACCTTGTAGATCCACTGGCCAAGTTAGATTTTCCCTTTGATACCCCTGATCCCTATACAAACTTGTTACAACTTCCAATTGACTCCATTTCCCAATAACTTAGAGATTTCCCTTTCCTGTCTATGCTGCCTAGATCATCATGTCCAACCAAACAATCAAACAAAATCATGCTTTATAACTAGCCTAAAATCAACCCTTACAAGCAAACAAGCTCACACCTTTGCAAACGATTGAGAGATCACTCTCTGAGACTAGGAAGGCTATGTCCTAGAGCTCTAAAGACTATTTTTGATGTTGCCTTGTCACTTGGTATGCCAATCTGCCAAATCACAGGACTCCAACATAATGGCGATCATGGTGGGACATTTTTTAGTAAAATTCCTTAAACAAGACACTCAGTATTCATTCAAGTGAAATATAACTTTCTTCAAGCACTACCAACATAATGGTGATCATGATAGGACCTGTCTAAACCAGTGGCAATCTAAGTAACCCTTAGGATTCTAAGAGACCCTTATCAAACCTTGAATAAATCAGTTAGCAAGCCATACAATAGACTTTGTTTGTTTCACCACCTTAGCTAAGTGTTGAATCAAGTATAGGACACTCTCACAACCATAGAACCACAAAAATCTTAGAAAAAACCCAAAAACATTTCATATTGGTCTTTAAAATAATCATTGGTGGTGGACCATAAAATATTTTACCTTCAAAAAGCTAAAAATTTCCACCTGGCGACTCCATTAGCCCCAGTAGGCCTATTACTCCTCTAGATCTCCAGATTTCCTTAGGACTGTGTTAACCAGCCCTGAGGAAGTTTAGAAACCTAGTCCCCTATTATAGAAATCACTGTGAGAGGAAATTTTTTGAAAAATAGTCCTGAAAATATCAGCCTCTCTAAATTTTGGAAACTGAAATCTACCTTCACATAGGATCAATACTAGATCCCATCCAAATCCTAACCCTCCTACCGTAGTTGATAATACAGAAAGGATTTTGTGGTAGACTTCTAGATCTGGAAAAATAACTGCTGATAGGACCATCCCAAGAACAAGATCTGTCCCTAAAAATCTTACAGTCTTGAAAGATCCTCACTTTAACTTACCACATACAAAGAACCTATTTAGGAATAAGTCTCAAAGTGATTTAAACCAAACTGACTTTGAAACCACAGATTTGCAACAGAGATTTAGCAGAGAAACCTCACCTTCTACTCCACCTGATTCTCATATTCTCCATCACTTCAGCTCCTTCCATAACAAATCTTCCCATCATCAGTTTGTTGGCCCAAGTGTTTCTTCCACTCCTGTCCACACATACATTGTTCAAAGCACTCCAGCTCAGCCCACTTTCCCTCTTGTAAATCCACCTCTTGTAAATCCCCCATTTTTTCCTACCATGGCAGCATGGTATGCCCCTCTATTGTTACCACAACCTCTGGTTCCTCTACCCAATGAATATCAGTCCAAAATTCCCCATTTCACTGGAAATGAACCTACTACTGCTTAGCAGCATGTAGATAAGATGGATGATACTTTTGATTATATGGAAATAGAAGAAGAGACCATTAAGATGAGAATTTTTGCTCAAAGTTTAGGAGGAGAAGCCAAAAAATGGTTCAAAGGGTTAACTCCTCACAGTATAAATGATCTCCCTTCTTTATATCAAACATTCACAAACAAATGGGAAATTAAAAGGAACCCTCTCCAAATATTGTCAGACTATAATAACCTCAAGAGAAATACTAGGGAAAGTGTCTAGGATTATTGTACTAGATTCAATAGTGTGTATAATTCTCTTCCCCCAAACATGAAACCTCCACTAGGCCTAGCCTTAGCTAAATTTCTAGAAGGCTTTGATCCATAAATGACCTACCAGCTAAGAGAAAGAGACCCCTTGACCTTAGAAGATATGCAAAGGGGAGCCTTAAGTGTAGAAGAAAATCTGATTGAGAAAAGAGCTAGGTTAAAAGAGAAGAAATGAGTTACATACAGGGATGAAACAATGGCATCAACCTCATCATCCGATGCCAAAATTGACAACTTAGTGAAGGTAATGGAGAGAATGCTTGAAAAGATAAATCTGAATGATAGAGTGCCTCCTAGAGAAAATCAGACCAACCCCCAAAACAGAAATAGAAATCCAAATCTCAGAAGAGATCCTAATCAAGATAGGCAAAGAGATAATGACCAAAAAATTAGGCCCCCCTTCCAACAAAATTTTGTAGATCAAGAGGAGGAAAGGGAAACTGAAAGGTTGGAAGAAAATCATGTAAACCTGATAGGATATGATAGTGAGACAGATGTTTTTATCACTAAATAAGAACAAGGATTCTTCTCCTCAGAAGAAACTAAAAACAACCATGAGAATTCTAAAGATTACAGATTGGGGTATGAAAATGCAATCATGGAGGTACACAAGCAATATAATCTTAGAAGCAAAGGGAGCCCAGATATTTCAAATGAAAAAAACACTAGTACTGTTGTTAGGAAAACTTTAGAAAATCAGCCTAAAAAGACAACAAGTAACACCAACCCTATGACCAAGAAAACTGATCTAAATAAGGACAAAAACAACCAGCAAAGTTTTGAACAAAGCTGCCCTAGTACCTATGCTAGTGGCCCTAACAAATCTTTCCTAAATAACAGTCCAAATAACACTCAGCAAATCAGAATTGATGAAAGAATTGTAAATGACAAAACAGATGTAAATATGTCAAGAAAAATAGCTCCTTTCAGCCTTGAAGGGGAAATTTCCAAGATCAAAATTACCATACCCTTAGCTGAACTAGTAACTTAGGATGTATATAAAAATTAAGTTTTGAAAGCTTTGAATATAGGCAGTGACATTGATACTTTAAACTTGACAGATGATAAACCAGAATTATTGTTTGGTCCTAAAGTTGAAGGAAAATACCAAGAAGGAGTTTTCCCTCCCTTCTATGTTAGCTTGAATATACATAACAAAATCTTGCACAATTCCATGCTAGACTCAGGTGCTTCTCATAACCTTATGCCCAAAGTAGTGATGGAAAGCCTAGGCCTAGAAATTACTAAACCATATAAGGACCTGTATTCCTTTGATTCAAGCAGAGTCAAGTGCTTGGGCCTAATCAAATATTTATGTGTTAACCTGGCACAAATTCCTACTAAAGGTCTATTTATGGACATAGTGGTAGCTGAAATTCCCCTGAAGTATGGCATGCTGTTATATAGATCATGCGGAGCCAAACTTCGGGGGAGCCTTCAAATGGACATGGCCTATGCCACCATCCCAGTGTTCAATCAAACCGGAAGACTATACAGGGAGTCTCATATGAAGTACATGGTGAGTAACATAGATAGGCCAAACAATACTCATGTTTATTCTATTCATTCAGATTTAGATTCCTTTATCTTGTATAATGAAGATGAAATCAGCTAACAAGAAAAAGGAAAACAAGAAAGAATTCAGTCCACTAGAACGGTCAAATCTATCCTCAACTCAAGTACAAAACAACCCAAACTTCAGCAGCCTTTAACAACAGAAAGGAAATGACAATGAGATTGAAACACATTGGAGAATAAATTCTGATGGCTCTTGTAGCAAATTGGGTTCAGGGGCTGCTGTATGGATACAGAACACAAACAACGGATTTTCCTATAAACTAGATTTTCCATGCACAAATAACATTGCTGAATATGAAGCCCTCCTCCTTGTCCTACATTTACTCAAAGATTTAGGAGCCAAGAAAATATCAGTCCAAGGAGATTCTGAGCTAATCATTAGACAAATTAAAGGGGAATATTCAGCCAAAAACCCAAAACTCAGAGAATATAGAAATTCTCCTCTTGATCTCCTGAATTTTTTTGAAAAATATGAACTCATTTTTATACCAAGAGCTCAAAATGACCTAGAAAATGAACTTGCCTTTGCTGCTACTAATTTCCAAATACCACAGATAAATGAACAATTCAATGTAAAGGTGAAAAATAGGCCTGCAATACCTGACAATGAAGATTATTGGGAAGTGTTTGAAGGTGACAAAAATATAGATGATTTTCTGAAATCAAAAAATGAATTTGCCATACCAACATCAAACACTAGCCATGAAGAAAACTATTTAAATGATGAACAGATCCCTGAAACAGAGATGTCCTTTTCTGCCAATATAAATCAATTTGAAAATCTTTTTGAGGCAAAAATAGTTAACAATACAGACCAAAAGTGCTTGGAATTTTTACAATGTAAAAATGATACAATTACAAGAGGTCTCACATCATTAGAACAACTCTGTGATTTTAATGATGTAGCCAAAGAACCAAGAGTGGAGCCTATAGAAATAAATATAGAAGAACATAACATAGGCATCCTAGCAGAACCCAAAATGATCAAGTTGTCCAGCACTCTTCCAGCTCATATCAAACATTAATACATAAGACTTTTCAAAGAATTTAGAGATGTGTTTGCATGGAGATACAAGGATCTGAAGTCATATGATACCAGAATCATTCAACACAAAATTCCTCTTAAGGAAAATCATAAACCTTTCAAACAAAAACTAAGAAGGATAAGCCCTGATTTATTACCTTTAGTTGAGAAAGAAATCAGGAAAATGTATGATGCTGGGATCATAGTCCCCCTTAGATATTCAGAATGGGTTTCCAACTTAGTATTTGTTAGGAAGAAGACTGGGGAAATCAGGATCTGCATTGACTTTAGGAATCTAAATAGAGTCTCCTTGAAAGATAACTATCCCTTGCCAAAAATGGATCACATACTTTAAAGGGTGGTCGGGTCTAAAAGAATTTCACTATTGGATGGATTGTCAGGTTACAATCAGGTGTTAGTACTCCCAAGTGATCAACATAAAACTGCTTTCACTACACCTTGGGGTACATTCATGTATGTCAAAATGCCATTTGGTTTGATGAATGCAGGGGCCACCTTCCAAAGGGCCATGGATATAGCCTTCTCAGAAGACATAGGCTATTTTATAATCATTTACCTTGATGACATTATTGTTTTCTCTAAGACTGATGAAGAACACTTGATTCGTTTAAGAAAGGTTTTTGAGAAATGTAGGAAATATGGCTTATATTTGAATCCAAAAAAGACACTCTTTAGTCTCCAAGAAGGAAATCTTCTTGGTCACATAATTTCTGAAGAGGGAATCAAAGTGGACCCTAAAAGGATTGATGGCATATTGAAAATCAGCGATCCTATAAACCTCAAAGAATTGCAATATTTCATTGGGAAGATAAATATTTTAAGGAGGTTTATCCCCAACCTTACTGAGATATTAAGAAATATCACGAACATGCTTAAGAAATAAATAGGTGTTAAACGGACAATACAAGCTAAACAGTCATTTGAACTAGTTAAACAAGCTCTTACTCAAACACCGGTTCTTATCAGTCCTGATTTCACCAAAGATTTTTACATCTTTTCTTTTGCATCTGAACATACAATAGTTGCAGTTTTACTACAGAAGAACATCGTGGGGCAAGAACAAACAATATCCTTTTTTAGTAGGGCCTTAAGAGATGCTCCACTCAAATATAACATCATGGAGAAACAAGCCTTAACCTTGGTAAAAGCATTAAAGGACTTTAGAGTCTACATTTTACATTCTCACATCATTGCTTTTGTCCCACATACTGTTGTCAAGGACATTCTAAGTCAAGACCCTGATGGTAAAGGGGAAAATGGATTTCTATTATTCTAGAATATGACTTAGAGATCAGGCCCACCAAATTAATCAAAGGGCGGGGATTAGAAAAACTCATGCCTGAGTCAAACTTCCAAGCACTAGATATGAATATGATTGATATTTTGGAAGAAACAGAAGAATTCACAGCTCCATTTATTGAAGAAACTTTTGTGAATTCACCTTGGTATGTTGATATCATATATGTGTTTCTTTATCTGAATACCCCTCCTTCTCTGTCTAAAACTAAAGCTAGATTTTTAAAACATAAGGCTTTAAATTATTGCATATTAAATGGGATTTTATATTGGAATAATTTTGTTGGAATATTGCCTAAATGTTTGCTTGAGATTGATGCAGGAAAAATCATGCATGAGCTGCATGAGGGAGAATGTGGAGAACATCTTTACTGGAAGACTACAGCAAATAAAATCCTCAGATCTGGTTACTATTGGCCCACCCTTTTCCCAGATACTAAGAAGCTTGTCATGTCTTGCCATAAGTGTCAATTTTTTTATGGCAAGAGAAAACTCCTACCCTTACCCTTACATCCCATCAAAGTTGAGGCTCCCTTTAAACAATGGGGCTTGGAATTTATTGGGGAAATTCACCCATCTTCTTCAGCCCAACATAATCGGATCCTCACTGCCACTGATTATTTTACCAAGTGGATAGAAGCCATACCTGCTAGGAATGCTACTGACTCTGTCATCATCAAGTTACTTGAAACCAACATACTATCTAGATTTGGTTTTCCTAGAAACATTATCACAGAAAATGCTACTGCCTTCAAATCTAAAGGAATGGTTGACTTCTGCTATAAATATCATATCACCTTGGGTCATTATACTGCCTACTATCCCCAAGGAAATGGATTAGCTGAATCCTCCAAAAAAAGCCTTGTCAATATTATCAAAAAAATATTGGAGCAGAATAAAAAATCATGGCATATTAAGCTAATTCATGCCTTATGGGTTGATAGATTAACCACCAAGAAATCAATAAACATGTCCCCCTATCAGCTAGTTTATGTCATGGATGCAGTTTTCCCAACCTCTTTAGGATTTCCAGTCATGAAACTCCTTCAAGAAGTACAAACTGAAGAAAATGATATGCAAAGAAGGATAAATCAGATCATTCATTTACAGTAGTATAGGGAAGAAGTATTTAAGAGAACACAAACAGTCCAAGAAGGCATCAAGAAACTGTTTGACAAAATGACTAAAGAAAATGATTTCCAAGTTGGAAATATAGTTCTAAAGTGGGTTTCCAGAAGGGAAGAAAAGGGAAAACATGGAAAATTTAAGAATTTGTGGAAAGGACCCTACATCATTCATTCTATAAAGGGTCATAATGCATTCTTTCTGCAAGAGCTAAATGGAGAAGACATATTTGGAGGTCCTGTCAATGGCAGGATGCTCAAGCACTACTTCTATCAAGAGTCCTAAATTCAAAAGTTTTATTCATGCACATAACCTAGTTGAAAATAAAATCATAAAAAATACAAAAACAATAAAATAAAGGAAAAGGAAAAGGAGGGCAGATTCAAAAGAGGTACAGCCCCATACCCAAAAAAGATAATTTCTGAAAGTGAGCAAGTCTAAATGCCACTACTAATTCAAAAAGATATCTTGTTCATTCATCTAGCCTAATCATGGCTGAACATGCTTTGAATTTATCTTGATAAGTTAGTAGAAACACTGATTGATAAGATTATTTCAGACTTGACTTATTCAAAGGAAGATAGATTAGGAGATTGAAAAGATATTGGTTCCACATGCTCAAAACAGAACCAGAGAGATAGATAAGGATGCCTTACAAAGAAAAATTATGGCCTTATCTTTCTAATTTACTTTATGTAAAATAATGATTGTGTGCAACTTGTTCAAAATGCCACAACCAATGGTTGATCAGGCTGTCTAATCTTGATTTTGACCATGGTTTAAATTTTCATGTCAATAAGCTAGAGAATCAAGATTGCCAAATAATTTAATCTTGGCAGTCAAGTAGCATAGGTAGGGAATAAAAGAGTTCAACAGTTCAATCTGGACTCTTAGAAGAAATAAGGATAGGGTAGTTAGTTTATTTTCAGTTTTCAAAAATAAAATGTCAAAGAGTTTGCTAGTCCAAATGCACTCAAAAGGAAGAAAAAATTGCTAGGACAAGTAAGATTGCATAGGTAGAAAATGTTGTTTGAAGAAATTACATGTTGCAGATTGATTGAAATTGTCAGAAATAAAGAAATATCAACAAGAAAGAAAGAAGAAATCTGCCCAATAGAAAGGCACTGGTCTACTGAAACTCAAAAGATTATTTTTCTGAGGTTTTGGACACCTTAAAAAGCAAGTTTCCCTCCCCAAGTGGAGCCACTGTTAGTCATCAGTAATTTTGATCTTATCTAAAAGATGACTAAGTTGACAATCTCAGATTTCTAGAAGCAATATTTGCAGAAATATTGTGAGTTCTAGAAATCTCACTGCCTTCATTATCCTAACTCTATCAATTCATTGAAAATCTGCACTCAAATCCTCCAAGCTATCCTGCCATCTCAAAAAGAAAACTGTTTTCGGGCTACTCCCACCATTTCACCTACATTTCATTCCCTCATCTTATCATTTCTACCCCTGTTTTCTATCAGTCCTTTTCTGTCTGAAAATTCCCCTTTTTACTCCATTTACCCTTCATTTCCCTTAAAAAGGTTTTTAAAACCTCTCCTAAACCTTATAAAAGCTCCTTATATGGTTAAAAACCTTCTTTTTATCCATACCGAAGCTTCAAAAGGGCTTAAAAAACTTGTTTTAGGCCTTATATCCACCCTTTTTCTTACATATTAGGTAGTAAGCCCCTTCGTGCTTAAGCCCTCAACCTTTTTTCTCATATGATCCGAGGGCATGACCATGTGTTATTTCCTCAACCCCTTTCATCTTGACCCCGGTCCCTTTATTCCCCATGGGACCACGCCTCTGCTTTTCCTTAAGCCCCCTTTGCTATTTTCTTACCCCACCTCGCTTCGCTTACTCCTAAGTAATCCCGACCACCAATCTCGTCAATCCAACGACCACCATGCCCTCGCGACTCATCTACCCCCTCGACCCTCCTCCCATCCATTTTTTCTTCGTGGAGTGATCTACACTGTTGATCATCCTGATTCGATGGTTGTCGTGTCTTCTCACCATTTCTCCACCGAGCACCTTTTTCCATCATGCTCACCTTTCGCCGTCAATCTGGCTCCCCCAGATCTGATGACCCATAATCAATTTCACATCTGTTTTGGTACCAAAGTTTAAACACCCATTTCAACGTGAAAAAGGTGGTTTTTCCCGAGATAGGTGTCAACTACTGAATGGTATCGCATTCGCTGGAGCCAAAACCGCTTACCACTTGACCCTCACGTGAAAACCATCTGTTTTTGCACAAAACTTCTCTCCCTCATTTTGCGCCAAAATTCAAAATTGCGTCCTTCCTCCTGGTTCTATCCATGGAACCCTTCATCTTGCACACTTTATCCCTCTGCATTTCTCCATCGCCTTCCCAATATTCTAAAGCAGTTTTAGCGAAAACACAAGTTTTATTTAATGTTTTTGTTTTCTTGCAAGTTTTAATGGTGGCCTCGAGCCCGAAGGGCCATCCCACAGTCAAATTTAGTGACTAAGGCCCCAGGATGACGATCGGAGGGTCTGTAAACAAAGAAGAAAGAGATCAAGGGTTTAAATTTCATGAATTAATCAATGTATCGTGAACATTTATTACGTTTAATAAAACCCTCCAGCGCACCAAAGAACCTCCTTCACACAGAAACAAAAAAAAAATCCATGAAGCATTGAAGATCGAGGGAAGAAGACAATGACTAAAGCTTAAATGAAGATTAAAGGTTAAAAAACACAGTTAAAGACAGAATGAATAGAAGTTTCAAGAAGTTCGAAAAGTGTTAAAGGAAGCTTAATGAATTAAGAAAGCCCAAAAGCAAATCAGGCCATAAATTTAGTTTAGTGATGAAATGAAATAAAATTAGGCTAAAGTCAGCCTTGAATGCATCAACAAAGAGCAGTTATTCATTCAGAATATCTAACTGACACCTTTGACCTACTTTCTACCTACAAAAACAAGCAAACATTTATTACAATAAAGAAAATATCTTAAACTGTCAGGACAGTTATTGTAAAGATAAGTTTAAGCCTTAAAAGTCAATCTTTTCTCCTATCTTTCTATCAGAAGTTAATACAGAGTTCTTAAAATATAGAAGTAGTTGAACATATTCCTACCTTATTCCTTGCATGGTTTTCAAGGTTAGGAATGCATTTACTCTATAGTTAATGACTCTCAAACCCTAGATAAGTTCCACCTCCTCATTCGTAGCATAAATACTGCATTGGAACTCATTGATTTGTTGGCATTTGGTGACTCTTTGAAGTAATACATAGCTCTACTGAAGTTGAAAGGAAATTGATGTTCTAGAACTGGTGGATGTTTTAACCTATTTGTTAATGGAGAAAGCTCTGTCATTGGATCCCTAAGCTTGGCTATTGGTAAAGTATCCTAAATCCGTTATTTTTATTTCCTATTTTCATCATATTTCACCATTATTTGTTGCAGTAGAGTAAAAATTTTAGGCTAAGAAATGTCTTTTGAAAGTACCTTAGTTATGTTTACTCTTCACTGTCTTAATGTTTTCTTCTACTAAGATATTCTAGAGAATTCTTAATTTCTCTCTAGAACTCTTATGCTTGTTTATTTCTTAAATAGTTCAATACAGTTGGTCTCAAGAATGATTTATGGTTTTCCCTGCTAACTTTCTGCCACTTAAAAATTGTTTCTGAAGTCTCCATTTAAAGTACCATTATTTAAAGTCTGCCAAAGAGGTTTTGTTCCGATCATACCCTTTTTACTTTCTTAAATAATTGTTTTGAAAGTATTTATAGATGTAATCAAAGATGTTTAGGAGTTCCCTTTTCTATGAATACAGTTATTTGTGAATCTTGAATTTTTTCTTATCCTTGAAGTTGAAATCACTAGAAGTTAAATGAGTTTCTTGCCTTCTATATTTCATTGGAGAAGTTTTTCTTGGAATTATTATTTGTTGAAGTGTGGTTTCTAGAATTTATGGTTAGCCCTATCTATGAAATGCCTCTTCATGTTCAGATAATGTTTTAAGTCCCTTTGTTGAGAAGTACACATAATTAAGGATTCTTAATTTCCCTTAGTTCTACTTTTCATTCTAAACCATTGATGTCCATTTCATTTCACCTGAAAGACCTCGTAGATCCACTGGCCAAGTTAGATTTTCCCTTTGATACCCCTAATCCCTTTACAAACTTGTTACAACTTCCACTTGACTCCATTTCCAAATAACTTAGAGATTTCCCTTTCCTGTCTATGCTGCCTAGATCATCATGTCCAACCAAACAATCAAACAAACTCATGCTTCATAACTAGCCTAAAATAAACCCTTAAAAGAAAACAAGCTCACACCTTTGCAAATGATTGAGAGATCCCTCTCTGATACTAGGAAGGATAGGTCCTAGAGCTCTAAAGACTGGTTTTGATGTTTCCTTGTCACTTGGTATGCCAATCTTCCAAATCACATTACTCCAACAGGTTCTTCGAAGGACAAATTCGTGGATTTTTTGTTGTGGCCATTTCCCAAATTTCCTCAATTGCAATAATCAGATTCAACTTGTTACAAATGAATCATGGTGGAAATATATCTTAGATTTTGTAATCAGTTGGTTGGAAATTTTCCTTTTGTATCTTGTATATTTAAAGGACACAAATCAGGGAGATCATCATCTTGACTATGTAACTTTCAATCATCATAATACAGAAATATTATGTTTTTGTTACATGTGTTGTCTACTTTAATTTCCATTTAGTTTCCTTCTCTTCCTACGCCCTGCTAGGGAGGAAGGGCCCTCATATTTAGCAGGTACTGCAACGGTTAAGGTAGTTATACATATTTATTCTTCGCTTTATGTACTGGTGGAAGTGTTGTTGTTGATGTTCTGGTTGTGAGTAGATCTGCTTCAATTTCAATATTATTATGTTGTTACATAGATGTAATTAGAAATACCAGCTGATGTAATTATGTGTGACGCACTAGATATAATTAATTGAGGCTTCAATATATTCTTGTAGATTTTTTTTATTTCTGCATGAGTGATTTTTTTCAGCATTTGATTCAACAATGATTTATCTTCAATTTTATTTGCTTCTCGTTTGATGTATCGACACAGGCAATGCGACTTTCATTGAGATAAAAGACGTCCCTGGATTGATAATTTATTTTCACATTCTTAGTAATTTAACATTGATTAATACAATCCAACACATGGGTACTCCTTGGATGAGGAATTAAATTTTGCATCCAACGAGTACTCCCACTTGAAATTTGAGTAAAAACTTTGAGAGATAAGTTGAAAATACGAGTTGAAAAAGTAGTTTTTATTTTTTCCCTCTAAAATTTGATGATGTAATCGAATATTATTTTATTATTTCCACTATTAATTTATAATTTCCTTAGGAGGCCCATTTTAGAACTCAAAATTCCCCTAATGTTTGATCTTGTTTGGCAGGTTTGGATGGGTGATTTGATGTAATTAAGATTCGATGATGGTGCTAGTAGACGTACTCAGAACTTAGCTTCCACCGCTTGGGTAATATATTATCTATCCAGCCAGTTGTTAGTCTCAAGAGGCATATGTATAGGTCTTGCTTCCAATAATATGGTTGAATACATTGTTTTCATTAATTTACTATTTTAAGCAATATATTATGGTATTGAAACATTAGTGGTCTATTTGGATTCAAAACTAGTTGTGTCTCAATCGAATAAGATTTATCGTGTCAGAGATAATTTATTGCATCGTCAATATCTGAGAATGATAGTATTAGAAAGATCATTTAATTTTATTAATTTCATTTATATTCCACGATTAGAAAATGCATTTGTTGATTCTAAATCTAACCAAGTATTGGATTGGAATATCAATCATTAATCACATTAAAATCAAAATATCATAAAATCATCTATATATATGACCAAACCATCACGAAATCTCTATATATAGATAGAAATTATATGTCAAAATATTGGAAAATGTGGAAAAATTTCCTACACAATTAGGGCCTAAGCCCGATCATGTCCATATGTCAAAAATATCAGTCATCTAAAATCTAAGGCTATGGGCCCTACCCTAGGTGAGAATATCAGAAGAAGATGATGGCATTCACCACTTGTTGGAAGATCTACACCCACTCTAATGGTACTCCTACCACTCGTATCTGTATGGCCTCAAGAATATCTTCTACTACTGTCATGGGTATTTGGCAATTAAAACTCTGCAACTTCCTCTGAATGGCATGAATGACTCTCTTAGAATCATCTATTTCTCTCTCCATGTCTCTTCCATGACACATGTGCCTCGGTAGACCATTAGTGTTATGAAGGTAAATCCTCTCTGTGGACAAATACAATCCCTCTAGCCATAGAGTGGGTCTAGTAACAAAAGGAAAAACTAGAGTGTAGGCTCCTAATTATTGAATGAAATAGATGAGGTAGATCCACCTACCTGGAGTCCAATGTTGTCATCGTGGCTGTTGTAGTGGTGGCCTCTCGATTCCTGTCTCGGCAAGTCATGATCCTTTCGCAATGATGCTCAGATACCTACACAAGGTCAACAAACAAGAGTAGCATATGAAACAACTATCTCATTCATAATTACTAACCAGTCAAGGAGGGTTAATCATATTGCATCAAATAGAATGCATCAACGCAAAATGGGAACCAGACAATAGTTATACGTATGTATTAATAGAAGAAAGAGTTACAACCAAGCCTTGACATCATGGCCTCCTTTAGCAGGGTTTGGTCGAAGAGCATCTTGATGAATGTAAAGGAAATCAGATAGGATGAGGGCACAAGCCTAAGCTCTCTCAATAAGGGACTCTTCCATTCTATCTTGAATAGAAATCTCTCCAGTGTTTCTGCTATGTTATCTTTAGTTCAGCTAGCTTAAATAATGGATGATGGCTATATTTATAGAGGGAGAGGAGGAGGTTGGAATTCCTACTATGCTGGAAGGGAGGCCTTATCCCTAGGGAATTTTCCCCAAAAGGTGGAAGAAAGAGGCCAAAAGAGGAAGGTCGTGGTTATTCAGTCAAACCACTCCCTATGACTCGTCCACGAAGTTGTTATGATTGAAACTTTGCCTATATTTTTAAAAAACTTTCCATAAACAAACTGGTGCAGGAAGCTAACTAAGATAGAGTGCCATCTGGTGCGAGGGCCAGTGTTAATCTTCCTCATCGGTGCAAGGGCATAACGGGCTACCCGCGCCAAGCCAAAAACATGTGTTTCTGATGGTCTGTTCAGGAAATGGTCAATAGAAGGAATGTTGTACTCATGGAAAGGGATGTAATGATGGTCTTTGCAAGGCATGACACTTTATTTTTTTCATAAAAATGAGCCTCTAATATGCAGGACGGGGATTGTAGGGACAGTGAAAAAATGTTGTGTAACAAATGCCCCCTAAAGCATGAATTCCGAGAGAGAGGAAGGGGTGAAATGATTTACGGGAACATGTTCGAACCAAACACCATCATCGGTAGACCTGTAATGACAAATACAAATGATATCTCTAATACATGAATACGTGGTATGGGTGAAACCATCCATAATAGAGTACATATGAACTGGGATCCAAGGTATGGATGCAGCCATCCAGCGGGGAGGATCAACAAATAGACCCAGGTATGGTCACAACCATCCAATCAAAAGAGTCATGCAATAAAGTCATGATAAATCATAACATCCCATAGCCTGGATCTTATCAAACAAAACCTAGGGTCTTGTGCTCCATCTCGACCCGACCAATTACAATTCCAAGCATGAAAATATGTGAGTTGATGTCGAACATGTAATAAAATCACCTGATTACCAACCAATGATGAAATTTGTTAACAGGTGCGAGAGAAACCACCAATAATGACAATGTCTCTCAAGGTACAAAAGGTACAATCCACGGAATGAAAATAGTGAGCTGGCGTCGAACACCCACGGAATCACTTGATCAAAGGCTAATGATGAGGACCTGTCGTCGAATGCGAAGGACCTTCCATTGAGGCATGCAGGCTCCAAGGTACCGAAAGGGAGTCTCTAGATCAACTTCTTGGATAATGATCTGAAGTTGATAGGAAGTAACTTGGTCGAAAGAGGGCCATAATGTTTCCCACATCATCGACACAAGACAGAGTAACATGATGACAATGAATCAGGACCAACAAAGAATCAGAGGGAGGTTGAAAATTGTAGAGGAAAACTTCTCTTGAACATATCAGCGACACGACTCTAGATTTGGCAGTATTTGACATCAAGGGATCTGAGGTCATGATGACATGGAAAAGAGTAGATGAGAGGTCAAAACAGATTACCCAAACCCATAAAGGAAAAAAATGACGAAATGAGATGTCCCCAACCCGACATGAATGCAGACGAGTGTCATGTTCAAGAGCGAAATACTGCCAATATAACTAAATATTGGTTCAATTTTCCCCCACCATTTCTGGCGATTACCCCAATTATTTTTTAAAACAAGATTGAAGGGGATAGCATATGCTTGTGTTGTAAGTTTTTCCTTTGGACAAATCCAACCTAGTACATTTTACGATCCCTAGGAAGAGGAACTCGATGAACGTCATGGTGACGATGTCTGATGTCATCAGGGTTTAATGAGTCTGAAAAAGGAATAACTCGACATCTTTTCATGTTTAGAGAGTTTGAAAAGAAGCGGAAAAGAAAACTCCAATAATTCCCTTTTTGTAAGTAGTGTCTCAAATCCAAAAAGGTAGAAAAAAATATTAGAAAGAACCTCTTATTCGTGATTGGCTAAGGTATTCCTTTTTCGTAAATTTCTATCCTAGCCCGAAAAAGGGGGTAAACATATACTGGGTAGATATCGTTTTGCAACCATTTAACAAGTTCAAAACGACAAGAGTCTCGAAAATATTTTCAATTTTTGAGAGTCAGAAAAGAGCTGAAAGATGACTTCAATAGTGACATTTTCATGTTTTTACCGAGTCCGAAAAACTATCAAATACAACTCATGACTTCATCACTATCGCATTAAAGACCCGTCACTACACAAGAAGAAAACGTAAAACCCATTTCTCGAAATAAAATAATGTAACAATCGAAAACATGTCTTAAAACCTAATTAGGGATTTGAAAAGTTATAAAATGCCAAAAATGGTAAAAAAAAATTACTTTTCACTTTTACCTCTTGTGGAGCAATAGTGACCCATTTTACCTTGCGATTTTGCAGCGATGATAGCAGGAAATCTAGCAGACCAATCTCAAAACCGTTAGTTCTAGGTAAGATCCAACATCCTTCCCCATATTTTAAGCATTCTTTCATCACCTGCAACCTTCAGTTTTGATTTCTGATAGGGAAATTGTGAAAACTAGGGCACGGTGGTCGACAAGGGTTTCGGGCACGGACTCGTGCAAATCGCCTGATTTTTTGGACTAGGGTACGCCAGTCGACGTGACTGTTTCTAAAACAGTTGCGCCAACCGCGCAGACTCTTTAAATTTCACAATGTAAGCAAGAAAACCCAAATTTCAAGAATTTCAGTTTTTGATTTAGCTAATAATGTCCATATGAACATGTTTGCAAGTGAAAAAGCGAAAAAATGGTGATCGAGTGGAAGGAAAGGGAACACAGTGAAGAGGATGAGCTTGCCATGGGAAATAAGAGATGAATGGAAGCTCTCAAAGACTATGGAATGAAAAAATTCTTCTTAACATTGTGTCTCAGAGCTCAACCGGAGCTGCTACATTACTTGATCAGTATCTGGGACGAGGATCGGGAAAAAATTATTCTTCGAGATTAGGAGCTCGAGATTAATGTTTTAGATATCTATTTCATCATATGACTTTCACGGAGAGGGGTAGCACCAATAATAACCGAAACCCGGCCCACCATGGAGAGCATGGGCATGGTAATTAACAGGGTATGTCCACGGGCATGGAAAGGGTCAAAAATCGGGAAGGTGGACATCCAGACTATCCCAAATCTAATACTGAGGGTAGTGCTACACACGATCACACGAGCTACGAGATCACAAGCACCGCACGAAGCAAGAAAAACACAGTTACTTCTTGCCGTAGACTACTTATCACTGACCATCTATAACTGGGCAAAGGCCGTGACAATCAATATGAAATGCCAGCTAACAAAGTGCAAGAAGACCAAATTGAAACAGTTTGGTTATGGGTCTATCCTGGTATCATTATTCCTTGAATGACTACCAATATTTCAGCATCAGGAGGCGATAGTCCCGACACCACCATCACTGGAACCACGGATGGCCCAATGGGCAGCTCTGATGCCAAGGGTAGAGGGCAGTCAACAGATGTCCTAGAGACTGGAATTCTTCGATTGGCTCCACCAACAGTTGATTTTCGTGGAGGACTGGCCCTACTCTGGCACAGATTTCACTGGTGATCTAGACCTCCCACTCCGAAAAGGAGAGGATTGGGATGAAGCACTTGGTAAGACTCATTTTTTTTAAATTTTATGAGTATTATGATTTTTTGGTATGTATGTTCTGACACTTTATCCATGCATTGCAGATGTAGGCCCAAATAGACCTGCAGGGATGTCTCCGATAGCGAGGTGGATACCTCATGATTTTGATGTTGCTCCTCAAGGTGAGGAGGAGGAGATCGTGCAAAACTTGGAGGGAATCACCCGTGGGGTCCCATACTATGTGCATTTCAATGATGTCCCTCGTGCATATCAAAGACATACTGTAAGGGTGTCAAACTGATTTCACCGCTTGTTGAGGCGACTTGTTCGGGCAGTGACATGTTATCATGATCATCATGCCAATTAGACACCTAGGATTTTATTTCTGCATTTTTTTGAGAGACATGATGTCTCAGGATGTAACAGAAACACACATATTTTTTGAAACTTATGGTGCACACTGATGCAAACCTTCGATATATATATATATATATATATATATATATATATATATATATATATATATATATATATATATATATATATATATATATATATATATCTATTTTTCCTATTTGATATGAGTCTTTCATGTGATGATGATTTTACAGACTACACAAATGTCTATCTAATACAATGTTAGCCATCGTATCAGTTAATGCATTCATTTTTCTAGGAATATGTTGATATGTGATGTAATCAAAATGTATTTCCAGAAAACGAACACATAAATAAAATCTTAAAATGTGTGGGTTTCTAACTGAATAATGCCCATTAAGCTGAAGAACAACAAGCTGTGATTCTATATTTATAACCAATGCACTAATGTCGAGGGTAATTACCTCGGTTAACAGTTCAATGAAAACACTTTATTCAGCAACATTTTTTGTAGTTCATCCTAGAAAATTACCTTGTAGGTCTATCAACTCACCAGCAGGATCGTAAATCACCCAGGCTGCCGAAGACAAGTTCTGGGTACTGCGGGAAGCACCATCCGCGAAACCAACATAAGGGGTAATAGACATCTGCACAATAAGAAATGACCCAATAAGCAGGAAAATGCTCGCAAACACACCAACCCAAAAAATGTACAAAAATGAAAAAAACACCTATGTACACAAAACATACACGAATGACTTATGCATAATAGTTTTTGAGATACAACCCATTCCTGGGCTGATCTAAAGGATTACCTTCGTAATCAATGAGCTCATAGGCCCCATTCTTCAAGACGCATTTAACGATGTAAGGCCCATGCCACATGGGTTGAAATTTACCTACCCCCATCTTATCATGAGCTTGATCATATAGGAGGATGAGGTCTCCTTCTACAAAGGAGCAAGGGGAAACCGACTGGTCAAAATGGGCTTTGACCCGCTTCTTCTATGCCTTGATGACCAAATCAGCAAAGCGGCGAGTTTCATCTAGCCTCTCTAAGTAGAGAAGACGCTCTTCTTCAGGTGAAGTGTTGGGTAGTAATTCAACAGCTAATTTGAGCGAAGGTATCTCAAACTCAATTAGAAGGGTAGCTTCTAGATTGAAAACAAGCTGGAATGGAGTGAATCCGGTCACATCCTTAACTGAGTTTTGGTATGCCCAGAGAGCCAAAAATAACACGAGATGCCAATTCGATTTGTCGATCCCAGTTGTATGTTGAAGCATAGTGACAAGAACTTTGTTCACAGCTTCAACCTGGCCATTGGCTTGAGGATAGTACGATGTTGAGTTGTCGTGATGCAAGCCCAACCTAGAAGTCAACTCTACCACCATATAATGTCGAAAATGGGAACCATGATCGGTAACGATGGCTTGAGGGACACCAAACCTAGAAATGATGTGATTGAATAGGAACTGCGAAGAAGTCTTACTGTCGGTGGAAAGTGTAGGCATTGCTTCGGCCCATTTGGTGAAGTAGTCAACAGTTACGATAATATAAGCATGCCCCCAGGCTGAGTGAGGGTTAAATGTCATAAAATTGATGTCCCACTTCGTAAAGGGACTAACAGTAATGACAGGGTGGAGATGTGCAGGTGGCACGCACATCTTGCGCTGGTAGATCTGGCAATCATGACATTTACGGACCGCAACAATGCAATCCTTGAAGATAGAGGGCCAAAAATACCCAGAACGAAGAATTTTTTGTGCAGTGGCATAACTAGACATGTGACCACCACAGGCACCAATATAGCAATAATTCAGAGCTTTCTCAGCCTCCTCGAGGGTCAAACACTGACGGAGAATAGAATCTACTCCAACACAGTAGAGTGTATCTCCGACTATACGATAAGGTTGCGATTGATGACGGATGTGTCGGCGAGCATCCTTCATCAACTCAGATCTAAAAGTAGAAGTCTGAAGATATACGATGATATCACCGTACCAAGGATCGAGGATGGAGATCAGAAAAAGTGTATCACCTGGAATGCATTCTTCAGAACCAGACGGAGCAGAGTGAGAAGGAAGGGAGAAAATCAAATCAGCAAAAACTAATGACTTCTTTGACTTGGTAGTAGTAAAATCCAAATAAAACTCTTGGAGGATGACAATCCACTTTGAGTATTTCCCCCCAGAAATTGTCGTGACAATATGTAAGTCATGGGGTTGCATTCAGAAATCACAGTCACAGTACGCAACAAAATATAATGATGAAAACGTTGAACTGCTTTAACCACAGCTAATGCTAACTTCTCGACATGAGCATAGAACATTTTGGTATTGATAAGGTTACGAGAAAGGTATTAGATAACATGCTCGTCACCATCATCATCGTCTTGTACCAAAACCATGGCAATCGTGCTGAAAGCGGTGACTAAATAGAGGGAAAAATCGTGATGATAATTGGGAGGATGTAACAGAGGAGCATTGACGTGCAATGTATTCAATGCGTCAAAAGACTTCTAAGAAATCTCATCCCAGAGGAAAGGGACGCCTTGCTTTAGTAATTGCGTGAATCCTTTAGCCACTTTGGCATAGTTAGGTATAAAACGATGTAGAAAATTTGCCTTCCCCTGCAGACTCTGCAACTAATGAAGTGAATATGGAGAGGGGAGATTAATAATGGCCTCGAATTTGAGAGGATCAAGGTGAATCCTGTCTTTGGACACGATAAACCCTAAGAGTCCACCAGAATCGACGCAGAAGACACATTTGTGTGGATTTAACCGGATGTTGTAGCATCGGCAACAAAGAAAAATCTGACGAAGATGGTCTGGATGGTCGTTACCTTTAGCTAAATGAGCTGTGACATCATCTAGATAAGGTTGAACGATGTGCTTAATATCGTGAAAAGCATATGACATCGCCTGCTGAAACGTGGCTCCATCATTTTTCAAGCTGAAAGGTCGCTTCTTATACGTGAAAGTACCCTAAGGATAGATGAAGGTCGTCTTATGCTGATAAGTCAGGAGAATTTTAATCTGGTTATAGCCAGAAAATATGTCCATGAGGGAAAATATCTCACTCCTAGGACAGTCATCAATGATATAATCAATAAAGGAAGTAGGATAGTTATCCTTAGGACAAGCCCGATTGATGTCACGGTAATCAACACAAACACGAATAGTACCATGTTTCTTATCTACTAGGACGATGTTGGACACCCATTCTGTCAAGGGAATCGGGTAGATGAAACCAGCATTGAGAATTTTTTCAACTTCACTTTTAATGGCATAAGCCTTTCAAGGGTGCACAGGATGAAGGCGCTGACGAACAGGCTTCAAACCAGGGTAGGTAGGAATCTCATGCACCACTATACTATGATTGATGCCAGGAATTTCTTCATAGGACCATGAAAAGACATCACGAAACTTGAGGAAAAGGCTAGTATAAACCTGAACTTCCTTAGAAGAAAAGGTGACCCTGAGATGGATGTTCTCGATAATTCCCGGTTTGACAGAAATGTCAATAGGCATCGTTTGCGTAATGTTACTCAAGTCACCCTATGCAAAAAATTCATGACTCAAAATAGGCGTTTGAAGTGGAGGAGAAGGAACCTGAGATGAAAACCTCTCAAGACACGTAGAGATGGCCCTAAGACCGGGCATGAATGAGGAACAATGATAGCCATCATCCCATGGAAAATATTCAAGAGACATAGTTTTCATGATGGGTTCATCAGAAGGAAATATCTCTTGCAAGGGATCGGATGAATCCGATTCGCTGAGCCAAGGGGATTGAGAATATGCGTCGAGAGACATGCTCAAATGAGCATGATCAGAAGGTGGAGGATCTGAAGCCACAAGAATTTCACAATAGGAAATTTCAGTCAGACTCAAAGGCATCGAATCTCCAAAAGAATCGACCTGTTCAGGCGAAGGGATGATCCATGGGTCATCAGATTAATATATCATATGGATCTGAACAGTGTTAGGTGGAGGAAGAGGAAAAATATCCATGAGGGCAGGATCTTTGAAGAGACTCGTCCCAATGCTCTCATAGGGAGTAGGGATCTTATCCACATATGGAACATTGTTCTCGGAAGAAGAAGTGAAGAATGACAATTGATCCACAGTAATAATTTTTCCTTCGTGCGAGAATTTCAGGACATGAAAGAGAGTGGATGGAATGCAAAACATAGCGTGAGTCCAACTACAACTGAGGAGATTATTGTAGTTGATCTTTGCATCATCGAATTCTACCTCGACATTGATTGTCTTCCCTTTCAAGGTAATCGGTAAACTAGCGAGAATGCCCAAAGGTTTTGATTCTCTTCCATCAAATTCTTCCAGGGCATTTGGTGATGAATTCAAGGCTGGAGAACCAATGGCTTTCCAGCAAGAAGATGACATGATGCACGTTGACACACCTTCGTCCACAACTGCTCGATGAATATCGAGACCATTAATAATAACCTATATAATGAGTGGAATTTGGTGCGGTATTCGTGGAACGAAATTCTCTAAATCGAAAGAAATAAGGTTAGTATCAGCAGGAGCAACCCCACCAATCACAGATAACGAATCTTTCCGTTGAGATGGACAGCTCTAAATTACTTCTAGAGAAGACATTGCAGATGGCGCTTAAGCCAAATCCTCAACAATACTGTAATGTTGAGCGGCACGGGTGTTTGGATTGTAAGAAGACTTGTGGAGTACACCTTTGGAAGGTGTTCGTACAATGGGATTAGTACTAGGCCTTTCAATTTGAAGAGAGCCAGAAGCAGGTGGAGGAGGAGGACCATCGGCGATCTCCTTCCCCATTGCCTGACGTGATTCAGTATAATCTTTCGATTGAGTGGCAATAGAAACGAGCGTATAACCGTTCATCATGAACACTTGAGAGCCAAAAGGGGTAGAGGACTGAGGTTTCTCTACCATCTGGGTTTGTTGAGATGGAAAAGGTTCTTTAAGAATAGTTGTAGTTCCCTGAGTGCATTTGAGAAATCTACTCACTTTGGCCCGTCGAGGACAATCCTTGGTGTAGTGCTCTTCGTCACAGATCAAACAAGGGTATTTCGGCTTGCACTGTGAACCATCATCAGCATGAGACTTCGACGAATCTGGTTTCGGGGTATCAGCTTTGGCCTTACCTTTACCCTTCTTCTTCCCTTTAGAATTTTTGTCCGCCGGATTAGCCTGAATGACATTGACTTCCGAGGTTTTAACAAGATTCAGAGTAGGCTGAGAAGCAACATCATTGGAAGAATTAGACTTTTGCTTCCCAGGATTTGAAGAAGACTTATGAGAATTTTGAGACATGGAACCAATAATACCGTCGACGGATGGGGTCGCAGGTGCTTTATAAGTTCCAGGTCATGGGGCATCAGGCAAGATATCGTACAACATGCCATACTGAGAGTACACAAGATCAAGGTACTAGGCAGGAGAAATGGCTTGTTACTTGGTTACACATGCCCCCATAGCTATGTCCTTCGTGATCTGATTGAAAAAGGAGGTAGTGAACCAATCAGTTAGAAGCTAATCATGGATCTCAAACTTAATCAAGCGACGACGACATCTCCACTCGTGAATATGATCTGAGATATGAGTAGCTCGGTCCTATTTCAAGGATCTGAGGAGATGTGTCCCAGTATCATAACGAACCAGTAACTGAAAATGTGTAAGGAATTCCATGGCGAGAGATTTGAAATCTTGAAGATACCACGAGATAGCTCAATGTACCACTTTGTAGCAGCACCAATAAGGTCCCGTTGGAAAATACAGAGTCGAATGGAATCGTCAATCTAAGAGTTAGAGGAACAACACAAGTGGTATGTCATAACATGTGCTTGGGGGTCTTCTCTGGACTTACCCTCAAATTTAGGACAATCACCAGGAATCTTAGTTGGAACTGGAGGCCAATACGGGTTATGAAGAATCAAATCGTTCGTTAACTTTGACACATCGGGCAATTCCAACATAGCGAGAAATGGTAATTGAGGATTAAAACGCATTGGAAGTATCTGATAAGGACCCGTGTTAACATTCCACCCAGCCTGTGAGAAATTCTTCCCCCATATGTTTTGTCCCGAAGGATTCTGACCATAGGGGTTATAAGCTGGATAATTCTACTAATATTGAGGTTGAGGACCAGGATATTGATTTTGAGCATAAAATTGAGGTCCTTGCTGGGCAACGCATGGATTCTGTTGCAAAATTTAAGCATGGCCTTGAGGTTGATTTTACACCAACTGAGATGGATTTTGAGCGTAAAAAGTAAAACCTTGAGGTGCACTATATACCGGTTGATATTGACCTTGGGGGGAATAAGCGCCTTGGGGTTGAGCAGGTGGACCCTATTGAGAAGGTAGAGCGCCTACTGAACAGGTGGACCCTGCTGAGTCGGATAAACAGGTTGAACTGGCTGCTGAACAGGTTGAACAGGATGTTGAAGAGATTGAATCGGTTGTTGAAAAGGTTGAATCGACTGTTAAGCTAGTTGAATAGGCTTCCCCTGCGAAACAGGTTGGCCAGAATAATGAGGACCACTGGGTTTCCCTTGTGGAAGAGGTTGGCCTGATGGAAGAGATGGACCAGGTTTTCCCTGATGACCAGGTTGACCTAGAGCAAGACCGTAGTGTTGTCCTTGTTGCACAAAATTTTGGCCATACTAAGCATACGACTAATGTTGTTGTCCAATAGGTTGTCCCTATGGTCCGTCGGCAACATACAACGTTTGTGGTTGAAACTGACTTGAAGGAACGGAGGGTTGCCCTTTTTGGACCGAATATTGACCTTGCGGACTGGAAGGTTGTCCCTGAGGACCAAAGGATTGCCCCTGTTGAGCCGAAGGTTGTCCCTGTAAGGGTTGTCCTTGTAAGCCTAAGGGTTTTCCTTGTAGCAAAGGTCCTTGCTAAGTAACAGTCTGATAAGGATCAACAGGAAATGAATAAACAGTGTTGCCAACAACATCATAGTTATGGGGAGGATTGAAAGGCACTTGGGGTGGCCGGAAACCTTGAGAGTTCTATTGCTGAAAAACCAACAAATACTCTTCAAAAGTGAGGCCGCCAGGAATCATAGGGACAGTCGAAGTCATACTAGATGCAGATGGGGCTGCATGAGATTTAGCATCTAGAGAAGGAGCATATCATCGGTGAATATCCAACAAGTGCTCATTAAAAGTGTAGGTAGAAATCATAGGCATAGCTATAACTGTACTAGTAGGTGTAGACTCCAAAGTGCGAGCTTGTGATCTGCTCGGACCCTGATTGACAGGCCATGTAGGATTAAGTATGATAGACCGACGTGTGTGAAAATACTCTGACGAATGTGTTGTAACAACCGGCGTAGACAAAGCTACACATGCGGTAGGTCGAACTGGGAAATATGTAACAATAACCGACGAACTCAGTGTTGAAGGTGACAGTCATAATGAAGAGAGGACCAAACTCCTAAGGGGAGTTGATGTACTATATTGTGCTATGGATGCAACACCAGACATAATCTAACTCAAAGTTCGATAACCGGGTGGAAGTGACACCGATTGTGGAGAATATTGAACAGAAACATGTGGGACATCTTGAGGGAAAATTTGATATTCTCCTATAGAAATAGGAATTCCTTCACTGTCAATAGAACTTAAATAATCCATATCTGATGAAGTCATAAGATCATCGAAAATATGACAAGGACTAGGAGGTATAGTAGCTACTAAAAATGGTGATCCCGAAGTAAGAGGAGGGAATTCTCCCTTGTCCCCAAAACCCGACCAAGCACCTAGAGGAAGCCATTTTAACTCAATTGACTCTTCAAGAGGAGATCAAGTAGCAAGAGGTAAAACAGTCGAGAGAATAGGCTGCAAAAACTCGACAGACCTAGTGGACTGAGGGGTTTTGTAAGAAACGTCAGGAAAGGAACTACCACTAGGAGACAGTGAAGAAGACGATGAAACTGGTGGTTCTGCCACTGTGACTATATTTCAAAACAAAAAAGAAAAGGAGATAATGAAAATAAGGCTTCAAGACCAAGGCCTAAGGAAAAAACAAAAACAAGCCAAGTAACAAACTTTTAACAGGCATGTAATCGTGGATAATTAATTTTATGACATTGAAATCATACTGTGTTGTTTCATGTTTTAAGAGTCGAGAAACAGAAAAAAGATGACTCTAGTCACTTTCAATTTTAAACGAGCACAAAAGGACAAGTGCTCGATTCTCTTTTTAAAGAGTCACGAAAATATTGAAATGACTGCTCTGGTAATCTAAGAAAGAGGGTGTACCAAGTTTCCTTGAACTTCCATATACACCTTGGTGATCAAATGAAAGAGAAATGACCAAGGATTTTTTGTACGTGTAGGTAGTCTCCCTGAATTTTGTGTTCGGTGTATCACGGTTACAAGGCGATAGACTCAGCTTCCTATGGATAAATGATTTGAACCTATAGGGGTATTCCTTTATATACTCGACGGTACGGGGAGCACAATTCCATACTAGCGCTATCTAAAGCCAAAAGGCGAATGACAGCTACTAGGTTTTAAGATGCCAGAACACGTCTGTAGCCTAGACCACTAAAATGTTTGCGTTAGGTTCCAATGTTTCCTTAGGTTAATTCAATTGATTTTATAGTTGATCTTGAATTATGTTTCAATTTCAAGGCCCTACCGAATGTCGATCTCAAATTCTCCAAATGCAAACTATATGAAAATGAACACCATTTTCCATTCAATAAACGCTAATTAAGAGAAGGATAGATATCTTTCAAATAATAGCAATCAATGAAATCAACGAAGAAATCCACTAATGCATCTAATTCAATCAAGTGAAAAATGAAAAATTATTTCCTAGTTAATCAAGCACTAGTTATGCAAAAGAGTTTTTCTTTTCCAACAAAATGAGGAAACGCAATTTTTTGATTTTTTCAATGAAATGAAGCACAAAATGCACTAATTATATGGAAAAAACAAAACAAACACTAGTTTGAGGATTGCAAATGTAAAGATATAAACTGACTGATCAATGAAAGAAACACAAATACAAAGATGCAATCAAACCAATGATGCACTCTTCCAATCAAAGAGAAATCTTTGAAATGATCCAAACAAGCAATGTGATCTATGCTTGGAGTAGTAGGAAGAAAAATCCAACGAAACCCAAAAATATCATTCAACCAAAACAAATGCTCAAGGGATCAAAAAGGACTAAACGCAATTGATCAAGACATGTGACTGACAAGAATCAAAATTCTTGACTTCCAATGAGGAGGCTCAGTGAGCTAGGACACTCAGAAACCTTAAGGCCATAAACTGCACTAATAAGTAAATAGACGTACAACTGAGAAAAACAAGCCTATGACAGTCAAAACAATCTCAAAAAAACAATTTCAAATCATAAATACACCCAGAAGAAAGCACAAATAACCAAAAACTTCAAAAGGAAAGTGAATCCAAACCCTATAGGATTCGGCGTGGCTATAAGGCAGTAATCCGCGCCAAACAGGGGTTGGCGCTAGTGCAACAGAAGAAACATGCGCCAATCGGTGTGAATGTTCAACTAAAAATTGTGCCAAGCTGGATATCTATGGGAGAATGGGAAATCCAATGAGCAGATATCAATTCTGACACTTTAGAGCTGAACAAGAGGACTTTAAACAAGCAAACAGACCAGAAAATATAGACAAACCAAAAAACGAAGGAAGTCGACTTGACAAAGGAAAAAATACAAACTCACACTGATCCCTAGTGAAGTCACCAATTTTTTATGTAGGTCGATCCTCTCTGCAGACAGAGACAATACCTCTAGCCTTAGAGTGGGTCTAGTAACAAAAGGAAAAACTAGAGTGTAGGCTCCTAATTATTGAATGAAATAGACGAGGTAGATCCACCTACCTAGAGTCCAATGTTGTCGTCATGGCTATTGTAATGGTGGCCTTGTGATTCCTGTCTCAGCAAGTCATGATCCTTTCGCAATGATGCTCGAATACCTGCACAAGGTCAACAAACAAGAGCATTATACGAAACAACAATCTCATTCATAATTACTAACCAGTCAAGGAGGGTTAAGCATATTGCATAAAATAGAACACATCAATGCAAAATGGGAACCAGACAATAATTATACGTATGTATTAATAGAAGAAAGAGTTACATCCAAGCCTTGACATTGCGACCTCCTTCAGTGGGGTTCGATCGAAGCACATCTCGATGAATTTTAGGGAACTCAGATGGGATGAGGGCACAAGCCTAAGCTCTCTCAATAAGGGACTCTTCCGTTCTATCTTGAATATAAATCTCTCCATTGTTTCTACTGTATTATCTTTAGTTTAGCTAGTTTCAACAATGGAGGATGGCTATATTTATAGAGGGAGAGGAGGAGGATGGGATACCTACTATGGTGGAAGGGAGGCCTTATCCCTTGGGAGGTTTCCCCAAAAGGTGGAAACAAGAGGAAAAAGGAGGAAAACCGTGGTTATTCGTTCGAAACACTCCCTATGACTCGTCCACGAAGTTGTTATGATCAAAACTTCACCTCTATTTTAAAAAAAAATTCCATAAACAGATTGGCACAGCTAGCTAACTGAGACAGAGCATCAGCTGATACGGGGGCCAGTGTTAATCTGCGTCATCGACGCGAGGGCATAACGGGCTACCTGCGCCAAGGCAAAAACATGTATTTCTGATGGTCTGTTCAGGAAATGGTCAACAGAAGGAATGTTGTACTCATGGAAAGGGATTCAATGATGTTCTTTGCAAGGCATGACACTTTATTTTGGTCACAGAAATGAGCCTCCAATGTGCAAGATGAGGATTGCAAGGACAGTGACAAAATGTTGTGTAACACTTAGTTCTCACTGGTTCAATATCTTCACCGTGATCATTTAATCTTGTAATATTTTTGTTTCACGAAAAAAAATATTGTGAATTTATTAATATCATATTTAAAAATCCAAAAATATCAAATAAATTAAAATCAAAATTTTACCAATGTTTCCCCATGCAGCTCCTGCTGGAAGTACTTGCAATAGGTCTGCTCAAAATTATAAGCCTGCATAGGGGTAATCATCTATGGCCACAAAGTTTTGTTCCCACCAGAGGAAGAACTTGTCATCAAGGCCACTTGATTGACTTCACCTCCACCAAGTCGCTTGATCAAATATGCCCATTTGGCCTTCTTAGGATCTCTGGAACACCTAAGGGCAGTGGATACTCCGGCTCAAAGTGCTAGAATCCACTCGAAGAAGAACGAGAAAAGGATGCTTCCACAACCAAAGTTATTTGTTTTACCCTGTCTGACTAATGTTAGTTGGTTCTTCATGCCAATTAAGAGCGTTTCACACCAATCATATACTACTAGTTTTAGGAAATCTACTTCCAAGAACTAAGAAGATCTTGAATCCTGATGTAATGAGGCTGAACCTAATAATCTGAAAATGGTGAAGAGGATGATTTTTCATGTTGGGCATCATGAAAAATTTGAGAAATCCACAATTTTTTAGCTCATCCAAGGATTCTTGATCGTTCAAAACCTCATTATCAACATCATTGTGCTCCTGTATCTCCAAATGATTGAAATCCTACAAAATTGGGAGGTTTCATCCGTTATAATTTTAGTTTTTCAAACTCGCTTAGAGCGTACGTGAATTTTCTAAAGGACGGTCATGTATACACACATATTTCTCTTTGTAAACTCATGTGTAAGGTTTTCCACATGCAAAGAAGTTTTTAAAAACAAAAAAAATATCCCCTTTAAAATCAAATAAATTCATGAAATTTTTTATCAAATGGATAAGTTTAAGGTTTAGAATTACGTAGAGACCATGGTTGATGAATTTGTTGGTGGATTTGATCTGATCAGGTTGCAAAAAATTTCTCGAGATCCCTCTTCTCAACAATTTGAAAGGTAAAAAATAATTTTAAATGAGTCTAAGAGTTTTTTTGTAATCAAAATTCGAAAACCCACTTTTATAAAGTTTATTATTTAACTTTATAATTTTATGAACATTTTGACTTTTTTCTTGAAGTGTTGGGAGAGGTTGTTTTTTAGGTTAAATGAAGACTTAGTGATGTTTTTATACCACTTCAACTCCATTATCCCTGATCTAGCATGGAACGTATCATTTTAATAATTGACATATAGGTTAAGACATATCACTTTTCCATTACATTATGCATCTTGACCTCATATTGCGATATTTTCCATAGGGTCGACCCCATTAGGTTGTGATATTTAAACCACTATCACTTGTTGTCTAATAAAGTCGTGACATAGTGGTAGAGCCACTCCTTCCATGGGATTCTTATTTATATCCTCGCTAGCATGTGTTTCCCATGTTTTAAGTATTGTGTAGGCTCGGCAATCCTATTTAATCCTACCACAACTTTGCATTGAAGCCTCATCCTTATTCTTCTTTGATACCTTTCTAAATTTATATCCTAGAGTCTCCCATGTGTTGATTTGTACTGCTGCATTTGATATTGAATACTTTTACCTTTGGCCTTAAACCGACTTCATTTGTACTCCTGTATAATACACTTTTGTCCATGAATTTTCTGCAAGTTCAAACTATGAATTCATTAGACTCTACGACTTGACACCCTTTATCTATGGAAAGAACATTCCTTGAGTGTTGATCACCAGTATTCGCCACCTTTCATTGAGCATAGGATTTTTCTAGTCCATGGAAATAGTGCACTCACTCTTAAAACTTGTTCTTTCCACTGTACTATAGGAATTATTTTGTTCCTTTTCAGGGTTTTAAATATGAAAATGAAAAAAGTAAATTATATATTACAGAAAGAGTGGGAATGAGAAATTTCTTCAATATTTTAAGGAAGAAAGAGTTAGTTATGTTGCCCTTGAACAAAGCACTTAAAATGAGTCTTTCCTCCATTTTGGATGGGACTTAGTTTGACTTTAGGGAAGCCTTAACCTTGTTCATGATTCATTCCTCCTTCGGTTGGTTCTCTCTTCCAGTCATATGGAGACTTTTTTGATGCCTCCTACATTACAAATTTATACAAAGTTATTTTATGTTTCCATAGAGTAACATCATTTCATGCTTTTGTTCAAGGGAAGTAAACCTGTGCCAGCCATTTTGTGATGTCTCTTGACTCATGTTTAGTCAGCCATACCTAGTTTGTCAAGTTATCTTTAGTATCACATTATCTATTTGGTCCTTCACTCATTTTTCTTAGGAAGGTCTATATTGAGTTCTTGCTGGAATGTCTGCTCTTATCAACTCCGAAAAATTAATCTTAGAGTAGACCTAAGGTAGCACCCTGGCCCTATTTACATCATTGATAGGTAACCTTGTTCTCAACATCGATCAACATTATGGGTCTTTGACTGAGTGGTTTCCCTTATGTTCTACCTGAGCATACATTATCACACATTGGGATTTATGTAGTACCTTGGTTTCCATTTGACCATATTGGTGGATTCCTCGCCTCTGTGTGAAATTTCATTGTTGGTTAGTTCAAAGGATTTATATTGTGAGCTAGCCACATATTGTGTATGCTAGAAATGTACCTTGGAATGGTTACTTCATCTATTCTTCATTCGATTTTTTCCAAATTATTGGAGTATGGGTCACATTCTTGCTAGTTTATGTCAGATGCCTTAATTCCTTCCTTCCAACAGCTATTTTCCCATCAACTCCAACTCATTTCTCTAAGAACAAGGTTTAGGGTCCTTTTTCAGTACTCAGGTTTGAAGTCATTAGTGGAAGAATCCTTCATTATTGACAATGAGAATACATCAATGTCTCCTTATGGGTATATTTTTTCAAGTGTTCGACTTCAACACATTTATTCACACTTGTTATATTGTACTGGAATACCTTGATGATCATCATAATTATCGATGAGTTGTCTCGCACTTATTAACGATATAAATCAATGAAAAGTAATCAAATGATTTCTCACATGGTCAGCTTCAACTTATTTATTCCCATAGTGTAGAAATGTACAATCAGTGTTCAGTGAAGACCTCAGGTTGTGTCAGCATCTCGGTTCACTTGAAAACTCCTTCAGTTTTCTGCTACTGACATCTTTCACCCTTATATGTTGTAGTTCATCACAACAACATAATATATGTTAGTACCCGAGTTTGTGGAGTACCACTATTCCACCTATATGACTTGGTACTTTTATGAGGATCAGTTATGCAACATCATTGATCAAACTTATTTCTATATGTGATATTGAGACATAGTCCTGTTGTGTTCCTTTGTGGCTATGATCCATTATGTATTCTTCAATTTTTTCTGTACACTTATGTATAAATTTTGGATCTAATTTATACCTGATCTAGGAACATGACTTACTATCTTTGAGCATGGGTATGCCCGCCTCAGACATGAGTCTTCTTTTTGACTCCTTCCATGGGTATTTGGTGGGCTGGAATCTGGTTATCCCCTCTCAGGTTCTAAAATGACTCCTCTCTCTATACTTAATACATTCCAGACATCATGTACCCCTTCTGACCTCATATATTAGGGGGCATATGTTATAGCATCATTCAACACTCCTATAGTTTTGATGCTCTTGTATGGCCTTGGGAAACCCTTTCCCATAAATACTTGATCTTATATTAAAAAAAAAAAAAAATCAAATTTCATATGAAACTCTACCCACGCAAAATCACGTACACACGTGGGCACCACAATACATAACCCGTTTATACCCTTAAAAATATGAAAAAAAATAATATCTTATTTTTCATACAGAGTTTATGGGTTTTACCAAAATCCCACCTAATGGACCCCATGTCCTAACCGAATTAACCAATTTTAGGTGGTATTTATAGACATCACAAGAAGTCCTAATTACAAGAAAGAGATTGGATATCAAAATTATAGTCATTTCGATCCCTAGATCAAGTCTAATTTTTTCCTGTGCATCCTGCACTTCCCAGTTTATAGAAAACCCTTGTTCCTTGCATAAATTCTCATTCACCCTTATATGGATGATCCAAGTGGATATTGGTGGCCACCCGCCTATTCCACTTGGGGCCCTACCATTGTCTCTTTCAGTTTTTCAATTTCATCACAACATACTATTTTTAGGATTTTTTCAGGTCCTGGACTTCTAGAGTTGTTTTGAGGCCCTAAACAATGTTTTTTGGTCATCACGCCTTTGGAAAATTTAATACATTCTAACATTGATATTCATGATCAATACTTGTAGTCCTTAGATAGATCTTTCTAACGATGTATCATGCGCATCAAATAGTGATAATATGCCAAAGTTACGACCCCGGGAAGTTGAAACACCAATTTACCCAAACGAGGCCCATAGTTTTGTCGCTTCATCTCCTAGGGTTAGGTTTTTGGATGTTTTGGATTTTCCATTATTTCTCTACAATAAATAGACCCTCGAGCCTCATTGGAACATAATTCATAGGTCTGTACCCACCACATCTCTTCTAAGAGATAAGCTACCAGCACCCTAGCTAGTTTATTTTCATTCTGTTTGTAAGAAAATTTCAGTTCTTTGATATTAATGAAATGAAGTGTTATTTACACTGCATCTTTGTATTTATGGTTATATGTGTATTATTTTGCATTCTTGCATAAATATAGATCAATGGTATCAGAGTGGTCTATTTTTTCTCGATCCTTCTTTGCATGTCCCCAACAAGGTCGGGGTATAAGGAGTTAGGGCTCGATCTGGTTGAACCTTTGCAAGATCAGCCTCGCAAACCCCGACAACCACCCATGGGGGATGAAAAGAACGATGAGGGATCAGGATATCCTATCATAATATTTCTCGAGGAGGCCCTTGAAAAATAAAGGAACGCAATGATGGATAACTTTTCCCAGATCCTTCAACGACTGCCCACCAGCGGTGCATCTGCGTCCAACAACCACTCTCAAGGCATGACTCCCTTTAAGGTTCAAGTAAAATTTTACATTCCCATATTTGAGGGTCAAATAGATGTAGATGTCATAGATAGATGGTTGAATCTATTAGAAGGATATTTATCAATTCATGACTTTTCCGACAAGGAGAAGATTATTTTTGCACTCCTCAAAGCTACCCCCCATGTCAAGGATTGGTGGGAAACCTACTATGAGAAAAAGGATGAGAAAAAACCCTCTCTGTTCTTAGACGTAGCCACTTGTAATTCTTTCTGATACGTCATCAAGGCATAATACTATCCCGTGGGGAGATATGAGGACAAGTAAATACAATGGACCACACTACGGAAACAAACGGATCAAGATGTGCATGAGCTGACAAATCTGTTCCATACCCTGCGCACAAAGTTGGGTATCAAATATTTGGAGAAAAATTTGGTGCTAAAGTATCGAAGTTTTCTGCACATATACATTCAAGAGGAAATGGAGTTCCTCGACATCTCCTTGCTTGGTACGGCATACTAGTATGCTATCAAGATTGAGAAGAAATTCAAACAGAAGAAGCGAGACTTTGGAACTGCGAATCAAAATCAAGGGAAAGGGCCCCCCAAACTGCAGAACAAAGGACAAATCCAAGGCATGGAGACTCAAGACCTTGCCAAAGCCACAAGAAAAGAACAACACTGCAAAGCCAAAGAAGGACACAGGAAAGTGGTGTGAGTTCCATAAGAGCTCCACTCACAACACAAGTGAGTGTCGAGCCAAGAAGTCGTTGGTGGCTAAGATGAGGGCTTCTGAATCATATGCATGCTCCAACTTTGAATCATAACCTAACATGGGGAATGGAAAAGGGAATAATATTATTTATTCAGAGCCCAACACCACTATTTTCACTGCGAAGATCTAGAATGAGGAACCAGAAGATCCAGAGGAGGAGCAGCATCTCTTCCACTCCCAGATGTGGGTAAAGGGTTCCTCATTATAGTTCACTATCGAAAATGGGAGCCAAAAGAACCTCATTTCAGCAGAAGTTGTGAATAATTTGGGCCTGCCAACCACAGCACACCCACATCCATACACCAGTAAGTGGCCCACATCCATACACCAACAGGTGGCTTCACCAAGGACGGGATCTTCACATCAGCCAGTAGTGTCGCCTTCCCTATAGCATTAAGCCCTTCATAGATGAGGTATTATGTGACATTTCTACTCTTGATGTTTCTGATGTATTATTAGGCCAACCATACTTGTGGAAGCGACATGATGTGTATGAGTCCCAACCTCGCGCTATTATTTTTACTTTAGGAAATAAGCTATACAGGATACCAAAGGTACCACCGCCTACCGATATCTCTTTGGTTACTACAAAACAATGCAGTGATCTCATTTCCCAAAATAGGAAATTTGTTTTCTTGATGATCTGCCCCTAGGTCAAGAAGAAGAAGATTATGGCCACGACCTCCAGACAGGAATCCTTTGCATGATAACAAAAAATGGACAAGGTTGTGCAGGAGTATGGGGAAATCCTTACCAAACCCACAGGGGTTCCTCTGCACTATCGGGTCAACCACCCCATTGATCTGACCCTAGGTGCGCTGCTACCCAATGGACCGATTTATCGGCGCTTTGTTCTGGAGAACGATGAAATCAAGAGCCAGATTCAGGAATTACTGCAGAAAGGTCACATCTGGCCAAGTTCATCACCATGTGGTAGCCTGATCATGTTGGTACAGAAGAAGGACGAGACTTGGAGACTCGGTATTGACTATCAGGTGCTAAACAATATCACTGTCTGGAATAGGTACCCGATCCCATGGATTGATGACCTTTTGGACCAACTCAAAGGGGAGAAATATTTCAGCAAGATTGACTTGAAGTCTGGGTATCACCAGGTACCAATCGAACCCTATGATGCATGTAAGATGGCCTTCAAAGCCAAGGAGGGCCTTTTCGATTGGCTGGTCATGCCTTTCAGGTTGACGAATGCTCCTGTAACCTTCATGAGGTTGATGGATGACATCTTGCGTCCATTCACCAACTCATTTTTAGTGGTGTACTTGGATGACATTATGATCTTCAGCTAGACTTCAGAAGAGCACCTCCACCACATTCAACAAGTCCTCCAAACACTGCGGCAACACAAGTTGTGTGCCAATTTGGAGAAGTGCACTTTTGGCATGACCCAAGTTCAATATATGGGATACATTATTGATGAAAGGGGGGTACATGTGGATCCAACCAAGATCCAAGTCATTCGAGATTGGCTAGCCCCAACCACTCTAATAGAGCTTCATATTCTCTCATATCACTTGGCCCATGAGTCAAGTCACCAAGGGAGGAGCGAAATAAAAATTCTTTTGGTCGGAATCTTAACAGAAGGCATTAGTAGAATTGAAACATTGCCTCTATTCTGCCCCAATACTCACATTACCAGACTTGCAACAATAATTTGAGATCAATACAGATGCCTCTAACTATGCTATTGGGGTAGTTCTTACTCAACAAGGGCATCCATTGACATATCACATTGAGACATTGTCTGACACAGTTCGCAAGTATCTCACTTATGACAAAGAAATGTATTCCATTGTGCAGGCTTGTCGACAACGTAAGCATTACATTCTCGAGAAGGAAACAAGCATCGACACAGACCACCAACCCCTATAGTTCATACAGACACAAGGGAAGTTGCAGAACGATCGCCATCAGAAGTGGTCCACATATATGCAACAGTTTCATTTGAACATCAAGTATAATAAGGGTAGCACCAATAATGTTACATACTGCCTCAGCCGACCACCGATCATGGTGCTAACCACCATTCTCAAATCTTGTGTGCACGAGACTTCTAATTGGCCGCTTCTCTATAAGAGTGATTCAGAATTCGGCCACACATATAATGCACTCTTGGGGGGTACACAAGTTCCAAATTTTCACCTCCAAGATGCACTGTTATGTCACCTGGGACACCTTTGTGTTCCTTCAAGCAAGCGTGCCAAGATGATATGGGAAGCACACTACAGTCGATTCATTGGGCATTTCAGGGTCCAAAAAATAGTCACAATATTTCAGAAGTATTTCTATTGACCGAACCTTCTACAGGATGTCGGGAAGTACATCAGATCCTACACTTTTTGCGCCATTGGAAAACTGACCATCAAGAAGTAAGGCCTCTATACTCTACTACCTACCCCTAGTCGACCTTGGGAATCCATCTCCATGGATTACATGTCGGGCATTCCTTGTACTAAGCATGGAAATGACTTTTTTTTCATGGTCATCGATATATTCTCGAAGATGGCCATTATGGTGGCCTTCAAGAAGAATATCACAGTAGAAGCCACTACTAAAATATTCTTTGAACAAGCGTGGGTGCACTTTGGGATCCTGCAGTCTATCATATTAGATCAGGACAGCAGGTTCCTTAGTACATTTTGGTCTAGCATCTATTCAATGTTGGACACCAAGCTCAGCAGGTCCACAACTTTCCATCCCCAAACTGATGGTCAGATAGAGGTCGTCAACAGGATGATTGTACACATTTTACGCATGTACAATTCAAAGCTTCCATGCACATGTGATGAGAGCCTCCCCTATATGAAATACAGTTATAATAGGGCTCTCCACAACTCAACCGACCACATCCCCTTTCAGGTGGGCTTGGGATTCCAACCGCTATGTCCCATTGATGTATCCATGCCATTTGAGGCTACTCAGGTCGATTCGGCTCATGTTCAGTATGAAGCTGACAAAGCAAACATATTCATCAAGTGCATTCAACACATCTACCAACAAGTTCATGACATATTGGATAGAGCCAATGCTAAGTACAAGAAATGACATGAACAACATCGGGTTCCACACAACTTCCAGGTGGGAGACAAAGTGTGGCTACATTTGTAGAAGGAGTGCCTCACTGGACCCCACCACAAGATTTGCCCGCTCTGATATGGGCCATACACCACCACCAAGGCTGTAGGGAACAATGCTGTTGAGATCAGTATTCCACCACTCCTTGTTCTACACCGAATATTTAATGTGGACCACCTTCATCCCTAATTCCCACCTCTACCGGACACCTCTGACATTGTAGAACAACTCACACCAACAGAGTTAAACCCATACTACATGGAACAGGCCACCACAAATTGTATCATGGAAATTCAAATCAAGAACACTCACCAACAGAAGATCCAACTGTATCGGATTGTCAAATCTGGCCAACTCCTATACCAAGGAAAGTGGTTCACCATGGATCAAGTTCAGCAGAAGTTTCCTCATCTCATGGAAGAACTCAACGCAATGGGGATCATTTCCTCATAAGGGGGGAGGAATGATACAGGTGAATATTGGTGTCTACCCACCTATTCCACTTGGGGCCCCACCATTGTCTTTTTCATTTTTTCAGTTTCGGCACAACTTACTATTTTTAGCATTTTTTCGGGTCCTAAACTTCTAGAGCCATTTTGAGGCCCTAAACAATGTTTTTTGGGCATCGCGCCTCTGGTGAATAATTTTTTTTCCAAAATAAATATTCGCGATTAGAAGTTGTACTCCTTGGATAGATATTTATATCGATGTATCATGTGTGTCAAACAGAGATAGTATGCCAAAGTTACGACCCAGGGAAGTTGAAACACCAATTTACCCAAATGGGCCCCACAGTTTTGGTTGTTCATCTCCTAGGGTTATTTTTTTGGATGTTTAGGGTTTTCCATTGTTACTCTATAATAAATAGGTGCTTGAGCCTCATTGGAACACATTTCAGAGGTATGTAGCCACCACATCTCTTCTCAAAGATAAGTTACCAACGTCCTAGCTAGTTTATTTCCATTATTTTTGTAAGGAAATTTCAGTTCTTTGATATTAATGAAATGAAGTATTATTTCCACTGCATCTTTGTATTTATGGTTATATGTGTATTTTTTTGCGTTCTTGCATAAATCTAGATCAATGGCATCCTTTTTCACTTGCTAGAGAGGTGGTGTTTGAGGCTTGGGCTAGATGGATCTAGAGGAATGTTTCGTCGAGGCTGCGGGTCAAATCAGGCTGTACATTTCCACTACAATTTTGTTGACTTCAATAAATAAGCTCGGTCTCATTTTCGATATGTTGTGATCTTAGGTTTCATGGTTTATATGCAATTATTCATATTTTATATGATTATGTGTAATTATATAACATATCTATTATGTATGCACATTGAATTACTTTTTATGTATATGCTTCTCTAAATCACATTGCCGATCTGCTTGCTCTGGAGGAAGAAACGGGTTTGGACCCTACGGGATCGACATCAAACATAGGACCTTCAGGTACTCCTCTAAACTAAAATTTAGTAGTTTACATGTTTGGAATTATTTTATGAGTGTTTCTTGTCAATTATATTATTTTTATCTTTTGAGGTTTCCAACCCTTACATTAGGGAACCTTTCCTGCCAACATGGCTAAGGTTATGGAACTTCCTTTTGACCTTCTTCTACACCATATTCAATAATTTCCTTTTTAGGTTTCCTATCGGATAGGGCCATCTCTTTTGTTGATAAAGAAACATTGAGACAATGAAAATGCATTGTACATGGAATTTCAAAGACGTTAATCATGATATATAATGTTAGAAAATTGAAGCGGACTTAGTGCACAATGTAATGGAGAAGTACTATGTGTGATAGGTATGTGTGTTATTGTGTAGGGAAGGATTGTAGATTGCGAATGACAGGTGTTCCACTAGGAAAGGTGCATTATGGTAATATTGTAGTGGTGTAATCAATTATATCAAACAAATTATGAAGCTTGTGTCATTACACCAAAATGAAATGTAAGTTACAAATGAAAATTGCGCTACTTCACAAGGACGAAAGGAAGATTGCATGTTAAGCCAATTTCATTGAGCAAGGGGGAGATGTATTCTACAAAGTAATTTTGTGATGTGCTAGCTGAATTGGGATAAAACACAACACAAGGTTATAATTTATCAACACTACATGGAGTACCCCATAGCACACTAGGATATGTTAGTCTCTGAAGGAGTTTGTGTTGCAATTAGGAGAAGCAAGGAAGAAAAAATAGACTAAGTGTAAATGAAAATGAGGTTTTTGAGGGAGTGAGGAAGAATTGGAAGGATAAATAGAATGAGTAAGATTATTAAGTGAATAAAGGTCTTATTTTTGTGGATATAAGAACATATATGTGTTTGGGGATAACAGAATACAAGCAAACCCTTGTTACACACAAGCTAGCTTCTATCCTGATCTAACATTGATTGTTGGTATTTCTTCTAGGAACTTCACAATCCTCTAACACTGGAGATTGCACAATTCCTTGAGGAATTTAATTACACAATCCTTCGAGACAGGTAGTCACTAAGCTAGAAAATGTGCAATCCTTATTTTAGAGTTGGAATTGAACAATCCACTGAGCTAGTGAACTATGCAATCCTTTTTCAAAGGGAATTGCACATTCCTTTATGCCAGTGGACTGCAAAGTCTTCGAGAAAAAGCCAATTGTATGTCCCTAGAAAATAGGTAGTTCACATTTCTCTTTGACCATGTGATGTGAGTTTCTATTTCTGGTCTATGGAAAAGTGTCGCTTTCTCCTTGATTTTAGGTTTGAGCATCGGAAAGCATACCCCTAACCACATGGTGGTAAATATATATAATAGAGGTTTGTAGAGCTAATTTTCACATTCTAAATTGGAGCTCTAACCATCCCCATGAGTTCAAGGGCTTTGGGTTTAATTTGTAGCGCATTTCTAAGTAAGTTTTTAAAATATCCCTTTTTCTACTTTTTCCATCGCTTTTGTGTTTGCAAGTGCCACTTTTCTTGTTTATTTTTATAGTTACTAGATTTTCTGCTATTACTAACCTATAAAAGTGTTGTTTTAGTATGTTGTTTGATTTTTACATGTGTCTCATCCCTCCCAAGTCATTTCTCCTACAAAAATTTACTATTGTTAGGTCTTTTTATGCATGCATGATTCTTCCCTTCTCATGCCTTTTCTAGTCAATGCTAGTGATTAATATAACTCATTCAATGGTTGATCTACAATTGTGTTTTTCTTAGCCCCATATATGAATCTTTCATATTTATTGGGATGAACTGCAATATCCTTAAGGCTTGTTGGCTCCTCCAACTGTGGATTGAAAAATATTAAAGAACAAGACACTTCCTTTCCAATTGCAACTATGGAATGCACATTCACTAGCCTCCTCCAGCTATGCATTATGAAATTTGAACTATTATTGGTCCAAGCTAGCCACTAATACTGTGAAATGAACAATCCTTTTCCTCATCTCCTAGATGAAATTTCACATTGTGCAGTTCGAAGCCACAATATATTTCTCTTTCAGAACCAACAACGTGATCCCCTCTCTCACTATGTATTATGAAATTCTGGAGCCCATCTGATAAAAACTGGAAAGAAAAGAAATGGATTGAACAAAAAGTAGTTTAAAGGTGATAAATGAACATGGAGACTGCAAAAACTACAACGTACACTCTACATACAATTAATCAAGGATACATCAATAAATACATCTCAAAAGAATAGGGATTTGGGAACAAACTCATACAATCTAAGAACTAATCCTATCTTAAGGAGTTACGTTACAACCATGTAACCATTTCTCCATTAATATTATATTATTTTCAACTCTCCCCCTTAATGGAGAAAGGGATATCTCGTATATCTTCACTTTCCCAAGAGGCTTAGCACGAATATCAGCCACATTGTCACATGTTTTACAATATTCAATAAATATTTCTTTTGACTGGACTTTTTATCTAACAAAGTGAAATTGAGTATCAATGTGTTTCTTGTTCTTATGAAACACTGGATTGTTTGCTAGCTTAATGGAACTCTGGTTTTCACATTTGATGACAATTGTCTCTTTCCTCTCTTCCCCTGCATCATGGAGAAGCCTTCTCAACTAGGTAGCTTCACATGTTGCTGCACATAATGCTTGGTACTCAAATTTAGTTGAAGATAAATACACAATACTCTACTTTTTACTGCTCCATGCTCTGACCCCAGATCTAACACTAAATTCATAACCTATGATGGATCATCAATCATCTAGGTTACCTGCCCAATGAGAGTTTGAAAAACCTGCTAAAATAACATCAGATGTATCATTGTATAAAATACCATAATTACTAGAACCAGGAAGATACCTCAACACACTTTTTTCTACCACCCAATGATTTTCAAAAGGTTTAGATAGGAACTGGCTCAACACACTGATAGAGTATGATAAGTCTGGTCTAGTTGTTGTTAGGTATATTAAGCTACCAACTAGTTGCCTATACAAAGTGGAATCCACCTCCTTAGAGCCATCGTCACTGCACATTTTAAAATTCTACTATAAAGGTGTTGATCTTGTCTTCCAATTATCCATTCTGAATTTTTTGAGCATCCCTCTGACATACTTCCCTTGAGTAAGGAAATTCTGCCCAAAGTCTCTCTATACTTCCATACCTAGACAATAATGTAAACTTCCTAGGTCCTTCATTTCAAAAACTTGTGACATCTGCAATTTTATTTCTTTTATTAATGCATCTGCATTACCTATTATAATCATTTCATCGACATACAAGGAAGTAAAAATAATTTGCCTCTATCATCATACATGATATATATCTATATATATGGATCATTAATACTCCTATAAAAACCATGTCGTAAGAAAAATGAATCAATCTTCTCGTACCAAGACCTGGATGCTTGTTTTAAACCATAAAGTGTCCTTTGTTGGGAAAAATACTAAGAGGGGGGGCTGAATCAGTATTTACTGCATATTCAAAACTTTTTACTTTTTCACTCTCTAAAACCCATACGCTACTTTCCTTTAGTAAACTCGCGTATACACGCGGATATCCTTCATACAACTTGCGTATTAGCAGAGATCTAAATATGCAGATATTTATTAACTTAGTTGTTTGCACTATTCATTCATCTGATGTTATGTTTTCAAAAGAACATGTGCAAGAATAAATTGCACAAACCATCACACAAAAGGAAAATCATGAACACCGTGGATTTTTATGGTGGAAACCCAAGCTCCTGAAAATCCACCGCCGCAGCTTGCTCACCTTCAATATTTTATTATAGAGAAAACATCTTACAAACATATGTGCCGGTGCGTACCCACAAACATCGTAGGCACCCACTCCGCGATTGCTACTTCGCCCCTCTCCTGGAAGGGAGCTCCAACCCCCTGACTCGTTTACCAGCCTCTCCTGGAAGGGAGCTACGACCCCCCGATCTCGTTTACCAGCCTCACCTGGAAGGGAGCTACAACCCCCTGACTGAAGGCTACAACCCTCATCACCTCTATGGACCACGTTTCATCAATTTTCACACTGGATCCAAAGCATCCTTTAGGACACAACTTGCAGGCCACGTTTCATCATATTTTCAGACTGGACCCACTCCATACTTTTAAGCACAGTCAACCATGAAATAGATACATATAACTCACTGACAGATATCAGTAAACCAGCAGAACAGATCAGACATTTCTTACCACAGACTTCAGAAAACCCTACTTTGCATACGTGCTTTCCTTTCTCTAATGTCGCATATATACGCGCTTCCGTTCACATAAACCAGTGTATACTTCTATACATATTACAGAGCTAATTTTATTGCGCATACGCGCTTTCTCTTCAGCGAAGCCACGTATATACGCGCTTCCTCTTCGGCGAACTAGCGTATGGTTCTTCAGACTTTTATGTCATTGCAATTCTTCACAACAAATACATCACTTCAGATTTTACCCTTTACCTCAGACAGATGTTTGCCTCATCACAGATCTAATCATTCCATAAACAGATCTAGCAAATACAAGTATATTTCAGATCTAGATCCCCTTCTTCATCATTGGTGCATCATACATTCAGATCTATCATTCAAATGTAACCCTTTCCATTCAGATATACTTCAGAGAGAAGTATTCATTCAAGCTCAGACATCTTGCACCCACACTCATGATTTGCACAATGAATTTCTTCTCTTTATATAGGCTTACCCTTTTTCAATACCATGAGCCAAAACCACATTACTTCCGATGGTATTCTTGGACGGGGTCATTTAGACGAATCATTACCCAATACAATGGGTCAATACCATGGTGGTTACCCCTGGTTTTGCATTTTATGAGCGCTTTTGCCCATACGCGACTTGGCACGTTGTTTCCCGCGTGCATACGCGACTTCTCCTAGACAGATCCGCATATTCCTTGAGACATACTCTTTTCACCATATATTTAGCACATGCTGAATTCCTTTCTTCATTGCCTTCTGTACTCACTGTAGATACATCAGATTTACTTCATCAAGAACATATTCTATCAAGCACAACTTCATCAAGTAAGTTGCCATCATCTTCATCAAGTGGGTTGCCATTCAAGGACAACACTCTACATCATATCATTTCACATCAGATTTACATCATTTACCAAGTCCATCAGGTCAAGAATAACTTCATCAGGTGGTTTGCCATCAAGGAAAACACATGTCAACAATCTCATGTCTTCATCTTCATTCAGTGGGTTGCCATCAAGGACAACACTCTGCATCATATTGCCAACAATCTCCCCCTTTGGACTTGATGGCAACCACGATGGTGTTTGGTTACCAAAACAGATAGGTACATTAAGAATACAATGACACCATGTCACATGCCCCATTTTTGACACCATTCTTTCTCTTCATTCAAACACCATGTCACTCTCCCCCTTTGACATCAAGGGCAAAGGGTGGATCAAAACCAACATACTCTCCCCCTTTTCTCCGCATGTGGAAGAAGCGTTCTGTAGATCTAATATATACTGAAGTGACCAAGCTCCCCCTGAGTTCATGCTGAATCTTCAAACATATTTTCTAATGAAGTACATGACTCTATGACTTTCCTATCACCAATGACTCATACTTACATCAAAGATCCATCCAAGTGAATTTACATATGAGACTCAAGTACCCAACCAAGTGGGTTTACACATTTCAACTCAGCTACCCAACCAAGCGGTTTTACAAAATTTGACTCAGCTACCCAACCAAGTGGGTTTACAAATTTGACAAGTCCTTACATGACTGAATATTACAATTTACATCATGGGTCTCAACATGACCTTTTCATCAAACTACAAAAATGACCATTTATGACCAACACCAGAAAGTCCTCAAGAAAGAGAACATATTTCAGAACCATCATAACATAATGCCAACAATGCATTATACTCAGCAATGCTAATGCTCCCCCTGAATCTGTGCATCCAAGCATCCTTTTCATATGACTAAGGCTCGCCCTTAGTTTGTGCATCCTGAACACTTTCAACCAATCATCAAGGCATCTTTAAATCATCAGAGATTGAAACAGTATTATAAGAACTGGAACACCACCAGAGATACCAGAGATACCAAACAGCACTGCAGTTGTGCTGAAGAGAGCTGACCCCAAACAGAAATTTGTCAGCAATCAGACATACGCGGTTTTATGTGCATGAACTCGCGTATATACGCGACTGTGTATCAGGAAATCCGCGTATCCAATATCATCTTCTATACTTTAACCAGATCTGATCCTCTGTGAGAAAAAGACAGTGTTTAGCTTCTTTCTGAGATATTTGAATGCTTCCCTGGAGTGTAGATAGATAGAACAGTGTAGTTGTGTCTTCAAGCGTCATCCAACGGTTGTAGCATAAGCACATTAGTAACCAAGCCTTCAAATTCTTTGCAGCATCAATACAATCTTTCCAGGAGAAATTATCATACCATAACAACATCTTCAAATATGTGTCAATCATCCATGTGATCCAATATCACCATGATCTTTAAGATTTAACATGAAGTAACATATGTAGGCAAAATATCTCAACCATAGTAACAAACTGTGCATGATCTATTCTTATTTTTGAATCAAACGACTTCCAACTCATCCATGTGTGAGCACAAAAGATAATTTTCAGCAAACAGGGCTCAAAATATCATCATAATAAACCATATACCAAGTTATCATCATTTTAGCATGAGTTATCAAAGAATAAACAGTCATAGTGCCAAAAATGCAATCATTAGTATTCAACCTGCTGCTCCCCCTGAACCAGTGCTCCTCCTTAACTTGTGCAACCTGAATATGTTCATCATCAAGTCATCAGCAACAATCTCTGCATGAACTATCCTTATCTCCGAATTATAAGACTTTCATCTCAGCAACGAATACTCTTCATCAAAAGCAAACAGGACTCATCCATAATCTTCAACATAAGAAACCAAGTATCATATCATCATTATAAGAGAAACTAAGCTGATACAGAGTCAATAATATAGTTATTAACAATCAGACTGATGCTCCCCCTGAACCTCTGCTCCAGATCTTCAGCTATTATATAAATTTTCTTATCATCAATGCATACGCAACTGTGTCTGCTGGAACTCGCAGGTATACGCAAATTTTGTTCATAGTACCTGCGTATGGAAAGTGAAGCATATAAATTTTTCCACATTCCTTCATCTCCCCCTGAACTTGTACTTCCTGTACCTGTCTTCTTCATATCAGATGCTCTGTCAGAAATACATATAACCAGAATAATCAAATCAACCATGAGAGTCATCATACATTTCTCCCCCTGTGACGATACATTACTAAATCTCATAATGTATCCCACATCATTCCTGCAGTCAATAAGAGAAGTAAGCTTCAGAAGCGGATGACTGCAGTAGGGTCAGAATTCCCTACGTTTCTGATTGGTCCTCCTTCTTTTTCCAAATTTTCTTGAACTTCCTAACTGTGTGCTGAAAATTGTCCACTTTCTCAGATCTGTTCAACCTGCATTCCTTTCCTACATGTCCATACTTATTACAAGAATAACATCTCATGTGTCCAGAGAAATAAGCATAAGAATCATAATGAGTATTTCTAATCTCCCTCCTTTTACAATCAGCTGCTTTATGTCCATACTTGTTACATGAAAAACAATATCCCTTGAAGAAACTAGAGTACCTTTCTATGTAGGATCTGTTAGTTTGTGGCTGAAATGATCTGCTCCTGCAATTTGCTGCAACATGCCCATAATTATGACATTTAAAGCATTCAACATTATTGACTGATTTCCTTTGATATTTCATCATTGATGGTTGACCTTTTGTCTCTTTCAACGCTTCAGGTTTTGTATTGACATCCTCTGAGGTTTTTGCACTTCCTTGTGAGCTAGATTCTCCTTTAACAGTTTCATGGAAACCAAGACCAAGTTTGATAGCGGGAGACCTTTGATTACTCAGAATATTGTCCAAAATATTAGTACTATCTTGAAACCTCAAAAGTTTAACCTTTTCTTCTAATTTACCTTTGAGAATGTTTACCTCAACCTCCAAGGCTTGATATTGCTTTGTCATGATTTCTTCTTTCCTTCTTCCATCTTCTACTTGATCCTTCAGATTTAGAATCTCTTCTTTCAACCAATTTTCGTTTTCTTCACATGTTTGTTGCAGCTCTTCATTCTTCTTATTTGATTTTTCTAGATCCTTTTTGAGAGAGATGATTTATGCTTCAAGGCCTTCCTTTTCAAATGACAGAGGTTCTTCATTCTTCTTATTTGATGCTTCGAGATTTACTTTCAGAGATATGTTTTCTGCTTCAAGTTCTGCATTCTTCTTATTTGATTTATCCAGGTCTTCTTTGAGGGAGATAATTTCAGCTTCAAGGCTTTCACTTCGATTGGCTACTTCATCCTGCAGTCTTTGATGTATTTCTATCTGTCCCTTCATTGTTTCTATCTGTCCATTCATTTTAGAGATCATATCATTGTAGGCGGATTCCTTCTCATTAAATAATCTTTGTTGATCTTCTTCTAGGTCCACAACATTACTTTTACTATCTACACCATAGCTTGCACAAAGAAGATTACAAGGACCCCAATCACTATCAGATTCATCTTCGTCAATTTCTGCTATACATGTTTTCTGAGAGATCTCCTTTCTTCGAGTATCCTTCTTCTGTTGTGTAACCAGCTCCAAAAAGAGAAGAAAAGAGATATAAACGCCTTAGAAATGAGCCACTTCGAGGGGGCAACCTCCAATACATTACATAAATGAACGAATCTTGGATGATCCAATTTACAAAAGCTCCTTTCTATATATAGGAGTCCATGGGGCCATAATGTAATCCTAGTGGGCCACAATGTAATCCTAGCCGACCTAACAATAATAATTTAAGGGCACAATAATAACAAAATGGGGGTTACGAGGGTACAATAATAACAATAAGGGGGTTACACTAACAACAATAAGGGACTATACTAGTAATATAGGGACCTAACATGCCCCTCTCCTTCAAAAAAAGTGTTGTCCTCAATGCTTGAGTAGCTCTGGGTGCTTTTGTATAAAATTCTCATCCTCCCATGTAGAATCTTGAGTGGGTAAGTTCTTCCACTTGATGAGATACTCTGAAATTGATCGATTCCGTAGTTGTCGAGTTCTTGTTTCCATGACCGCTTCTGGTTCCAATATGATTTTTCCTTCCTCATCAAGTTCTGGCAATATTGTTTGAGCTGGAAGATTTTCTCCTATAACCTTCTTTAAGCATGAAACATGGAAAACTGGATGTACTCGCGAAGAAGCAGGAAGCTCCAATTTGTATGCCATAGTACCAATCTTTTGCAACACCTTGTAAGGACCATAGTACTTTGGCGATAATTTATTATCCTTCTTAGCTTGCTTGAGGGACATTTGTTTATATGGTTGTAGCTATAAAAATACCCAATCTCCTACATCAAAACTTCTCTCGCTGCGATGTTGATCTGCCTGTTGTTTCATTCGATTTTGTGCCAAATTCAGGTTATCCTTTAAGAGTTGGAGAACTTCTTGCTGATGCTCGACGTGATCTTCCATTGCTTGAACCTTCGAATTTTCCCTTAAAGATGATGTGATCGATGGTGGATGATATCCATAAAGTGCCATAAATGGGGTCATTTTTGCTGCAGTATGGAAGGAAGTGTTATACCACCATTCGGCGAGAGGTAACCACTTGACCCATTGTGTTTGTTTATCAGATACAAAACAACGAAGATATCCTTCCAAACATTTATTTACTATCTCGGTTTGACCATCGGATTGAGGATGATAAGATGAGCTATGAGCTAATTGAGTACCCAAACAAGAAAATAACTCCGTCCAAAAATTTCCAGTAAAAATGGGATCTCTGTCGCTCACAATAACCCTTGGGTTTCCATGTAGCTTTTGAATTGTGTCCATAAATGTAGTAGCAGTTGTACTTGCTTTAAATGGATGAGATAATGCACAAAAGTGTGCATACTTGGTAAGTCTATCAACTACCACCATGATGACACTCTTTCCTTTGGACTTAGGTAAACTTGTGATAAAATCCATTGAAATCTCCTCCCAACGTTGACTTGGAATGGATAAAGGTTGTAGAAGTCCCAGGGTCTTAATTGTCTCAACTTTATTCTGCTGGCAAACCAAACATTCCGCTACAAACTTTTGAATATCAGATTTAAGGCCATCCCAAAAAAATTCTTTCTTCACCCTGTGGTAAGTTTTTAAAAATCCTGAGTGTCCTCCTAAAGGAGAAGTGTGCAATTCGAGAAGAATCTTTTGTTTTAGTTGGGAATTCTTACAAAGATATAAGCGATCTTTGTACCATAAGGAATCATTTTTCCAACTAAATGTATCGGATGTACTAGGATCTTGCTGCAACTTTTGAATGAGTGTCCATACATCTTTGTCCTTCTTCCATTCATCTCTTGCTTCGGTTATCAAATCTGGTTGGATAATAGAAATGGCACAAAGCAATGCTTCCACCTCTTCATTCTTTCTTGAGAGTGCATCTGCAACAACATTAAGCTTTCCTTTTTTGTAGATTATTTCAAAGTCATAACCCAACATCTTTGTGACCCATTTGTGCTGCTCTTCTGAAGATAGTCTTTGTTCCAAAAAGTGTTTAAGACTATCATGATCAGTTTTTACCTTGAAGTGTCTTCCCATTAGGTAAGTTCGCCATTTCTTTAGTGCATGTAGTATTGCTAACATTTCCTTCTCATAAATAGGTTTCTGTAAATGCTTTCCTTTGATTGGACGACTTTCAAAAGCAATGGGTCTTCCTTCCTGCATTAAAACTGCACCAATTCCATTTCCTGAGGCATCACATTCCACAATAAAGGTTTTTGTGAAGTCTGGTGTAGCTAAGACCGGTGCTAGGCACATTGCCTCTTTAAGACGTTCAAAGGCCTTAGTTGCTTCAGGAGTCCTTGAAAATGCATCTTTCTTCAATAATGTTGTTAGAGGTGCTGCTATTCTCCCATAATTCTTAACAAACTTGCGATAATACCCTGTTAACCCGAGAAATCCTCGCAACTGCTTTATGGTCGTGGGTACTTTCCATTCCTTAATGGCTTTAATTTTGTTAGGGTCTACTTTAACACCCTCGTGAGATATAATATGACCCAGATATTCCACCTCTTGTACTCCAAAGAAACATTTGGATGCTTTTGCATATAATTGTTTCTCCTGCAATAGTTTGCTTAATGCACATTTCCTTTATTGTTTTAGCATATATTGGTATTTCTTTAATTGCTTTTAACAAAGGAATTTTCACATAAGCATTTTTTAACTCATCTAAAATATCAAATTCAGGAAGGGTTATTTCTTTTTGTTGTTCCACTAACCTTTCAGGATAAGGTGGTGTTTGAGTTGTAATGTTTGTTTCTTTCTGAATTTGTATCTTAGTTTGTGATGTTTCAGGTGATTCTCCTTGTTTGGTTGGTTCTTCTATGATTGGAGGAGAATCCTTTTTAAGCACTTTTCCAGACCTTAGATGGACTTCATTAAGAGGAAGAATTGAATATGTGGGAAAACATGATGCTTCCTCTACAGTATATGCAGCTTTTTCCACCTTATTATTTGGATTTGCAATTGGTTGTGCTGGTAATTGAGTTGGTCTGGGTTGATTTGTGGGTAGCTGCAATTGTTGTGGTTGGGTCAACAACGGTGGGGGATTCTGCTGCGGATATGGAATGGATTGTGGATATGCAGAATGTTGTTGTTGAAATGGTATGGATTGAGGATATTGCGGATATGTGAATGGCTGTTGATATTGTTGCTGGTATTGTTGAGGTGGCTGGTTTCCATAACCATATCCTCTCCAACCTTGTGCAGGTTTTTGTGGATATTGTTGTGGAGACCAAGCTTGCCATGGCATTGGAGTTGTCCAAGGATTTTGAGATGGATAAAGGTAATTTTGTTGAGGGAATTGTTGCTGATTTTGTTGGGGCATTCTAGGTTGCCATGGTCTTCGTGGTGCTACATAATAAAAACCTTCCATTCCTGGCACTTCTTCCATTGAATTCATTTGTAATTCTTTCAATTTTAGACAATTTTCTGTGGAATGTTTTTCTGTACAAAGACCACAAACCTGAATACTCTTAACACTATCCAAAGGACATTATCTTAATGGATGTTTGTTTCTACATTTGGGACAAAAGATTGCTAAAGCTTGGTCTTGTTCTTCTTTCCTCTTATTTGTCTTTAGCACATCTACTTGTGTCCCTAACGTACTTAAAAGATCTGTTTTGAAATTTTCCAATAAACTTCCTATTTCAGCTCGTGTTATCCCTCCTGCAGCTGACTTTGCTGCTTTTGAACTTACTTCTCTTCTTCCTGTTTTTGCTCTTCCTCTAGAATATTTTTGACATAAGTCAACAATTTGTTCGAATGGTAGGTTTGAGATATCTCCTTTACCCATCACATTCAAAATGTCAAGATATTCATCCCTTATACCCTTGAGAAAGATTGTTCGAATGGTTTCTTGATTTAGAGAATGTTGTTTAGATTTCTGTAGATTATACAAAAATCTTTCCAAATATTCTTCTAGACTTTCATCTTCTTGTTGTGTCATTCTAAAAATATCTTCCTTTGAATCTCTAGATCTGCAACAAGCTTGATATTTTTTAAGGAAGACTGATCTCATATCATCCCAAGAAGTTATTGTATGTTCTCCTAAACCCATAAACCATTTCAAGGCTGCTGCTTTTAATGTTGCAGGGAAAAGACGAAGTTTATGAATGTCATCAGTATATCCATATGTTCTACATAGAATATCAAATTCAAACATAAATGAATCAGGATCTTCTGTTGACATTCCATAAAAATTTGGCAATACAAAAGGTGGAATATTTTTCATTTTCACTTCTTCTCCTAATATTGCACTTGTGTCAATTATTGGAAAGCCAAAGGTAGTTTCATCTTCTTGTCTTTTCTGATCATTTTCCATTTTTCTCTCATTTTCTTGTTTTGCATCCTCTTCTCTTTTTCTTCTCCATTCTGCTTGTTGTCTTTCATATTGAGCTCGTTGTTCAGGAGTGAGAATAACAGATCCATGTCCTTCTTCTACCATTGGTTGATTTGTTTCAATTTTAAGTGGAGTTTCAGGTTGGTCAAAGATAGGAGGATTTATGGATGGAAATAAAGTTTGTTTTCCTTTGATAATTTCTTTTTGTTTTCCAGAAGTTGAAGATTGTTTTTGCTTTGCTTCCCAAGCTAACAAAGTTTGTCTCTCAATCAAAGTCAATCTTTGTCCACTTCTTTGTTTTTCTGCCAATTCCTCAATGATTGGATTACCAGTAACTGGGGTGTTTGATGATCCTATCTCTATTTGTGGGGGGTTTTTAATAAATCTACCATGAGGACCTCTATGTCTAGGCATAAAGAAACATAACTAAAAAGTGTAACTACTGTTTTTGTATTTTTTTTTTATTTTTTTCTCTCTATTGACTATGCCGATATTTGCCTCCCCGGCAACGGCGCCAAAATGTTGAGCTAATTTATGTTCCTAAACTAACACAATATTTATTATCAATCCGGGTTGTTTATGCTTTGAGGCAAGATCACTATATGTGAAGATAAGATATAATCAACCTTGAAAGATATGCTAAAAGTAATACATTTTACAACTCCAACTCAATTAGTTTAAAAGGAGGAATAATATTGAAATGGTTCTTGACTCAAGAAATTCATTTCAACCTCAATTACCACTTAATGAATCAGAGATTAAAAACCAAGAAATTTAAGATGGATAAATTATGAAATGAAAGAAGCTCTTAACTTAAGAGACATGTAAAGTGTTCCATTATAATTTATTCATCTTAATATTAAAAATCTCAACAAGAAATTGTTTGCACACAACAAAAGAAACCAACTTTAATTCATCATTTTCATAGAAGGGATGCTCAACTTGATACATCGGTTTTTCCAACTTGATAAAGTGATGAATAAGTTATAAACTAATGACATCAATCACTATGCATAAATCATTAATCAATCTGAAATAAAGCTTTGAAAACCAGTTCTACAACAAGGAAATAAAACTAGTTACAAGAAAGTGTACTTAGCTTGGAATGGGGGCCCTTCCACCCTTGCCTTGCACACTTGATAAATGATATCAGAAGCTTAACTTCAGTCACACATCCATAACATTGAACAGCAAATTGATAACAGCACAAGTCTTCAAATTAACTTCTCAATCCAAAATTGTCACAATATAAAAGTATATAAGTCAATAATAATCCTAATACCTAAGCCATCAAAGTTTTGGCTTTAAATAAGAAGTCTCATGAACAAACTGATCTATTTTTACTCAAACAAACCCATCTACTTCTCATCCACCTATCCAAGTCGAATTCATTGTTCTTATCCCAAGAAATATGGTCAATCCCATAGAATCTCAAAATGCCCTATTTTTATGGGATTTCTGAATGACTAGTCATGATTGACTAGAACTAAATGGGCCTAATAAAACTTGTTCTGTTCGAACTAAGCATAGGTGGCTTAGTCCTAGTTGCCAAGCTGTCCATCCATGCATTCAACTCGTGCCCAAGTGTCCTGCAACCATACCAACCATATAGCTATTACGGGAATTTCTGAATCAGCCAATTTTGCACTAAAAATCAAACTTTCATAAAAACTTTAGAATTTGAAAAATTAAAATTAAATACCGGAATAGATATCAAATATATGTCAAAATGGAATAAATGAATGGAAAATGGATGGAAAATAGATGGATAAATAAGTTTCTTTGAGCAAAATAAGACCAAAACTAAGGCCCAACATCTCTCCCTTGCTTATCATCAAGCATGTCCCCATGCTTGCCTGTTCCTCTTTGACCTTCTTCTTCCTGAAGTAGATGTTGTACCTGTTGATGCTTCCTGTTGTGCTGCCCTTGCCAAACAATCTAAACCTGTGTCATTTTGTTCTTTAAACAAAGTTGCTTTAACCTTCTGCTTCTCATACTTGGCCTGCCACATGTTCTTTTCCTTCAACCATTTAAATGCTTGTTTAGAAATTAGATCATTCTTCCTTTTCAATTTCCCCAAGTCTTCTTTCAATTTTTCATTTGTTTTGATCAATTTAGCATTTTCTTTCCTGTTTGCTTTGTTCTCCTCTTCTAACTGTTTATCAAAAATTTTACTAATTTCTAATTGATCAGTCAAATCCTTGATTTTCCCATCTTTTTCAAAATCCTGAGTTGTTTTCATTAATTATGCAGCTGCTTCATCATCATAGGCAGAATCCCTATCAAATTCTTCTTGTGGAATGTTATTTTCTTCTTGTGGTCTTGGAAAATATGTTTCTTCTTCCCTGTCTAAATTGATGGGACTTTTGTTTGTAAATCTTTTGGGAATAGACATCACAGATATTTCATAATCCATAGCCATATTATTTTGCTGTTTGGCTCTTGTTCTAGGATATACGGGTGAATTCATCACTCCCTTACTTTCCTGCTCTGTTTTCTCTTGCACCTCTGTAATCTGTTCAGTAAAATGATTTTTAACCATGAATTCTCTCCACACTATGCCCTGCAATCTTACTTGATATTCAACTAGGATTTTAATCAATCCTTGATGATACATTTGTCCTGCCTTAAGCCTGTTTTCATGTCTTGTTGTTTCAATCATTTTTAAGAGGCTTTTATATAGGAAATAAGGTAAATTAATCCTATCTTCCCCCTTGATGTGCTGTAGAAGTTTAACATGATATAAATGGGCAACACTCTATCCTCGGTCACAAGTTAAAAACTTTTGAATAATCAAGACCAATTCTCTCCATGGCTCATTAAACCATTCCCTGGGTATACCTTTTGTCCTATCAAATGTTCCCTTCCAGTTTTTCTCAAGGAAGAAAGTCCATGCTTTCTCCTTGAAGTGTAGCCCTTTGTAATACTTCTCTCCTAACATTGGCAAATCTAAGGCTTTGGACAAGTATTCTTGGGTTACTGGAACAATGATTTCTCCTATTCGAGTTTGGTCTTGATTGAAATTCTTTATAAAATCTTTGGTTATCTTCTCAGAATGGCCATTAAATTTCTGTAGAAAGCCTATCATTCCTGCCTGATAGAGTTTTTCTATGGTCTCTTTTCCCCAGCTTTCTATTTGAAATTTTGGCTCTACCCTGTTTGCCATTGTTTCTGTAAACCAATCAATGTAGGCTTCTGCTGTTACTAACTTCATTTTAATAAAAATTATGACTATTTTTTAAAATGAAATTCAGTAAGCAAAGAAGCTTACCTTCTTCTTCTGACTCAACTCAACTCTGCACTTTTAACCTCTGATATATTTCCTTTCAATAGCACTCTTCTGAATTCCCTGTCGAATACAAGCAACACCTATATACTCTGTTAATACACTGATCTCTGTTTTTTTATTAAATACACACAGTATCACAAACCACACAATCATGATTTACTTGTGTATATATATAAAAAATAAGAAAAATCAAAGAGTGCTCTCGGCCTAATATGAAATTTTTCGCACTGTTTGGGTTTAAGCAAAGGTGTTAAACAAAATTGCATGCAGACTTATCATGAAAATGCAGTTATGCAACAAGCTTTCGGCCTCAACACGTCTTCATCGAACCCGACTCTATTTTTCATCCATAATTCAATGTGACCTTTAAGCATTTGATCCCTGACTG